>WBMZ01001046.1:0-39121 GCA_013400975.1 Atrichornis clamosus
AGCTGGCCCAGGCCCCGCCCCGCCAGGAGCCGCGTTCCCTCCGCCCCCGCCCGCCGGCACGGCCGCGCTCCCCTCGGGCGGTTCTCTCGGCGCTGCAGAGAAAGGTCTTCTTCGTCCTTCCCTGCTCCTCGCTCTGCAGCTGTGTTCTGTGAGGCTGCTACGTCCCAGGTCCAGGGCCTTGCCTAGGTATTTATCACTATTTATCACCATGGGGCGAGAAGAATTACGATACGGCACAGAAGACATCTTGGGGCCCGGAAAGCGATTTTGAATAGGCATCTACCTAAAGTAATTGACTCATGAGCCCGTTTGCCTGCTGTTCCTGTGAAGGCAAAACACCGTTCCATGGAAAAAAAATATGATTTTCTTCTCCTCTCTTCCTCCTAAAACTAAATGTTTGGATGTTTATGACCTCCTGGAGTAAAACCAGTTAAAAACGCCTGCACTCATAAAGGTGTATCAGATGAGGCTGACTCATTTCTAGGTTCCCGAACTGCCAGATGCCTAGCTTGGCAAGCAACAATTTCAAGTAGCCATAGATGCATCTCTTGGCTTCAGTGGAGTTGAGTGTTTGCGTGTGCTGAAGTATAACTGATCTGCAAGGCAAATGCTCTTACGAAAGTAACTTCTCGATATCACTAATGGCCGGCACGCAGAACTTTATCCCGCAGCTCAGGTCATCACCTCTACGTAGCTGCTTGCGAGTGTGGAGGCTGACTTGAGCAGCAGGGGAGGAGTTAATGCGCAGGCATTCATCACTGAGGAGCTGGGTCAGGACTTGGGGGAGCGAAGTCCCAGTATGTGCGCGTGGGAGGGCAGAAAGTGGAGAGCGAGCTCCACTATTGGAGTTATGTTTCTAGATAGGGGTGGGAGTGAAGATAGACAGGATTATAAGGGAGAAGGAGGTGGAAGCGTGAGACTTTGTGTGTGTGCCTGGGACCTTGCTTGCAGCCCATACCTGGCTAATGCAGCAGTTACTAAAGCTACCCAAATGAAAAAAAAAAAAAAAGTTTGGAAAGTTCAGGCCTATTCAGTTCGTTACATTTGTTTTGTTCCTTTTACAACAACTCTGTTGCACCTCAAAAGCCTTAGCAGTTAGGAAACAAAGTTAACAGAAAAATATAGGTTGAAAATGGATTAATATTATTTTCCTAACAGGATTTTCTCCTTTTTCCTCTTTATACATAATGAATGGTTAATTACTCTGTCTTAAAAGGAACAGTTATTAGTAAAGGTAATCTTGAGTTTAAGAAAGTTTGTACAGAGAATTGCAGTGTGTTTCAGTCACCAAATAGAAGGAAAATCTCTTAATTATATTTCCAGATTTCATGAGACAAGGAAATTGGACCATTCATGTAATCAGTTTAACCTCTACATCTTCTATATCATTAGCAACAAATATCCCCAAAGTAAACTTTTTCTGAAGTGTTGCATGTGACATCCCAGCCCAGAAACATGTCACCTGATCTCCATGGCTTTTTAAGTGTTGTATCTCAGCTCTGCAATACACTGTTGTAGAAACTCCAACTAGTTAATAGCTGCCAAATGGAATTTGAGTCTGCACATGTTGGAATACAATTGAGTAAGCATTTATTAAGATGTAACATTCAGTTCTGAACTTGTGCAATTCATGGCTTTTAAGAGAAGAAAGGACAGTAGGCAAGAACCAAAGTGTATTTAATAGGGAAATTGGAAAATATTCCATAGTGCTCAAGAAAAGAGTCAGTAGAGGCAGGAGTAGATTCAGTAGAGATACTACAATTGTTTGTGTAGAGGGAGTTTCACACTTAGGGACACATTTTGGATGGGCAGTGCAGTTCAAATACAGAGACCAAGCTTCTTTTGCTTTGGGAATATCAGTGTACTTTTGGGACTTATATCAAAACATGCCATGTGACTAATTTAGGCTTTAAATATGTCCTTCTTTTGGTTCTTATTCTTTCTGTAACGTAAAAAATATCTTTTTTAAAGTTATGTAGTTATGTCATGTACTGGTAAAAGGCTAAGAAAAGATCATGCATTTCTTTCAGATCTTTGTGTTTTCAAAATAGTGTTATCTGTATATTTTAATTTAACTGTCTGGTTCCAGAGGTTTTGACTATGGCATAATATTAATCTATAATGCAAAGTAATTGGCAAGCACTAAGGTTCATTCAAATCACAGAACCACAGAATCACAGAATGACTGAGGTTGGAACGGACCTCTGGAGGCCATCTGCTCCAACCCACCCACTCAAGCAGGGATACCTAGAGCAGGCTGCCCAGAACCAGAGGGTTTTTGAATATCTCCAAGGATGGAGACTCCACAAGCTCTTGGGGCAATTTAAGTCAGTGCTCAGTCGCCCTCACAGTAAAAAAAAAAGAGTTTCCTAGTGTTCAGAGGGAGCCTCTGGTGCTTCTGTGTGGGCCCATTGTCCTGGTTCTGTCACTGAGCACCGCTGAGCAGAGCCTGGCTCCATTTCCTATGCCACTTTCCTTCAGGTGTTTATATACATTGATGGGATCCCCTCTGAGCCATCTTTGCTCTGGGCTGATGGGTCCCAGATCTCGGAGACTGTCTTCACAGGAACGACGCTCCAGTCCCTTCATCAGCTTGGTGGCCCTTTGTTGGGTCATTCTTAAACCTTAAGGGCCTACAATGACTAGGTTAGGACTACTTTCCAGTTCCTGCAGAATTTTTTTTTTTTGTCAAAGGACGGTATTTAAAGAAACAGAAATAGTGCTCTAAATAGCATGTAATCAAAATAGTTCCAAACTTACATTTAAAAGGAAGTATTGCTTCACATTTGTTTTAGGAAAAAAGAAACTTAATTGCTGTTAGTCAGCAAGTTTACAACAGTTTAAACTTTTTTCCTCCATGAAAATGAGCCAAGAAAAGAATCTTCTTGGTAATAACAGCTCTTGCAAGCCCAGTTCTGCGAAAAGTTAACTTGAAGGATGGTGTCTGAATTCAGGTAAGTCTGAACGTAATTGCACAAAAGCAAGCAGTGCAGGACTTAACAATTTTAACCTTGTTTTTCATTCATTATTCAATTAATGGCCAGCAAATAAGAAAGCATAGTATTTATCTTTCCATTTCTTCACCTGTATAAGCCTATTCAATTTTTTTAAGTTTCTTATGGACCTTACAGAGTAGATAGATTTCAGTATTAAGTTAATTTTATCTTAATAAACATACATAAAACCAATACTGCATATTTATATTATTCTGTAATTTTGTACTATTTTAAGTAAATCTTACTGTCATATTTTACTTGCTGTACCATAGAAAGATTTTAAAATAAAAGCTGTACAGTCCTATCCAAAACCTGTGAATAAAATATAAAATTTCAGGTTTTGTAGCTTTGTTTTGCATCTTTAGAATGTGGTTTTAAAACTCTAATGCAGATAATGTTAGTGAGAAATATTTTTTTTTTCAAATGTAAATCTAATGAAATTAATGTACCTAATTTACTCATGGACTGACCCTAAAGCAGGCTGTGAATTTACTAACTGTATTTGTTTTCCTCTGTGTTTTCAATATCCTTTTATAAACTCTTTGGTTTTAATTCCATGTTCTTGATTATATAATCCGCACAAAATTTGTGATCTCTATACGGGCCTAGATAGTTACTTTAAGCAGGAAGTTAGCTTAAACAAATCACTGGGACTGAATTTCTTAGAAAGGAGCAGCAGGAGGTTGGCTTGGTTTTCTTTGTCTTTTCTTCTCCTTTTTTAGGCAACACAGGCAGTGCCAGAGCCATCATTTACAGGAACACTGGGCTACTTCTAAGATTTCATAGCCAAATACAGATTTTCAGTTACATTGTCGTAATCTGTGTTCAGTGTGTATATACATGTGTATAGTCTTGCAAAACTGGTCTTTGGATATGTTCAAATACCATGCAGATATGTCTGAACCAGGTGTAAATGTCATTGCTCCAACACAGAGCTCAGGTTGGGAAACATCTCAAATATTTGCCTTGTCTTTGCCTTGGACAGATTTTGCAGTCTGCATGGATCTCTACACTGCCACAGCTATTTCCTGCTGTCACAGGGGCAGTTTTGAACTAGTTCAGGTATATTCTGACAAGCTCTTCACAGCTGTGCATTGCACAGCTGTACTTTGTCTAAGCTGGTAGCATGGTTAGATCCCTACATCTTTGTTGTCTCCCTTACAACTTACATTAATTACCTTTGCTGGCTACAAACATGGTTAAAGCAGGAGACCGCAGAAGTGAAGGAACACAATCTTTCAAAAAGGCATAGCTGTGCCTGACAAATTCAGGGAGTCAATGTTCCCAGTAGCAGCAGTACAGCTTCTTCAGTATAGCTCAGTGGTTTTGCGGGAAAAAAAAGAGCATAATGAGCTGCCACTGCAAGATGATTGCTTAGCCAGTTCTGTGGAATGAGTTATAAGTCTAGAGGAAATGGTACGGAGTCCATAAATAAAGGCTGAGGCAGTGTGTGCTTGTCTCTCAGAGTGGATTCTTCTTAAAAAGTCATATTTCCACATAATGTGACACAAACTGGATGTTGCTATGAAGAATGAATGCAAAGACCACTGGTGTTTCACACAGGTGACAGAGGAGGGACTAACAGCGAGTAAAAAGGATCTGTGAAGTCCCAGCTTTTCAGAGAGGCACGTGTACTTTGAGAGAAGTCAGTTTAAAGCAGAAGAATCACAGGAGTAAACGTGAGTGTGTGCCAGTTTGACGTCTTTAAAATTTGTTTGTCTCTCAGAAATCGATTAGTTTATAACTACTTTTTTCAAAATCCCTCGTAATAGAATATAATAATTTAAATATTTGTGTGTAATGAACACCGATGGTGGACACTACCTAAACAAACCATAAAAGTCAAAAGCCAAGAAGTAACTAGAACTTTTTAAAATTTATATGGCCTAGTTTTTCTGTGTGTTTTCAGCTACAGATCTGATGTAAAATCCTGATGTTGGCAGTTGCCAACATGTGCTGTTATGTAAATACACAATATTTAACAAACAAAAACATCCCCCTGTGGCTTTGAAGTTTTCACTTAACAAATGAGGTTGAATGGAATGTGCAGAAGTCAGTCAGAGTTGATAAAACTGATGACAGTAAAGTTAAAATAAGGAATAAAGTATGTAAATATACACCAAACTGTGAAGGAATGTGGAAAATATGTGAGAAAGTACCTCCAGTTAGAAAACAAAGAACACGAAAACAATCCCCAAACCCTTGAGACCCTTGGGGAAAAGATGGAGGAAATGGTAGAAAATACAGATATCTGTAGTCTTAGTGCACTGAAAGTCAATACAGATGGATGCTGCAAGAAGAAATCCAATGCTGTCATAAAATTTTATTTGGACAAGACATTTCCATTCTAGTCTTGGAAATACTGGTAATGTTTGTAATATCAATAAGGCATGATTAAGTAGAAAACAGTTTTAGCATGTATCCCTTGGGAAAAAGATTATTCAAACATTTGTTAATCCATTTATCTGAAAGCTACTTTGATTTGAAACTGGTTGATGCAAAAATAATCTAATCAGTTAAGGCCTTGCTGTTATCTGAAAATCATTTTGTTATACAACTAGAAGAGGAAAGGCCAGGCAATAGATACATAAGTAACTCCATGCTCTTTGAGTGCCAGTGTTGCTTTAAAGTGTTAACTGCAGTGCATGGTCTCTGTCCTACAGGAACAGAGGGAAGCTGAATATATATTCACAGTAAGTTACTGCTAGGTCAGTAAGTCTAATGTGTTGGCATTTCTCCTAACACTTATAACACAATGTAAAAATCTATTTGAGAAAGCTATAAATTGAAAATGATCTTTTCGGTGTCCAAATGATGCTGATCATTCAAATTAGATGTGCTGTGACACTGCCCTGAACAGTACTGATAGTGGTTTTGTTCTAAATAACTTTCAGTCTGTTCATCGTTGTATGTGTTCTCCATACATACAGCTTTTGAGCAGGCTTTATGCCCAAATTGATTTCCTTCTACATTAAATAAAGCTTTGCATAAATTATAAACCTCTTTTATTAGGAACCACCCTTTTATTCTGTGTTTGTAATGCAACTGCATCAGAAACCACACAGCGGTTACAGGGCTGTTGAGCTGTTACAGTGGCTCCTTGTGATGCCAGCTTAGTCTCCTTTGAATGTAAGTCACAATATAAACAGAAATAGTGCAAAATGTAACAGAAATGCTGTTAACCACCTGATCATCAACCAGACCTAGCCAGCTGCAAAGCTAGCTCAGCCTAAATTCTGGCTAAGGCCCCATGCCTCGGGTTTCCTGTTGAGTAAGCATTCTGTATCTTCAAATGACTCTTCAAATGACTTTTAGAGGATTTCTGACGAATGCAGTTTTACCTATTAGCTATCCACATAAGCTGAAGGTAGTATGTGAACATGATCACTTACCTGAACAGATAATTTGTAAACCTGGGGAGAAATGTTCTTTTTTACTGGTCCAGCATATAACCATCAAACAACATTGTGTCCCACTGTCAGAATATACTGTACTATTTCGGCTAGAGGCAGTTGTCTAAATTTTATCCCGTTACCCTCAGGAACTAGAAATATGCAAACACATAAATATTGTTCAAGTCTTTTGCATATTCTTGTTTTCAAAAGTATCTAGCTCTCTGGAAAAAATGCCTAGTTTGGAGAAACTGAGTGGAAGTGTCCATCAACACCTAGGGCTAGGTGGCAGACCTAGGGCTGCAGTGGCAGAAAGGAAAAATAAATTTTGAGATATAATCTTCAGTGGAGATTTCCACTGAAGCTTGCTTTTGTTCAGTTGTGTGGTGTGTGTAGGAGCTTCAGGCGTGATACTTCAGCACTCCTGACACTTTTGAGGCAAAGAAAGTAGTGCTATGCTTGAAAGTCCTAAATGCTGCTGAGAATATGCAGAAGTGCTCTAAACCAGTAAGGGTTCAGTTCAGTAAGGGTTTGATCTTGCACATGCTTATGTGAGTTCATCTAATCAAAAGGAGGAACACTTATCTTGAAATACTTGTCAGCTATGTTGTCCAGATTTATTCTACTATATAGCAGTTAGCTCACTTATATTTAGATGTTTCTGTCACAGATGTCTGCATCAGATCCAAATATCTGAATATTTTTTATAGTGAGTGGTAAAAAACAGGGCACTGTCACTGGGCATCACTGAAAAGTGCCTGGCCGCCTTTTTTCATTCTCTCCCTGCAGGTATTTAGACACATGGGTGGGATCCCTCTCAGCCTCTCTTCTCCATGCCCAACTCTCTCAGTCTCCTCGAGGAGTGAACAACCAGAGGTGCTTTCCAGGTCTCGATACTTACAAGCAAGGAAGAATTGAGGAGTGAACAACCAGAGGTGCTTTCCAGGTCTCGATACTTACAAGCAAGGAAGAATTGGCCAGGGATATAAAAGTTGAATCAGTCTTAGCTGCAGTGGCCATATGACCACTGGGGTCACAGGATCCAATAGCATACAGAAGGAGGAATATCCAAAGAGTAGGAAGCAGGGCAAAAATCAGGACCACAAGCCTGCATTTCAAGAGCTCAGACTCCAGCTTCTTCAGAGAGCTTCTTGGAATAATCCCATAGGATATGACTCTGGATAGAAGAAGGGTCCAGGAGAGCTGCTTGATATTCAAATATCACCTCCTTTAAGCTCAAGAAAGTTTCATCCCAACAAGTAAGAGATCAAACAAAGGCAGCAGGAATCCTGCATGGACAAACAAGGAGCTCCAAGACTAATTTGAATATGAAAAAGAAGTGCACAAGGTGAGGAAGATGACAGGTGTCCCACAGGGTGTGCAGAATGTATCTTTAATAAGAGTATGTTTCTCAGAAAAATAGCAGAAGATACTTCATCTCAGGGTTGGAGCTCACTTTATTTTATTAGGGTATCTCAATTGATTAGCTCTTTCTGCCTGGAAAGTTGAGGAAAAGGACAGTTATGGCCTAATTTTTCTCACTACACAATAAGGGGGAAAAGATGAAAGAGGGAAAGGATATTCAAGAGTTTAATTCTAGACATAGGAGACAAGTCTCCTGTACTTCTAGAACTGTGTTTACATGCCAGCCACATTTTCTTGGAGATGAAAACCTTGTGGGCATCATGAGCCATGTCAGTTCTGCAGTGTGGCTATAGCAGAAATAAAAAAACCAGAAACCAGGTGCATACCTCAGAAAAGAGATTGAGTGACCGGGGTCAGGACCATGGCATGTTTCAGCCGTAAGTCTGTAAGTCCATTGAGTAAGAATTAAGTGCGCTTATTTCCATGTAAGTTGGAATACTCTGCAGTGAGAGCTGCCAGGAGTGCTGGATCATGTGCTGACAATACTGCTAATAAGACGGTGGGGACTGAAAATGGAAGCCTCTGTAAAATCTACAGGCATTATTAAGCCTCAGAAAGAGTAGGCACCAGATGAGGAGAAACAGGTGAAGAATAATTTGCAAGAACCTTTGAAAACTTAGAAACCAACAGATGGGGGAAACCATATTGCCTAAGATGCTGGCTGATACTTTGTGAGAATTTGACTAGAACTAAGAAACAGGCCTTTGCTCCCGATACACATCTAAGACTGCTTTCCTAGGTCCAGTTTCCCTTGACCATATCCCAACTCCGTTTGAGAGACAGACTCAGGCATGAATTATACCAAATTTCTCAGCCTCTGATATTTAACATACCATGTTTCAATAGAAACAAAGCCAGGACTTGTGAGCTAAATGGGACTCATAGTGTTTTACAGCATTATTTTCTGGTATTTCCAACTGGAGCTGTGCCAGAATCCCAGTAAAAGTGAATCTGCATGTAGCAGCTGTAGTGGAGGTCAGGAAGTACTACAGGAACAGGACTTCAACTCAGGAGTGAACAAGTAACATGGAATACTGTTCAACTCAGTACACACATGTCCACATGGTAGGATGTGCTGGTCTCGACTACTTCCACTCTGGGACAGATGCCCCAGCCATGAAGGAAGTGTGGTATCTGTTGGACTCAACAGATTGTTGGGTCATCAGACTTATGAGTGAGAGAAAACTGGTTCCAAATGTGGAACATACCAGTTGTTCTGATGTATGAGCTCTCACTGAGGTAAAGCATCTGAGATAAAACCATGGTATTTGCATTTCAAAACGGTTTTGCCAAGTATGTGCCTTTCAGGATGACTTTTAGAAATGTTATTTGATCTTAGCACTCTCAGAACTAGGTAGAGTAAATGTTAATAATTCACTCTCCTTGAAAATCAAGGAATACATTGCCAGGATTCAAAACATTTCCAGGATGCTATAGGCAGGAGTGGGTGCCTCAGATGGAGGCATCTGTTACAGGGTTAGCTGAGTTATCTGTCCAGATTCTTCAGCCTTACAGCCCAGGACATACGGTACCAATATGAGCAGGCTCTGTGTGTGTCAAGCTGACAATGCAGTTATTAAGACATATCAGGATTCATCTGGACTTGTCTTGAGCTGCCTGAAGGTGGGGTTTAGTTTTCAGCTAACAGCAGTTATCTGATAAACGGGTGACTGTACCTGATTTATTTCAGCCTTTGCTTAACTTTGTGCATTTGCATGGTATAAGGCTTACTGTAATATTTATTTTATTAAGTAGCAGGTACAACATGCAGGTTTTTTTTCTCTAGTGATCTATGTATGATGCTAGAATAAAAATACAGGGTAGAGAAGCAGGTACAGGATGATAACTGGAACCTTGACAGTGCAGACACAGGATGATAACAGAGGTCCCTGGGTTGTAAACAACTGGGGAGCAGTCAATTACTGGCTGCCAAAGGAAGACAGCTTTGGGGGATAGATAAAACAATTCAGGGATGACAAAAAGAAGAAAACCACAGATATCTGATATATGTAAACCATACTGCACATAGTAGATTTTTATGTCATATGGAATTGTGAACCAATGAATTCAAAAAGCAAATTGTGTTAGGAAGTGCATAATAATGACACCAAGCAGACCCAGGAGTGAGGAGACCACCAACACCAACACAATATTTTCAGTAAAGAGAAGTAAGAAGCCCCCTACATCACACCTCTTCCATGGACGTTTTGCCATGACATGTTCCTCCCCTAGACAGAAGCCATCAACCTTGGGACAGGATCTCTGTGTCACCAGTGACAGTGGAAGGAGAGCATAATGACAGAGAAAGAGGCAATTACTATAAAGTTTGAGGATTTAGATTTTTACTGTATTATTATAGGGATGAGCTGTAATGTTTGGATAATTGGCATTATAATTGATAGTATCATTGTGTCCAGACTAATAAAAATTCTTTGATTAGACTATCAAGACTTTAATTAGACTAGCAGTAAATTCCCAGTTCTGCACAAAATGTATGCGACCCACATAAACCCCCATGTGCACAAGTTGTAGCACACCAAATTGGCAGGGGTGACCTAAGATGTAATCTAAATGCAACAAAATAATAATACCTTTGTGGAGAACCTAGTTTGTGGGCCTAGATTCTTAAAATTTGATGCAGCTACCAACTCTAGTGATTTGATTTCCAAAGACTGCAACAGGAGCTGGGGTGTCAAGCTCGTATAAAGGCATCTAGCTATACCCTGTGTGCCTTCAAAAATATACTGAATGTGTGTTTTGACATTCTCATTGTATAACTGAAAAGATCCCAAGTTCTAGCAGTGGATTCATGGATCCTAAATACAACAGTCAGAGTCACAGGATCACATAACTTGCAAGGGACATGCGGAGGTCAACTGGTCCAACTCTCTGCTCAAAGCAGGCCCTGTAATGTCAGGTTGCTCAGGCCTTGCCCAGTCAAATTTTGGATATCTCTAAGGATGGAGAATCTGTTTCACCTGAAGAACATTAACTCCATTCTCTCTGTCGGCTGTAAGAAGGGCTTCACTGCTAACTTTAGAAAAGGATTAATGGAACACTGAGGAACTCTATGTAAAATCACTGTGAAATGTGTAATTATGGTTGGTGTCATGTAGAGGATGCTGGTCTAAATGTTTGTGAGGGTATTTTTGTCTGACTCAGTCTAGTTATAATGCTTTTATACAACCTCAATTTTCTCCCTCCTTCAGCACTTTTTGGAGGTACAGTCATAGCTCTGAGCAAGAACTCGGTGGAAAGTTCCTCTCATATAAACTCCTGATACATTTTTTAGCAAAAGAAGCCAATGAACACAAAAAAAATTGGAATCATACCAAGGCATGAATATTTATAGCACCAGATGTCTGAATGAACTAGAAGACCCTTAACTCCGTCTGAACCAGAAGCCCATAAGAACAGAGCTAAGAGGGGAAACAAGACAGCTTTTCAGGCTTTTTTTTTTTCAGAAAGAAAGGTGCTGCTTAAATAGGAGATAATTTTGTCATGGGAATTTAGGGATCTGTCACAGAATTAATCTCTACTAGTTCTGAGAAGGCTGCTTATTATCAGGGTACAAAGTTCAGATTTAACAAAGGACAATGCAGTATGGATTGGTGCTGTAACTTATTACTCTGATGTTTCTAAACATTATACCTGACATATATTCCTGAAAAGTGTAATGATTGATATGTTGGAGAGAATAATAATGAAGCAATTCAGGAAATCAGTGTTGGCATCCTCTATTTTTAAGATAAAGAGGCTGTTTTGTCCAAATCTGGCTGGAAAATTAATATATCCAATAGAACAAGTTGCTAATTCATTTTACTATTAGTATTGTTGCCACTAAGAGTGAGTCATTATACTTAGTGCCTGTATTTGTAAACCCCATTAGAATTGTTTTATGTGATCATCATCTCACAGCCTGGCTATAAGAGCTCTTAAATCTGAGACTTAGATTAAATACCTCTATCAGGAAAAAAAAATACTGTCTATGGAAAAACAAATAACTAAGGCAAAAATGACAATGAGTCAGTCTATCTAAGTGACTGGCTTACTTCCCCACAGCATGAGTAGGAAAAAACCAAACCACTATGTGGTGACTAGGCTTCTTTCATTCTTCATATTTGCAGTACAGAAGTCTGGCAATATTCAAAACGAAAACACAATCCCAGCAGACATTGCTAACTAGTGTATGTCTAAAATATGTGCACTATGTACACCACAGCTGGAATATTCATAGACAAGTGCTCCAACTTGGTTCTTCAGAAAAATAAACAACTATATGTTGACTTTGTATTGAATGTCATGCAAAGTTCAAGAGTTGGAGTACCTACCTCCAAATCTATGACTTTTTTATGCCCACAGTAATCAGGAAAAGCTGCAGATCTCAAACCACTCTCTCCTGTTTTCACAAAAGGAAGCATGTAAGAGTGAGTGTAATGATTGCCTGTGAGTTTTGAATAGTCCCTTTATGATTCAGTATCTCTTGTAGGCTCTAAAATCTGCCACGATTTTCTCTTTTTTTACTTCAAAGTTCAAGGTGCAATCCAATTTTCTTTCATAGATACATACTGACTGTTTTCCCATTATGAGGGAAAAACAAAAGAGGCATCTGATGTGTAGCCCCTCAGCACCAGTTATCTCGTCAAAAGGGTGGCAATGCATGCAAAAAGACATAAATATAAGTTGTTTGATGTTTTATGAAAATACACAGAGTTAGTTTACTAAGGCCATAGGAGCATTTTAAATGTCTGTCATGATTTAGAGCCAGATAAACACATGTAGTTGACAGCAATGAGAGTTTAAGGTTGTGTCTGAATTGCAGGTAGATGTTGTGGAATTGCTATTGCTGTGAACCTTGCTATAGAAAATTGGTAAATGCACAGGAAAGAACTCTTCCTGAAAGACCATTTTCTTCCTGTAAATTTCTATGGGACAAAAGCAGACTTCCTGCAGAACTGGATACTTAAAAAGAAAAGAGGATAAAAACAAGGTTGGTCTAGAAGCTAACTGTAAGGGAAAGTATGTTTTCCCTGGCTACCTCAGAAGAGCTACTACATTATCTGGCATTCCCTGAAGCAGTGTCCTTCCCTGTACAGAGGCTGGATGAAAGCTCTTGCATTGCACTTTATCAGAGGGAGGCTGAAGAGGTTGTGCCAAAGTATACATTAGTATCTGATTTTTTAAAAATACCATTGTGTCCAAAGCTAAAGAACAAATACAGTTTTATATTTTCCTGTATCTTGGTACAATAACATGTTGTTACTTCAGCAAAGTATGAATAATTGATTCAATGAGTCATTATAATTTATTTTTAAATGAGTCTAGAATAAAATAATAGTGCCTTTTGCACCAACAGTTAGTACCACAATAGCAGAACTTTCTATGTTTAAAACAACCAAGGCTAAACTAAACATCTTTGAACTGGGCCAGATACTTTACAGGTCCCTAACTGCTTTCATATGCCCAAAGTCATGAAGCAGCTTTAAAAACAGGATTCATAAATCCCAGTGAAATAAGTGCTCAGGTGTCATCAAGCTGCTATATTACACCAGACTATTTTTTAAAAATATATTATTTTCTGGAATAAAGTTGCTATCCCGTGAATCAGAACACAGACTACAGGAGTTTATAAAAGCATAGGCGTAAAATAACTTGTGGCAGTGATTAGACTTGCCCTAGTTCCTGGGAAAGTAAGGCTGGATGACTGCAATTATTTCCTTTCATTGTCTCCCTTTGCTTAGTTATGCTACACAACTTACCAAATCAACTGGAAATGCCAGATTGAAAACAGACAAACAAACAAGCAAACAAGCACTCCCACCCCATCCTTTTCCCATCGTTTGAGGCTCTAGGTGAGGGTCATCTGAAACTCCCTGAGATAATCAAGACATCCTTATAGGGCTGGCCGAACCTAGGAGATGCCTCAGGTTTTGTGAGGTGTCTGAAGGCATCTATCTGAGAAACCTGAGGACGTTTGAAATAGCAACTGAAGTTAGGGCAACCTAACCAGCCTTTTGTATCTTTCTTGTCTAATTCCTTTCCTTTTCCCAGCTCAGCTGAGGAAGCCCACACAGCAGCCTCATAAGAAATGAAGAAGGAGCTCACAGTAGCAATTCATTTTTTTAATTGATGAAATTATCTTTCTGAAGTTCTCAAAGTTTGAAAGCAGACAAACTGGCTTAAATTTTCACAGAAACAAATCATTAATAAGAGAAACAGAAACATACTGACAACAAAGGCACAATAGATGAGTAAAATACTGTATAGATCCACAACTCTATCCATTAACAATGTACTAGTATTAAAAGAAAAATGCCCAGACAAATAATGGGTGATTTTAAATTATGCAGCTATTAGATAAAGGAAGAAAGGTGTGTGGGGAGAAAGAATATCCTGAAAAACAAACTGTTATGCCTGCCTTTTTCCCAGATCTAGCAGTTACCTAGTAAAATAAAGTTTCTCTCCCACAGGTCTTGCCTCATTTCTATTCTTGGATGGACTCTCATGAAAATCACAGCGCTATTTCCACACATACTTTTTAAATGAAACAAACAGTAAACTCTAGAGGAGATAGAGCAGGAGATCAAGAATACTGAGAACAGCCAGGACCTGAGCTGTCAGAGTCTCTTTCCTAGCCATTATCTAACTCTGTTGGAAGATAGGTTTTGTTCCTGGGATTTGTGAAATACTAATGTATCATAGAAACATAGAATAGTTGACAAACATAGGGTTTGGTTGAAGAGATGTTAAAGAAAACATAGTTCCAACTCCCTTGCCATGGGCAGGGGCACTTTCCACTAGACCAGATTGGTCAAAATCCCATTCAACCTGGCTTTGAACAGTTCCAGGGATGGGGCATCTACAACTTTGCTGGGCAACCTGTTCCAGTGTCTCTCCACCCTCACAGTAAACAATTCCTTCCAAATACCTAATTTAAATCTTCTCTCTTTCAGTTTGAAGCCATTCACCCTTGTCCTGTCACTATATGCGCTTGTTAGAAGACCCTCTCTGACCTTCTTGCAGGTCCCTTTAGGCACTGGAAGGCTGCCATAAGGTAACCCTGGAGCCTTCTTTTCTCCAGGCTGAACAGTCCCGATTCTCTCAGCCTTTCCTCATTAGAAAGGTGCTCCTTCCCTCTAATTTGCTTTATGTCCCTCCTCTGGACTCGCTCCAACAGGTCCCGGTCCTTCCTGTGCTGGGTACCCCAGAGCTGGATGCAGCACTGCAGGTGGGCTCTCACCAGAGCAGAGCAGAGGGGCAGAATCCCCTCCCTCTCCCTGCTGCCCACGGTGCTTTGGATGCAGCCCAGGACACGTTTGGCTTTCTGGGCTGGGAGTGCCCAGTGCTGGGCCATGTCCAGCCTCTCACCCACCAGCACCCCCAGGTCCTTCTGGGCAGGGCTGCTCTGATCTGCTCATCCCCAGCCTGCGGGGTTGCCCTGACCCAGGTGCAGCACCTTGCACTTGACGTATAATAACCTTGTATTTTGTCCTGTAATATTCCTTCCTGCAATCTGACTGGGTTGCAATTAAGTATTCATGAGAATTAAAAACTATGGATAATAATTACACTAGTCTAATAGCCTCTACCTCTCAAGCATTTAATATTTAAGGAATATCTGTTGCTTGCATCACTCATATTAACTTTTTTCTATATTAGATATGTAGAATTTATAGATGTGCTTTACATATTCAAAATTATGAGTTCAGAAGATGCTTTGAAAAATTATCATGTCAACTGGTGGCCACTTAACATTTGTCTGTTGGAAGTTCCCTAATAAGGGAAGCTGACTCCCTCTAGATCTTGCTCCCAAAATCTGCCAGTAGGAGATGCTCAGAGGGGGGAGAAAGAACAAGACAAGTATATAGTGACACCCCATAGAATAATTGCCCAGTTCCCAGTGGCCTGTAGCTTGCAAACCGTATGCACTGTAACAGTCCCCGTAGAACTTCATTCAATACATTTCTTCTTTGCTTTTTGAACTCTTGTGATATTTTAATATTCCAGTGCCACATGGCCAAGACTTCTACGTTGTGTGAAGAAGTATTTCCTTTTCTGCTTTGTTTTTTCTTTTTAAGCTGACATCCACCACCTTTATTTGATACGCATTATTAATTTTCTTTCAGATAGATAATCGTCAGTTGATCTCTATCCACACTCTTCACCCTGCTTATGTAGACAGCTGTCTCCTCTTTTTCAGACCTCCAAACCAATGAAGAGCTGATGGTAGAAGCACTGCCTATATAACTCTGAAGCAGGTGGGATGGGGCAGACAGATGGCAATATAGGAAGGTACTATCACTGAACTGGAGAAGATCTGATGGAAAATGAACATCTTTTTATTTCAAAAGAATAAAATTTCAAAAAGAATAAAAATTATTTTTATTTCAAAGAATACAGTTACAGAAAAATTGAGAGAATAGTTGTGTAAGCTTCTTAATTATCTTACAAGAAAACAGCTTTTTTCTGGAAGCTAATATGGCAGAAACATTTTTTAAAGTGAACAAGAGGAAATCAGATTGCTTGAGAACAGCAAGATGACATACTAGTAAATCTCTTGATTAATTAGGAAATACAAAAGGTATCAAAAAAACTTAACAAGCTAGGTTTAGTAGTCTGATGATATCTCAGTGGAACAAATAAACAGTTAGACGTACCAACTTTGGAGAAAGCATGATGAGATTAATTTGAAAAATTATCATGGCATCTCTATCATTAATGCCATCTTCATTACAAGATCCCAAAATCAAAGGAAATGAGAAGGGAACATCAACATGAGATTTAAAATAAAGCTACTCCTAGGGGATCAAGTATTTTATATTTGTCAGCTACTCAAGAAAAACATGAAAAATATTAAGTATATTGATTTTATAAAATCAAGAGGCAAAGAAAAGCACATCATGATATTCTGTAAAATAGCCTTGGGTTTTGATGAAAAGTTAGGAATCTCAAAGTACTTGAATGATAAAATTAGATGCTGGAAGCTGAAAAATGTACTATATAGATAAAAAAGGAAATCTCTTCAGTGTATCAGTTTAGGAGTACTTCAGGATGTACTGTAGCTTCTTTAAAATGACTACTGAAAAAGTCGTTTAATAGAAGATAAAATTTTCAGCATATCACAACTACAGAAGAGTTCCACTATCTTTTTAGATATGATAATAATTTGGTTATGAAAGAAGATACATAAGATGTGACCAAAAAAAAGACTCATTGGATTTGTACAAAAGAATTTAAGATCAACAACCACAAGAAGAAACTTAATATTGCAAGCTGACAAATTATATTAGCCACCAGCCTGTAAATATAAATATTACTAAGTTAAAGCAATTGAAATACCTACAAGCATTAACTGAGAATTACTTGGGGGCAGAGTAAATTAAGACCTGGGTGCAAAGATGGAACACTTATTATTATTACACTTCTTCAGTTAACTTCAGCACCAAAAATTAATTGTGAAATGATTCTTTTTCATATGAAAGATTCTAAAAAGTTTTGGTTTTTACAGACGGAACATTTGAATAAGAAAGGCAACTCAATATATTCTTAAATTAAGTACCAATTTATGTTTGGGTTGGTGAATTTTGTTTTTCATTAAATTTATAGGAACATAAGTGTCATTTAAATCATCATTTCCACCTCTTCTTTGAGAATATCTTGAAATAGTAAATAGGTTCAAAAGGAAGGATACACTCAAGTGTCATTTTCATATGAAATGTGCTGATTTTTTCACTCTCCCTGAAAATTTTTCCACTGAGTTTTTTAAAGAATCACCTCACAATGACCACTGAAGATTCTCTGTTCTTTAACAGAATTCATAATTTGAGACAGTCATATCAACCAAAAAAATAAAGTAGAAGTGTGTAATGCAATGCTGTACAATACTGTTGCAGCTGTTTTTCTTACTAAAGCAATCTGAGGACTGATGAGCATCAAAATACTGAGTTGTAATTATCGCTTTGATATTTTCATGGTCCATTGAAGCCAAAAGAAGCTGTGCACTTCAAAGAGTGAAATCTGTGCAGTGTCTTTTTTTTCCCACTTTGAGCATCTAACATGAGAATATTTTTTACATATTTGCAGCCTGAAAATTGTTAGTTTATCAATTAGTTTTTAGCCATGACTTGCTTGAAAATGCATTACTGTAACGAAGGTAAAGGACTATAAGCAAACCAAGTCAAGTCATTACTGTTGCTGTTTTTCTCACAACTATTTGCTGATGATAACCTAAGTCTTTTTGTGTGTCTAAATTATATAAAAATGGGTAATGGAAGGAGCATTTCTGGGCATTTACTGAGCAGCCAGAGGAGGAGAAAGCCAATGGAGTGCTCAGAAGGAGGGATCCAGCTGGCAAGTGGCATCTGACCTGTCTCCGAGCCATCAAGTTTCCTCCTGTATTAAGGAAGAACTTTTTGCCCTGTACTCATTCAGTTATTCAGGCCAATGTATATTTCAAAATAGGTCTATAATTAGGCCCTAAATCCATACATTCAACTTAAGCAATCAAACTTTCTAAATTATTTGGCATCTGGAAATTTCCGCATCAGCTGGCTGGACTATATTAAGAAATCAAACATACCAAGGACTGTTGTCTGGCACTGAAGGCAATTGGCATGGAGCAGCCCTCACCCCCATGGCTATGTGACTAAGCTGTTCAGAACAGGGTGGCCTGACCTGAGTTGCCTGTTGGGAACAGTCCCTTACCCATGCTGGTACCCAAACCATTCTTGGGAACTGTCAGAAAGCTGGGCAAAGCCCAGGCTTCTCCAAGGGATCATACTTGCAGTTTAATGATATAAAGTCTGACGAGTCTCTGCAGTATTTTTAAATGCTAGCACAGGTAGCAAGTAAGCACTCCTAGGTGCTCAGGATTTCCAAAAACAGAGCCTCTTGTTTGGTTGTTTTTTATTATTTCACTGTTCCCGTTTGCTAAAGATTAGCCTAAGCCACTTTGTTCATTTACTAGTATCAGTGAGAAAAGACCTTCCACCAAATCTTTCCCACTAGACTAGGATGTTCTGTCCAGCTTTTCACCACCTCACTTTCTCAGATCTGGTGTTAACACATTCACCTGGGCAAGGTAGACTTGTTCCTTGCACTGTATTTTTCAGGCAGGTAGACTACGATCCTCTTGTTTGTGTTAAACAATATCTTGCTCTGAGTAGTCCCCTAGCACCAGTGTGATTACTCCTGGTTGAAATAAATAACAATGGTGAAAAACACTAGTATATGTAGTTTTTGGGAGTCAGTCCCCACCTTATTTTCCATGGATTTATGATGTTTTTCTGGTCTCTGTCACACAGCATTTGAAACTAGGAGCTTTCACAGCATAGTAAATCAATAAAGAAAAGAAAAAACCCAATCACAGTGCAGGTTTAAAAGTTAAATATTAAAGATCACCATGGTAAGACAAAAGCTAAATAAAAAGGAAGAAAGATTAGACAAGTATTTGCATCCCTTCATGCTCGTTTAAGCTTTAAAGCAAAAAAAAAAAAAAGTAGTTATTTAGTTGAAACTTTCCATGAACTTTCCAAAGACAGTTCTTAGAAAGTTACTCTCTTGAATTTCTCTGTTTTCCTGTTAAGCAGAAAAGTGTCCTTAGATCCTCAATTATCTCCAGGCAATCACCAGCATGAGTGGATGCCAGGAGATGTACTGATAGGGAGTCTGCCACGTAAGGAGACAAGGACTAATCAGAAGGGAACTGCCACCAGGATTATATGAAAGGAAACTTAGAGAAAGGAAAATTCCATTATCCAATGGTCATTAAAGAGTTGTATCAGAGTCTAATTACATATTTCAAGAAAACAATATTTTTTCATATTGTTTTGAGATTCCTTCTATTTAGTATTTAGAAAGGCTGAGAAAGAGAAGAGTGGTCTACCTCTACGTAAATCTACCACAGCCATAAAGTGGCAATGAGGACATGGCTCATTATTCCATATCTGACAATTATAATCTGAAAGTTGTTTCAAACTGAGTTCAATCATTTTAAACAAAAATTTAATTAAAGAGTTTTCTGATCTTCTATTTGAATGAAAACTACAAGGATTCATAAAAGGAGCTGGTAGTCCTCCTGGTTTGCTTTTAAAAAAAAGGTGTATTTTGCCAGGGATGTCTACTTCTTCTGGTATAATTTAAGGAGAGAATTATCTACACATGAGATCTTGAAACTATGTTTTTGGGTAAAAGAGAGCAGCCAAATAGCAACAAAAACTAAGACTGGGGCATCAATTTCCTCTGTAAGTAAGTAAAAAGACACTGCTTTCTATTGAGAGTACAGTAAGCCTAAGGATTCCTCAGAGAAAGGAAAAAAATTCTTAGCAAAACTTCAAGGAGAAGCTTTTAAGCATCTAGTACAATTATTAGAGTGGCTGCCTATTGTGCTCACATCTCCAGTTGAGTTGCCTCAATACATCAGCTGTGCAAACAGAGATAGAAAAGGAGCTGGAAAATATTTCGTATATTTTTCTCTGCTCTTCAGAGAGGCTTTTGGTCTTTTTCTTTTCTTTTTTTTTTTCTTTTTTTCCCTGAGGTAACATGCAGGGTAAAATTCATCCTTTCATTATGCCTTTGAAATAAGCAGAACTGAACTGGAGATTACTTTTCCCAAAGCATATAAATGTGTAATGTTTATACTAAAAACTTCCTTATAGGCTATCCTGTGGTCAATCAGACTAATGAAGATATTTAATGTAATAAGAACTACAGAAATCTTGATTCTCATTTTTTCATCTTCATGTTCAGACTATGCAAAGGACTGTACATGGATTTTGAGACTCCAAACCCCATTTGAAATGTTATGTAATACTCGAAATGCATATGTGACAGCAGTATCTTAATTACAAAAAGAGTTACACTTAGCAAAGTAGAAAGGTGTCACAAAATACATGTTTTCATATCACCACAATATTATCTTTTTTTTATTTAGAGATCATCAAAATAAAAAATGGAATATGTTACCAGGATCTTTTAATGGAAATTTTAAGTGGAAAACATGTAATCACTTTTTTTCAAAAAAATGAAACAAGCCGGAACCTAGTATGATTTCTTTTATTCTTCATGGACACACACAAAAAAATCTGGCTAGTCACTCCAGCTTACTGTTTAGTGAGTTTTTACATATAAATCAGGACTGAAATCCATGCTTCTAAGCATCTTTCCTCTCTCAGTCACAGGAATTCAAGTGACAGTGTCTTGATCAAAGGTCACTTCCTATTTTGTCATAGCATATTTTTTGCAGAAGAGACATAGGCATAATTGCTTGCATATTTGAATAATATCTTATTTAATAACTAAGGATATGAATATCAGTTTTTACAATCAGGCCTTTAATGAAAAATAGAGAAGGCTTGTATGAAAGCACATTTTAATAGCATTTATTTTCATTTTTGCCATTTGAGTAGGTGATTGTTCAGCATATATACACAGGAAAAGTACTGGCTGGTTCAATTTAATGGAAAGAGAATCTGCAGAATTCCATATCTAGAGATTGCTCAAAATACATCATTGGACTGAGTTCAGTAAAAATCATAAAGACAACAGAAGACTGATCTGTAAATCTTGACACCTTTTCTGTGAATGTCTACTGGAAATACATTCAGTTATTTAAGCTACCACAGTTGTAAGAAAAATATAAAGGAGGAAGAGAAGTCTTTAATCCTAAATGGATAATCATAAAAACAGCAGAAAGATCTGTCATAGGTCACTCACAGTCAAGAGCCAATATTTGAAAGAAAAATTCTGGTGACATAATGGTAATTAATTTTACTGAGTGACAAAAATGGTTTCTACAGAGAAAATGTGACTCTTCTGCAGCAGCCTTCAGGCAAATAACTGAAGCATGTTAGCACAGAAAGATTTGTGTACGGCAGATGTTCCAATGAAGACCTTGCAACAGTGATAGTGTTAACGTTGCCAAGTAAAAATAATAAAAAAGTTAGATTAAGTTAGAATTTTCTATAATAGTCCAGTACAAAGTTAATCTGTCAATATGTGTGAAGTTTACAGTTTGCAGTAACTATGGAAACAAAACGTACGCGTCTGTGGATGAGATCCCAAAATAAAAGAATGGTAGTCAATCCTTATTTCTGTGCTCAGGAAGCCTGACTTTGCACCCTGTTGTGAATTAGCAATGCAAACAAACTTCAAAAGGAAATACACATTCCCAAAGTTCAGTCACACATGTGCCTTGGGATGCTAATGTTTGAAGACAAAATACACCACAAAGAAGGAAGAGTTGTGTCACGAAGGCCTAAATTTGCAAATGCAGTATCACATTCTTGCTTTGAGTTATTATGAGCAAAGATGATGTTGCTTGAATCACAAAGGAAAATGGTAGTAACATGCAAAGTGATAGGAGAAAAGCAACATAAAGTGTCTCAGTATAATGAATATACATGAAAAGTCAAAGGTGATAAAGCACAGAACACTAAAAAAGCATGAAAAACCATGGTTATAATTTTGCTAAAGGCATGGTTTTGAAAAGTCTAGAAATCAGGGTAGTATTGACACTCAATGGAATTGTGGACTCTTTGTAATAAAAATAGGCAAGAACAGTAAGGGTGTTTCTAGTAAGCATAACTTTGGGATACTCTCCTCCTATATAGGAGATCCATACATTGAAACAGACGGAAAACTACTGATCTTTTTCATATAAGTAGCTTGAATAGAGTATTCAAGGGAAAAATCAAGAGTATTATCTTTATGATAATTTATTGATGTACTTAATTGTATTGTTTGTTGCCAACACATTATTAGTAACATAAATAAACCTACTTTTTTTTTTTATGTCTATATATACAGCTACAAAATGTATTAAACAGATAATGCTGAGTTACTATTACAGTGGTAAAAGATGCTGTGGCAGCATGAATGTTATTTCTGTAGCCTATTTACAAATTATATGAAGCAAGGTATTTTTAAACAATTCAATTTAAAAATCAGATTGTGTCCCTTTGCCGTAAATCAAAGTCCCAGCAGAAGCACCTAAATGAGCTATTTTTAATTTTGCTGATGCCAACATAAGCTAGGCTTAGTAGCCTAGCTTATGGCTTAGTAGCAGCCATACCATTTCCTGAGGAACAGGAAGAGCTGGCCCTGTGGTTTGTTCAGGAAGAAGCCATGGCTCCAGGGAAGACAGGGCAGAGGGCACAGCCCTGTGCAAGGCTTAAGGGGCCAGAGAAAGTAAAGGGAAAGAAATCAGACAGAATTAACAGAGAAATGGAAAATTACATGCTCTACACATTTATTAGTTTGATATCAATTAGATCTCGGAGCAAATACAAGAATTTAGGGAATACAGTCCAGATTTCAGATATTTTTATTTTGGAGCAAGTGTATTAACTGCTACAATGCTGTACAGAAATAATTTCTTCTTTCCCTCGCTGGTATATAACTGGGCCCTTCAGGGAGCACATTCACCCAGATGGGACCCACCTGACCTAATTATGGACACAACATCTTGATAATTAGATCTGAGTTAGCTCTCTGTGCTACCTTTATAGTGAAGAAACTGTTGTATAGCACCATTCCTCTGAGTTAAAATAAATACTCATAATAAATAGGTCAAGTTATTCACTTCCTAAAAATGTTGTTAGTCATAAAGGGAGACCAAGGTGACTAACAGAGACACAGATCATAAACACACAGGAAAATTCAGGCTGCAGAGGACCTCAGCAAGTCTCCAGTGCAACCTTCTGTTCACTGAAGTCAGACCGGGTTGCTCAGTTTTGTGTCCTGTCAAGTCTTGACCAGCTCCAAGGACAGAGATAGCTCAACCTCTCTGGGCAGCCTGCTTCCCTGCCTGACTGTGCTACGTGGAAAAAATTCTTTCTTATATCCAGTCTGTTTCAGTTTGTGCCTGTTGTCTCTTCTGATCTCACCACGCACCACGATGAAGAATAAGGCTTCCTCTTCTTGCTCACCTCCCCACAGGTGCTGTTAGGTGTCCCTGAATCCATCACTTCTTCAGGATGAGCAAGCTCTGGTCCTCAGCATCTTCTCAGAGGCCAAGTGCTTCTGCCCCAACCACTCTGGTGGCTTTCCACTGAACTCATCGCAGTTTCTTGTACTGGGGAGTCCAAAACTGGATGCAGTATTTCCACAATCATAGAATGTTTTAGTTTGGAAGTGACCTTTAAAGACCAGCTGGACCAACTTCCCCTGCCATGTGCAGGGACACCTTTCACTAGATCATGTTGCTCAAAGCTGCATCAAGCCTGGCTTTGAGCACTTCTAGGGATGAGGCATCATAAATGCTCAATGTTGTCCAGCAATCAGTGCATGCAGCAGGAAGGGTCTAGAGCAGTGGGAAAAACAAGGGACTTGAGGATTAAGTGATGGCAGGAAAAGCCTCAAAACAAAAAGTGTTTCTGGTTAGGATAAGGCTTAAACAGACATGTAAGTCTCTGTGTCTATGTCTAGCCTGACCTGCTGGGGTCATGCTGTGGGGTCTTGGACCCCAGATAGAGCAAACATGGAGGCAGCGGTGGGTCTCTGGTTCCTGTCTAGTCTCAGTGCCTCTTTCTTTCCCTCACAAATGAGTAAGATAGGGATGCCACAATCTGCCTGTGCCTTGTAGCTGGCTGTGCATCTTCCCTGAGGAATATGAAAATATTCCTGGGTTTGATAATGCAAACATGACTGTTGCAGTCACACGTTGCTCAAGAAGTGAAAATGGTTCACCCAGTTTGGTCAGAGAAGAGAAATCACCTGGCACTGACACCAGTTCTGTGTCATAGCCACTTCCAGCTAGGAATACACAACTGCTAGTCACAACCAGGGAACATGGACCAAGTGACGGAGAGAAGGCTTGCCTTGCACAGAAATTGTGAAACAGAGTTCAGCTCTTCTTATAAAACTTCGGCCAAGAGCTGCTCCTCACTTGGATAACAGGGCTAATATTGGTATTTTCTGTTTAGCTTTTAAACTTTTCTACTACAATCTTTAGCATTGACTTTCTGACTTCTTAGTGTCAGCTGTAATTTGTAGGTCTTTTACAAAAATAGAAACAGTCAAGTAGGAAAACAGCAACATAGCATTTGGCCATGTTGCTGGCAACAGTGTTTCAATACTTGAGATGAAATGCGGAATAAAACAAAAAAACCTCCTGCAGTATATAATTATTTTGAATGGTTGCAAGAATCCTTTTTCAATCCATTTGGCCCTTATACCAGGATCATGACCTTGGATTTGTCTCACCACTATGGGCTTGCCTGGAGATCACTGGCTGGTGCCTGAACTTGGTTGCTGTCACAGACACAATCCCCACTCACTGATCTGACTTCCCTTGACCCCAGACCTGCCTCATCCCCACGGACATGTCTATCTGCTGGCTGACCTGGCTACCGTCACCACCTCTCCTCTTTTCTCCTTGTTTGGGTAATGGGAATTGCTGCCCTGCCGGCCCCTCCATCACTTCCAGCTGCCAGTCCCACTGGCCTTGTGGAGTATCCCACAGTTGATACTTCCTAATAGAGCCTGGCTGTAAAGTAGGCAGCAAACACAGCTGTATATTGAGCACCAGGAGATGCATATGGGTAATTTTATCACAGGTTGCACTATGGGAGTGTTTGTAACATGAAGCAAATGACCTTCCTTCCTCATCCAACTCTATTCTTATAACACATTCTCTCTCTCTCTCTCTTCCCCCAATATGGCTTTGTACTTTACTGCTTTGTGTACGCCTCAAAGTATCAGTAGCTAATGTTTTGGATAGTGTTTAGGTGTGAATATTGCTGCTTTCTATGCATTTGCAAAAACACAAACATGCATTTGGGGATTGATAAATAATAGAGAAATATGGCCTTTACCAATTAGAAAAATACCAGAATTACAGTGAAAAAAGGCTAAGTGTAGACAGCATACCTGGCCAACAACTTTTTTGTTGTCTAACTATGTGAAAGTCCTTTATTGTCTCTTCCTCCTCATTATCCTTTAGTATAACAATTATCCAATATATATTGGATTATTTTGGCTACATAGCTATTGGGCTATATATAGCCCAAATAATCTTGTGCTATAACCTTGAGAAAATCAATAGAAAATGTCTGCAGGGGTTTTTTTAATGCTATGATGCTACATCTTTAATTTCACTTATTAAAATGGAGGGGGTTTTTTTGTGTGTATGTGTGTGGAGATTAACTGTAGTCCACTTAAGTTATAGTTTATTAGCTTTATAACTTTTGCCAAAGAAAAATTAAATTACCTCTTCCAAAGTCATTTCACGCCCTTCGCTGAAACTGCCCACTGACTCCATATAAAAATTGACTTTAATGGGGCCATACACTAATTAATTTAACCCACTTAAATCTGGCTGGACTTCAAAGCCAGCTGGTATTTTCCTCACATGGCTTAGCTGAGACCTCCTCAGTCAGCAGAGCTGGGTCTTCCTCTTGCTTCCTTGTAATTTGACATGGTATCTATCCACAGGCTTTCAACACCCTCTTGAATAAATAGTGAAGAGTACTCTTTTTTAAACCAACAAGATTGTAACAAATGTTGTCAAGAGTTCGATTCTGGAGCTGAAAGAAATCCATTTCTGTATTCCTGTGTCTATGCTTTCATTGCAAGTAAATGTAAAGGAATTGTTTCTGTAGAAGTCCTGTTGTAACCTCTGACTGCATTATTATCAATATTTTTAAAACTTCTGATATAATTTTTATGTGTGAGTTTTGCCAAAGCTGTTTGAATATTAAGGAAAGTTCCCTGTCTGACCACGCAGGAGCCACTCTGGCAGTCTCACTCCCACCACCCGAGGCTGTCACTGCTGGGACCGAGGTGCGGCTGCAGGGAGCTGACAGGTGCCTGTCGTGCTGCCCTACACACCCCACTCTCACAGCCAGACCAGGTTTCCGTACTGGCTCAACCCCAGGTATTCCATAGCAGAATCTCAGACATCTGAATCCTTAAAATAATTCCATCATGGTGCTATCACAGAATAACAGCTCAAGCTGGCGCCTCCGAGGAGGGACCCTGAACAAAGGACTCCCTGGGCTTTTATACTCTCAAAGTCTGTGCATGGTAAAGTTTGGGGTCTTCCAGCTGAGCCCTCGGCTCCTGCCGTGTCTTGGGTGTCCGGTTACCTGGGTGAACCACAGGTCTCTGTGCCCTTTGTTCTGCAAAGCGTGGGCAGTTCATGACCTCTTGCCTGGGGCTCCAACACCCAGAGCTCAAGCTCGAACTGCAGCTGCACCCCGAGCTACCGGCGCTGAATGTATTCCTAACATGACTGTCAAAACAATTTCTGACCAGGATTTCATGATTACAGATCAACATGGAAACATAAAAAAGATTATAGCAAATAAATAAATTATTCTTTATAAAACATTCTCATATCTCTAACTCCATGGACTAAATTTTAAAATGTTATCAGTTATTTTGGATGACTTTTTGGGAACCTCACCTGAATTATATATGTGCTATATTTTGATAAAATGCTATACTCAGAAAATACTAAGTAATCACCCTCTGAAACTCTGTCCCTTTTCAAGTATCTCAGACAAAAAGTTGAAATTTAAAGACTTGAAACCACAGGCTGGTATTTGTAAATGTAAGATAAGTATAGAAGAAATCCCATTCCTGTTCAAATTATTCCTAAAATTGATTGACTTATTTAAGGACAGTGTTGTACAAGTTCTTAAAGTAATAGTTGCTCAATAAACTTTATTGTTGCCTTTTTGTTTTTAATCAAGGCATAATATGAAGGGGTTTAACTAGCAGTTTCCCTTGAACTTTCTTTTCTTTTCATCCTACTTCCTCCATTCAAAACTCTGTCCTTTGGTTTGTTTACATATACTTCATTAGATTAAACTAATCCACTTGTATCTTAGTATATTTATAGGATATATCATTCCCTTGTGGATACCCTTTGCTGATGACAGTAATTTCTATTTTTAGTTGAATAACATATTTACTGAGTGCTGGTGCAAGTGTTTGGCTTCAGATGTGTAACACAGTCAAGGTTTATTGAGCCAACAGTTTTGTGGACATATTACTATGGTTGATAATGAAGATATAAATACTTGTGCACAAATTGTGTTTATTCTTACATTTCTAAGAATTATCTATCTGAAATTCTGCCAGCTTCACTCCTCAGAATGTGCATAGGGCTGGTTTTTTTTCTTAATTAACCCCTCAGCAAATATATAGCTACATTAAAAAAAAAAAAAAAGGAAAAAGAGCGAATACCAATATCCAATGCTTTTTTTCAAAACCTGAAAAATTTTTCATTTCATTTCATGTCATGGCATTTCATTGCAGGCTAGTGCCTACCATCAGCCCAAAACATTCCTAAAAAGGCCCGTTTAGAGTAGAAGAGTCAGTGGAACTGTCTCCCATGAGTATACTGGGAGAGCCCTCCCTCTAGTGGGAAGAGGAGAGTTTTTGGAAGAGGTGTTTTTCTGTCACTCCACACGACCGATACACACAACGGGGAGATGCTGAAATATGAGGAGAGGAAAGGAAAAAAGGCATTTTGCTAAAAATCTAGAAGTTAGATGCAGAAAAAAGACCATTGGAATATTCCATTCCAATATTCCTATAAAAGACCAGGTCAGACTGCTTTATGGAACTGTATAAAAAGTGATTGTCATCTTCAATTTTTCCTAGAGGGGAAAAAAACCACCAAAACCAACAAAAAACCCCAAACAAAACCAGTTTTTTATACCAGGTGTGCTGCATCTTTTTTTTATATATATATGTAGGAAAATCCTGCAGAACTTTGCATACAGAGCAGGTAGAAAATCCTTGTATATTTATTGATTATTCTAGGAAGTAGTCCAGTTTCAGATTAGCTTCTGAGAAAATTCTGTGTTCTTGTTGTATCAGCACTTAACATGTGAACTTTACTAAAACCCAGAAAAACTACATCCACTGCCTTCTCTTCATCCACTGTGATTCATCCATTCTGATAAGCTTTACCTTGCTCAGACGCTGCAGAATGAAATGTAAACATACTCTGGAAAAGGTGTTAAAAATGAGAAACCTTCATTTACTTTGCATTACTATACCAGCCATTCACTACAACCTCTTGAGCCCTGACATTCAGCCAGTTCTTCACTCAGTGCACCATGTACTGCTGATCCCACAGACAACTTGTCCAGAAGGATGCTGTGAGGGAAGTATCAAAAGCCTTACTAAAATCCAGAAAACTACATCCACCACATTCTCTTCATCCATGAGGTGGGTGACCTTGTTGTAGAATGATACAAAGTTAAACAGGACTTTCTCTTTGTGAGCCCACGTTGATTGTGCCTGATTATTATGCTATTCTTTAAATGCTTTTCAGTAGTACCCAGTATAATCTTCTACACAATTTTTCCAGAAACTGAGGGTAAACTAAAACATCTCTAATTTCCTGGGTCTTCCCTCTCTTTCTTTTTGTGAACGCGAGTAACAGTGGGCAATTTCCAGGCCCAGACTCCCAACACCTTTGATAGGTGATCATAAGAGGCCCTGCCATAACATCCATCAGTGCCCTCAGAACTCCGGGATGAATCCCATCAGGTCCCATTGACTTGTGAACATTCTGCTCATACAGCTGGTTCCTTACAATGTTGGTGTCCACAACTGGAGAACCACTGTTCCTGCAGTCTTTTGACTTGGGTGACTCAGCACCCCAAGGTTTAGTGGTAAGACTAAGTCAAAAAAAGCATTAAATGCCTCTGCCTTTTCTTCTGCACCATTTGTCAGATGAGCAGGTTCATCAAGTATTGGTCCAGTATTTTCCTTCGACCTCTTCCTGCTATGAATGTACTTTAAAAAGCCCTTTTTATTGTCTTGACAAAACGCTGTCCAGTTTCAACTCTTGGCCTTTTGTGTTTTCTCCTTACACAGGCGAACTACAGCTCTATGATCTTCCTGCGAAGCCTGACCTTGCTTCCAGAGAACATACAATTCCTTCTTCCACCCAAGTGGCAAAAGGAGTTCCCTCTTCAGCTAAAATGGTTTTCTGTCCCACTTGCTTGATTTACAATACCATGTCACCGCCTGCTCCTGGGTTGTAGACGTGGTTCTTCAAAACTGACCTGCTTTCATAGACAGCCCTAAGTCCTCAAAAGGCAGGGCACTGCAAACTATCTCCCTGAGTAACTTCAAGTTTGCTCTCTTGGAATCCAGGGTAGCCATTCCGCTGACCTTTTCTCTCATTACACTGAAAATTGTAAGCTCCACCATTTTGTGATCACTGTGGCCAAGTGATCATCATTTCTATTGCTCTATCTACCATCACTTCTCCTATGAGTCCTCCATACACAGGTAAGAGGAGATAAGATCTTATCTATTAGGTAGAGAAGGAGCCATGGGGAGACACAGAGAGCTACCAAGTGACATTGACATGTTGCCTCATGCAGCCTGAGTGAGAAACCAGCCTCCTGCTCCCTGAGCACCTGGGATAGAGAGTCTGTGGCCACAAATGACAGCTGGCCACCAAGAGAACTGGCAGGCTTCCCTTGGCCATTGCCTGAGTTGTCATCTGTGTGATGCTGTCAATGCTCTTTGGACACAAAGCTCAAACCAAAGGTGTAAGAGTGAATCTCTTTTCAGTACAACAAAACAGTCACACAGGTAATACATTTTAATTTTTTAAAGGGAATTCTTAAAAAAGCTTCATCCAAGTCTTGCTACAGGAAAGCAGTTCAGCTCTCCTACATCAGCCGATTGAGTAGCAGAAATTATTATCAGGGTAAAACAAGGCACTTTCTGATGGTTTTCTCTCTAAAGTTGGGAATATCTAAGTGGTATGGCAAATTATAATTGAGAAATCCAAAAAATTATGACAGAGGTGAGATATAGTAAATTCTAAAAATTACTGTTAAAAAGTTGGAGAGAATTTGTGTCTTTAAAATACTGTTTTAAATACCTGAAAAATACTGAGTGAATGTATGATCTGAAGTTAGAATAAAACTATAAATACACACTTAAAGACACTTTCTAATATTAGACCGCAGTGAATCAAGTTTTTATACTATAGTTGGATTCAGGTAAAGTTCACCTTCCTCAGTGGCTGCAGAAGAAAATGCAAAAATACTCCTTTAAAAATTACTCCTTAAAAGTTTTAAAAATGTTAAAATGCTATACCAGCCATTCATAAAATTGCAAACAGATTATTTTTTCACTTGATAGGAATTGACAAAAATAGCCAGTTTTTAATTTTCCCTAATTAAATATTATTTTAAAACTTGTGAGAAAAAAAAAAAAGAAGAAAAAGAGGATTCCACAATGCCTCCTCTAAAAACAGATTTAGTGATTTTCCTCTTGAAATAATCCAAGTTGCCTCTAAAGCATGACCAAGAAGCGGCAATGTCTGTGCTCCCTCTCCTGGCTCTGCAGCAACATTGACCTGGGCGAATCCTAACCAGGCTGACATCAGAGCTGAGGCCTGTGCACAACAGAAAGAACAAAAATGTAAAGCACCCCACTGTTTCAACTTCCTCAATGACTAAAAGTTCATTCAAATGGAAATTAAAATGGTTAAAAAAATATTTTATTTCCAAGCTTCTTGAAAGTCTTTTCCATGATCTGACAGTTAAAATATAAAAATGCCTTGTACAGGAGACAACAGCTGTTGTCTCTTGTACAACAGACAATACATTCTCAATATTTGTAATACTGCAGTAATTTTTAAGAATTCAGTCAGTTTCAGAAATACTGATCTCCATGGTGGGCAATCTAAAATATTTAAAATAAAGGTTTATCTAATAAGTTGGTCACAAAGAAGATTTAAATAACCTTTTTAATGCTAAAATTAGATCTTTTTTAACTGTGTAGTTGTAAACCCAGTAGCTCCCCAAAACCAAACAGTAACAGAAAGTAGATAGCCTCATCCTCTCAGGGACAATTTATTTGCATATTTGTGTAGGAAGAACTCATAGAACCAAGACTTTGTCACTTCACCATGCGTGATTACATATAGTCTACTGTGAAGAAGACTAGGTAGTGTGAACAATGCAACTTTCACCTCAAATATGACTGAAGGTACCCTTTAAAATTCTTTGCAGTGGTTCTACTACATTCAACTCTTACATCTGTAGTACAAAGACATTCTTGCTGGGTTACTCACGTGGCTTCTCGCAGCAGTCTTTAAAAATGGCTGGCATTCATTTTAACTGAAAAGAAGTTATTTATAAATAAAAATAAATTAGTTGTTTCAAGATAAATAGATAAAGTACATTCTAGCACTTGTGATTATTTTTTCATTTACTACAATTTGATTATGATCTTAGACAACTGAGCCATCTCAGAGGCAATGAGGCTCAGAAATGCCTTATCTCCAGCATGGTGTACCCTACACAAAAACTCAGAACTCAGAAAAACAATATTCCTCTAGTCTTGTTCAGTTTAAGGGGAATGTGAGCTGGGCATAAGGAGTAACAGCAAGTGCAAAATCAAGATCTTGCTTGCCTCCCCCTATGGTTCTTGTATGATTTAACATCTTAAATGGAAAGGATACCCTATCTTCTATTTCTGCCTAAGATTTGCAAAGCAAAATACACTAGGCAGCACTAACCAAAAATCTGCCATTCCAGGAATCAACTGTCCACATGCTGGGCAGTGTGGTCCTAAACTGTAGGCTTATGGCCAAAAATGGGGCAGATGGATGTCTTAGGTAGTGTCTTAAGACACACAGTAGACAGGACTTGGAAAATAACATTTGGGATGGACCAACTTAATTACTAGGGAGGCAGCCACTCCTCCCTAGCACTAAATCCCACACACAGCATATGTTCTTTGTGACACAAAATCTGAGACCACAGTACCATCAGCACGGTCACAGCTGCCTCCAGCCTTGTCACCTCCTTCACAGTGGTTTGCCCAAGGGAATTGGGCAACCTGGGCAGCCTCTTACTCCACATGTAGGCACAAATTCAGGTGTGGCTCTGCCCCGTAATCATTCGCTCGTGCAAACCAGAATGACACGGTAGCTTGACACTCCATTAGAAAAATTTCTGGAAGATGAAGTTCTGCTGGTTGGTGTCATAGGGGCAGAGGTATGAGCTGTGTCTTTGCTTTCCTGCTACTCTGCAATTTGAGAAGAAAAGGAAGGAGGTATTAATTACACCCTGGCCCCTTTTCCAGTCATCCTTCCCATAGGCACAAGCAGAGGCTAAGCTTAATTTTGCTGCCATTGGCGAAGTGGAGCAATCCTGCCTCTGCACTAGTACAAGTTAATGACCAAGCACACAACAAACTATCCCTGTGTTGGTACAAACTAATGAGGTTCTACAACACCAGCAAACCTGACCCTTTATACTTTTTAAAACACAAGGCGGTTTCGAGATACACAATACAGACTAAGCATAATGTGACCTCAGAATTGTGATGTATTCTGCCAAGTATCAACTAAATATCCACTGCTGGTCTCCATATTTAAACAATAATTAAAATGACAGAGTCTGTAGGTGTGACTTCTGAGGGCAGCAACTTGTTATGACCTTGGCTTTCAAGAAAACCTGTTGAACAACTGTTAGGTCAGTTCAAAAAAAGCAATGCTCAATTCTATGACTTGCAGTCTCAGCCTAAATGCTACATACACCAGGTATGAATACTTCAAGCACTTGTGGCTTTGGGACACTCTGCACCAAGACTTTCATAGAATTGTAGGGTAACTGAGGTTAGAAAGGACCTCTGGAGGTCATCTGATCCAATCCCACTGCTCAAGCAGGGCCATGTAGAGTCCTTTTCTCCAGCTATGTCCCTATCTACTTACTGCAGCAAGAGAAGGCAAGAGATACATAATCCCAAAGTTTAGGTCTGTTGTTTAGAAAGACCATGGACAAGAAAAGTTGTCTAATGTCCATAGCTTATTTAATAATTAAATTTTTGTGGTTTCAAGGTTAGAGGAAGGCGTTTACATCTTACAGATCATCTGCTCTGAGAGCTTTTACAGCACCCATTTTTTAAGTGGCAATGGCTCTGTTTGATTCAATTCACTATGCAGGAGTCAACAGTAAAAAAGCAAAGGACTAAACATTCATATAAACATTGATCTTTTTGGACCACAGACAAGTAAGAGTAAAACAAAGCTGACCTGCTTTGTGCTACTTGCAGAAGTACTAGTAGGTATATTTATAGGGAAAGGCAGAAGGACCTCAGCCTTCAGATGCTCAAGAATTGATAAATATTTGCTATTGTGAAGGACGGAAGAAGGAGTCTTCAGGTCTGGATCAATTCTGTGACATGATCCTCAGATTAATGCCTCCTTAGATGAAATTCACTGTAGACTAGTCAAGAAGTATCAGGAGGAATATCATTTGATCCTCTTACACAGAGTAAAGGCAGTACAACTACAGATACATGTCTATACATGTCTAGATAGCAACCAACAGCAAACCCCAAAACTCAGTGGAAGTACAAACTGAAAATCTGAACAACATACAAAAATGGTTTTGTTCCATCAGTCCATCTTAATGCCATCCAGTTTAATCAGTCCTGCTATTTCAGCCTGCGTGTTGATGCTAGGGGCTGTGGTATGCTACAGGGATATGGAACCCTTGATCCCCAGATCATCCACGCTGAGACATCTGAGGTCTAAAATGCTGAAATGCTTTTTCTGGGAGACACTAGGAGCCTAAAGTCTGGAACTGGTATATTATATCTGCTATGCAAAACTAGAATCACATTTAACACTACAAGAAAACCTCCAATCAGAGATGAATGTTTAAATCCAATTGCAAATGTGACTGTATTTTTCTAAATACAAAGGTGAAGTGTTAGAAGGATAGACTGAAGAATTTCATAATGTCATAGACCAGTCTGGCAGCTTAAAAAGAAAATTAAACTCACTTAAAAGCAAAACTCCAAAACAAAACAAGCAAAACACACACAAAAAACCAAAAAAGAAGAATAATTTTTTTTTCCTGTATGACACAAAAACTGACTGATGAAGGTAGGATAGGTTCGGAAAAAAGATAGATGATGTGCCTAAAAGTTATTCTCCTCTAAAACTACTTTTTGTATTTAAAAAAGGGACAAATCTGAGTTAAAAAGACATCCATTGACAGTTAAGAAAATGTCAGCCTTCAAAGAAAAATCGTTAACACTTAAAAATTGCAGCTTTACACATTGACTAAGATTGTTTATGAGCACAAGACCAATGGTTCTGTAAAGGAGTCAGTGAATACAAAATCTCAAGAAATGTCAGGAAGGATCAATATCTCTAACCTTGCTGGCCACATTCAGCTCTCACGTAAGCAGGTGACCTAATAAAAATGTGAATAAATACAACCTATTGTTTTTAGACATCAAAGGTCACTACATTGGGTTAGATAAGATTACTGCAAACTAAGTGCACACCAAACCTATGAACTTTGGGAGTTATTATACATGAAAACATCTACACTACTCTGAAAACCTTAACAAAGGTTTTATAAGCCAAAAAGGCTGTTAGGAGTCTGTAACTGTGATGCATGAATAAATAAGAGAATTAGATTTGTATTACTTTATTTACATAACAATTTATTTATATTTTGAGTTTATTGATGTTAAGATGCAATTTTTATATTAATCCACAGAATATATATGTCAATTTTCATAGCTTTAAAATGTGTATTATTTAGTTACTTAGCTCCTATTAAATGTTTGGCACCCATAGGTCATATACATGATACAGAATATCACTATCATATATCAGCTGTAACTGATCTTTTAAATGAAGGTGTTAAATTGTTGAACACTAAGGACAGTATGTTCAGCATGTTCTTTTGATGCTTTCTAATCTTTTCAAAGATTCGTTTTTTCCCTTTTCATCTTGTTCAGGGCTTTAATTGTACAGGTAGGGGTTAAATCTAGGGTCTGTTTTATTTTCCCTTGGACAGTTTGTGAATTTTACATTGAACAGCTACAGGAGAAATAAAAACTTATTTGTCTCACAGAATTATGACATTGTAGAAGTTAATTATTACTTTGACCCTTTGCACTGATTCTCCATTATGTTGCATTAAATGAAACATGATCCTCATAATTTTTTTTCAGTTAAAGTACTGATTTCACATGTGAATAAAGTTTGATTTAAGTAAAGACTATGCCATTTCTTTGTGTGTGTTTTAAAAACACACCTAAAGGTGATGTGTCTTAAATAGAAACCACCTTATGTATAGAAGCCACTTTATATTTTGGAGCTAATTACTTCCTCAGATCTAATAAACAGTTTTATTTTGTATTCCTCTAATTCCAGCTGTGAAATGAAGTGAACATTGCCCGAAAGATGCTACGAAACATTGTAGTCACTTCTGAAGATGCAGGATGTAAATATTTATAAGGTTTTTAAGATTTCAAATCTGCAAATTCTAGAACTGGGAATGTCAGCAGCTTTTATTTATTTATTTATTTATTACAGTTACTCTGAATATTGCCACAGAAGTGTGGTAACAGCATACTTCTATAAACACAGAAATGTTCAAAAATTACCACATGCAGACAAGTCTTATCCAGTGCATAAAATATATGTGAAAACATTTTTGTGATCACAACTTTCGTTTACTTACAGCATTGTGCTTCCAAATGGCTGAAAAAAACAGCTTAGAAAATGAAATGTCAAACACAGAAAAGTTGCTACTGTCATATCAAGGCATTTATGTGGGGAAGCCTTAGAGGCTGTGTTTTCTTGCTGGCTGTTCTATACCCAAGGATCAAAGCTACTTACAAAGATGAGAGTGGACTGATGCCGTGCTTGCCTGAATTATTTCCAGTAGACACTGACTTTTGCAAGAGATTATGGGCCAGATCCAAAACTAAATTAAGATTCTTATCATAATACTTAATTTCTATGTGCCTGTCCCTTCAGAGACCCATCAGAATCCCAAGCTTAGTGACTTTTTAATGTGTTCATGGGGAGTTAATGTACAAGGTGGGGACTGTGAGCCAAGAGCTTTTTACATGTGTACAGAACAGTTTTCAGAAAATTTCAGGCTCTGGATGTGCTGTTCACTCTCCACTACGCAGGGAAACCGAAGTATATCTTGTAATTGGGAAGTCCTCACTGAAGTACCTACTAAGCTGGCAGTTTAGCTGGTTGGATTGCTACACTCTCCAGTTTTCAACACGGTTTCAAGGATGATAATCAAGCCACAAATACTTGTGTGCAGGCAGCCTTAGCCTCCTCCAACTCTTTTAGCTATCTCAGATACTGGATTTATTATCAGTTTCTCTGCTGAGGTCACGTGGTTCTCAGTGACATGGAAAATTGGAAATAAGGGCCATAGTTGCTGGTGACCTTTCCTCCATGTCATATGCAGCAAAGTCAAGTTGAGGTTTTTCAAGCAGAATTAAATACTAGTAGTCCATGGTGGGTTCCCGTGGGCAGGATGAAGCTAGGAACAGACCTTGAAGGAGTTCCCATATCCAAATAGGCAGGTACCCTATCTTATATCCAAAGATGACTTCTTGCCTTCGTGCCTGTTCCCCAGGTCTCCCTCTGCTGTTATCCTGATACCACATGGTAACAGCAGGACTTCAGGATGCTCATAAATTGACAAGTCAGTCAAGACTATGGCTGCTGTCTAATCTAAGTGAATTACCTGAAGTTCCTTTCTCACTGAGAACACAAGGCAGGCAGCTCAAGAGTCATCCCAAGAAAGGCAGAGTGAATTATTTCCTTGAAACATTTACCTTTGTTCGCTGAATATGCAGAACACCTGGCTCAGGAGCTCAGGTGCGATGCAGATCCTTCGAAAGCCCATCAACCTGACAGATGTGTGCTCGCCAGGGTCATTTTCTTTCAGTGCTCGGTTAACCCCAGGTATCAGCAAAAGCAGCACTTACAGAACTCTTCATGGGAAGGCCTCGCACATGGGAAGGTGGCACAGGTTTGCAGGGGGTCAGTTCATGCATGCCCACTGCCACTGCCCATGGGGATGTCCGAGCAGTGGCATCTGCTGGGCTCCCCCGCCAGGTGCACTCTGAGGGGCTGGGACCCCCTGTGTCAGGGAGACATGGTGTTTTGCTGCCAACTTCCGTGTTTTCAGACAAGTTATTTTTTCATCAGACCTTTTCTTTTAAAAAAAAAAAAAAAAGCATTGTTTTCCTTTTCCCGTCAGTTGCAAATATTTATGGGAATTTGCATGCAAGGAGCCGGGGCAGTAGTGGCTGTGCCTCCCTTTCTGCTTGTCGAGGGTGCGGTTCTGTATTGCATCAACTCCCCCGGCTACCCGGCAGGTTGGGGGGCCGCTCTTCCCTCGCAGGAGGGTGGAGACAGGAGACGAGTGTGTCCAGTTCTGGGCTTATTATGAGTAATAACTCTGAGCACCGGTACAGGTTGAGTGTGACCTGCTGGACAGCAGCACTGTGGAGAAGGGGTCCTAGAGTACAAGCTGTCCATGAACCAGTAGTGTGTCCTTGTGGCCAAGAAGACCAAAGGTATCCTGGGATGCACTAGGAAGAGCACTGCCAGTAGACTGTGGGAGATGATTCTGTCCCTCTACTCAGTCCTGGTGAGGCCACATCTGAAGTGCTGTGTCCAGTTCTGGACTTCTCAGTACCAGAGAGACATGGAGCTCCTGGAGCAGGTTCAGTGGAGGCTGTGGAGATGGTTAAGGGAGTGGAGAATCTTTCTTATGAGGAAAGGCTGAGGGAGATGGGCCTGGTCAGACTCAAGAAAAAACAAGTGAGAAGGGACCCCATCTGTGTCAATAAGTATCTGAAGGGAGGGTGTCAAGAGGATGAAGACAGGCTCTTCTCAGTGGTGCCAAGCAACAGGACAAGAGCCGACAGGGAGAAACTAATGTACAGGAAGTTCCACCTGAATTTGAGGCAGAACTTCTTTACTGTGCAGGTGACTATACAATAGAACAGATTACCCAGACAGGCTGTGCAATCTCCCTCACTGCAGTTATTCAAGAACGATCTGGATGCAATCCTGTGCCGTGTGCTCTAGGATAACCCTGCTTGAGTTAGGAGGTTGGGCCAGATGACCCCACTGCGGTCCCTTCCACCCTGACCCATTCTCTGATTCTGTGATCGTATTAGGTAAGGATATCAGAGTTTCGAGGAAACAAAAAAAAAGTACATGCGAATTTCAAACACCACCCTGGAATATACAATGGAATTTTGCTGTTCTTTTGCTACTAGAACACTGTTCTGTAGAATCGCAAGACCACGGAACAAGACAGCTCAGAAAACACTCCGCGCTTTCCCCCGCCTGCCCCCCCCGGCACCGCTGCCTGCGCGCCCGGCTCCGCCTCCCGGCAGCCCCCGCGCGCCGCTCGGCCTCGCGAGAGTCTTGGCTCTCGCGACAGCGGGGCGCCGCCATCTTAGCCGCTCGCTCGGGCGCTCGCTCGGTCGGGCGCTGCGGCTCAGGGCGGCGGGGGGGCC
>WBMZ01001047.1:0-64109 GCA_013400975.1 Atrichornis clamosus
ATATATATATATAGATATAAAATTCATCTTCTGTTTCAAAGACTGAGTTACTCAAGGGCCCCACTACTTAGGGCTAGATCCAATGTATTAACTGTTAGGGTGTGGCCATCAGCTTTATGTTCCCAGTTGAGGAGTTACAGCTACTACATGCACACTTCACCTACTGTGACCCTACACAAGTCACCAAGCTGTGTGGTGCAGTTGCCACGCTGGAGGGAAGGGATGGCATCCAGAGGGACCTTGACAGGCCTCAGGCTGGGCCGATGCAAACCTCATGAAGTTCAACAAAGTGAAGTGCAAGGTCCTACACCTGCATTGTGGCAATCCCAGGAACACCAACGGGTTGGGCACAGTAGTGCTGAGAGCAGCCCTGCAAAGAAAGACTTGGGAGTGATGGTTGATGAACAACTATCCATGAGCTCACAGTGCGTTCCTGCAGCCCAGAAAGCCAAACATATCCTGGGCTGCATCCAAAGGAGCATGGCCAGCAGGTCGAAGGAGGGGATTCTCCTCCTTGGTTCTGCTCTGGTGAGAACCCACATGGAGCACTCTGTACAGTTCTGGTGTCCCCAACACAAGAAGGACACAGAACTCCTGAAGCAAAACCAGACGAGGGCCACGAAGCTGATGAGGACTGGAACTTCTCCCTTATGAGGAGTGCCTGAGAAGGTTGGGGCTGTTCAGCCTGGAGAAGAGAAGGTTGAGTGCAGACCTCAGAGTAACCTTCCAGTGTCTGAAGGGGGCCTCTAGGGAAGCCAGAGAAGGACTCTTCCTCAGGAACTGTAGTGATGGGACAAGAAGAAAGGGGTACAAATTGAAAGCGTGGAAATTTAGGTTAGATATTAGGAAGACATTTTTTACTGTGAGGTTGGTGAGATCCTGGAACAGGTTGCCCAGAGAAGCTGTGGGTGCCCCAACCCTGGCAGTGTTCAAACTCAGGTTGTATACAGCCTTGAACAACCTGGTCTAGGCGGAGTGTGTCCACGGCAGGAGGGTGGGATTAGATGATCTCTAATGTACTTTCTAGACACTTGAGATTCTATGATTCTATGAAAAGTGACCATCACTTTAAAGTGCGTATGGCTAACAACACAAATGGACACATTCAGATACCTTTAAACGTCTTCATGAGGTCCAGACCAGAATCAGACCCTGCAAGCACACTTCTCATAAGATCTTGAAGTGCTGTGTATATATCATTTAACTCAAAAGAAGACAGGAAAAGTATTGTGGAAGTACTTATTTACAGAGTAGTCACAGCAAGAAAAACACACTATAGTGTACACCTACTGGTGGAAAGCCCTTAATTACAACAGTGAAGCCACTAAGAGTTAGTGTACCTCACCCTACCTGAAATGTTCTTCCTCATTATCTCTCTCAAACAGGAATTATTTTGACCTAAATTCAGATTAAGATTGATTTAAACTTAATTAAGAGATCTAGCAAAGATTAAGCATGTTATAATAGGATCATACATTAATTCTGCATTAATTGTTTGTGGCTGAGCCCTCTGCTCATTTTGTTTCAATAAAAGCCAATGGATTGAGCAGAACCTTGTGAGGACAGATGCAGCAGCATCAGATTTCTCCCAAGCCAAGGCAGCAAAAGCTGTTTAGGCTGAGGCCACAGATCCTCCAAGGCTGTCTCAGGAGTTAGTGGTGCAGCTACGCCATATTACATCTACCAGGGCAATAATAAAATGTCTGGGTTAGGCTTTGGGGTTTTGAGATGGTATTTGTTGTGGGGTTTGGGTTTTTTCCTAAATCTTCGTAAATCCTCAAAAATCTTTAAATAGGGTTAAGTGGGAAATCAAGGAGTTAGTAGAGATAAATCTTATCTTATTTGTATAATCATGTTTTAGGTTCAGGAAAAAAAGCTGCTGGTGAATTTCTTTTCCCTGAGCATCTGTCACAACAGACNCAGACTCAGATTATGCCTTGCTAACCAACTGATTCCAGGCTGAGTTATATTTATTAAATTTTTGCCTTGTTCTTTTTTTTTTTCTTCAGTTTGTTCTGGGGTTGCCTGAATTTATTTTTTTTTAACTATGTATTTACATTACAAGTAAATCACTAGAAGGAGGAGCATTCGCTTGTATTAGGTCTGAGCAATAGCAGCCAGCCAAAAAAATAATTTCCCACCCAGAGCCCCACGTACAGCAACGCAAACACTCCACATGTACCTTTTGGGCTACATCTCGTGACATTCTGGGTAAATACTGCTACATCTTATAAACAAATAAAAATCCTTAATCAGAAATGCAGGAATTTTTACTAAAATTCCTTTCTCCTCAGCCTGTGACTACATACTTGAGTCATATGTTGACCACTATCTTCAAATAGTTGTTTCATGCTACTATAAGGTCTGATCTTTTATGAAAACTGCTGTTAATTATATAGGAGGCCAATACAATTAAAACAGTTTAACTGGAATTTCACCAGAATTTCACAGAAGGGAATCAGGCTGTTTCCTGTTAATGAGGCAATATAAACAAAAATAACAAAACCTGAGAGATCAACTTCCATATTTTAAAAATGCTTTTCTAGCATGTCACTTTGGTTTATAAATTTATTTATTCCTTACATACCAGATACTACTATGTGCCCAAATGTAATGGGTACAGTCTTGAGTAAATTGGCTCAAGCCAAGTACTCTGGTCTCCTTTTCTCTACTCACTTTTTTAAGTAATTTTGTCAGTCTTAAGAGTTACTGTGAACCAAGCCAAGAATAAAAAAATAAAAACCAGCAGAAAAAAACAACCACCAACATACCCCAAAACATAAACCAAGAAGGGGAAAAAAGCCTCTCTAGTCAGCTTCAAGGTATAACCTCTGCACCATCTAGTGTTAGCTGCAACAAGCAGTATTAATACCATGACAAGTATTACTCCCAATCACAGTAATTCTATTTAATATATAACATGTGGATGGGCAGCACAGTCTTTCAAAATGTCTTTTTGAGCAAAGATGAAAACTTATATTTTAGCAAGGTGATAATGGATAGCATTTTCCCCTACTTCGTTAAAGGCTACCTTTAACAGAAATAAAACAATGATTTACGTAACTGAATAAAACAAATGGGGTTCTGTTTGTTTAAACCAATTTCCCTAGATCTTCTGATGGAAAGCAAGAGACACTTCTGAAAGCAACTGAAACAGATGTTACCTTTGACAAGTTTGTGCTGCAATATCAAATTGCAATAGGAACTCAAAGAATGGATTTCCTAATTTAATGAAAGATAGTTTGATGAATTGTTGATTTCCTCAAAAACAAATGAATGTGCAGCTTCTCTCTATAAGAAGAATTGTGAACTTAGATCTTGATTCCAGTATAAGAACAACATTTCTAAACTTCCATCTCAGGAGAGACCCAGAATCTTGAGATTCGGGTTGGGAGCTTTTTCCTAAGGTAATGTATTGATAGTCCAAAAAACATTAAAAGCCATAAATTTTAACCGTAACCTATATCCCTCAGAACTGATTCTTTGGTGGGTTTTTTCCAGGAAAATCACGTTTTAAAATACAAGACACTTCCAGTGATTTAGTCACTGTATGTCCTTCACTGTTTCTAGCACCTCTTGGGCATTTATCTTACTTTGGAATTTCTAATTATCTATTATTCAGATTATTACTCATAAAGGATTTGAGAGCAAAAGCAGCAACTCTGATCCCTCTGCTCCCCCACACAAACAGATGATCAATACTAATGCTCTACTCAGGTATGTGGTGCCTAGATTTGGAAGGATCCCCCTTCATTTCATGGAAACATTCCCTCCTTTGAAGTATCTGTCCTGAAGACACAAAGAGCAACTGGCAAGATTAACACAAAGAAAAGGCAGGCAACAAGAATTTATACATTCCAACATCTCTCCATTTCTTTCAGTCATTAATGCAGGGTACATGAGCCACAGTAATGGAGATAATCTGCAAAGCAGAACAGAAGGCAAGATGAGTATGGATGCAGTGTTTAAATGGATGTAGTGTTTAACTCTAACTAGAAAAACTGACCTCAGCTGCAGAAGTTTTGTCCTGAATAAGAATGTAAACTCCAGGATTACAAAGCTCTTGCTCCATTTCCTGAACTTGAGCTGTGTCCCCTGTCAATTTCTCATGCTTTTTCCCAGAATAAAAAAAGGCATGAAAAATTTGAAGGTTTTTTTCAACCTCTGAGTTCTGCAAAACGTATCCAAAATGGTAACAGGTAGATGTAGATGTATTGACACTGTAGATGTCAATAAAAATGGATGGAGAGGACAAAAGTTAAATCTGTAATGTATGCAGTATTAGCAACATTCTTTCAAATTATAAAGGAATGATAATTTGCAATGCTGAGTAAATACAGGGTTTGTTTTCCTCACAGTGGAGTCTCCTGCCTTCTGAAATGGGTGCTTAAGGAAAAAAAAATTGCATGTTCCCTTGAGCGCCAAGGAGTCAGCAATGGAATATCAGGCTTAAGAGCCAATAAAGGAATACAACCTAGTCCATAAAAATCTAATGAGAATGTTTAATTGTTTCAAAACTATAAAAAAACCCTCTCAATTTAGTTTGCAACTCAGAACAGAAGCATTCCTGTAGCACATGAGGAAGAAACATCAGTAATAGGACTTGACACCATTAGAGGACAAGTGGCCTCAGCGCTTATTTTATGCAGTCAAACATCTTCAGCCACAATGTGGAGCAAAAAACAAGATTTTTTTTTTTATTTAGTCAGTCTTACAGAATGAAGAACACTTTAAAACTGTCCTCTTTTCAACTTTATACAATTTACTGAAATGATTTTTAAACACAAGTCACAATTTCATGATGCCAGTACGTTCTTCACAACTCTTTCATTCCTCTTCATTCATTTTTAGATAATTATAACAGCAATAAACAAAATGACCTGGCAACATTTCCAGCTGAAAGTCTGGAAGGACAGAGGAATCTTCTCAAATTGCTTTAAAGAGGGGTCACAGTAAAAACAGACACATGATCCTCTTTAAAGCATGCCATGTCTTTTTCCACTGTATTTAAGGACAGCACCAACTAGCACAGACCAACATAAAACAATTTAATTTGAGGCAAGTTCGGAGAAGTTTTGCACATCTACACTGTCAGGAAAACTCTCTGGTCTTAGATGGATAGGACTGATACATCAGAGTAAACCAAGCCACATTATCTGATGATGGACCTTGCTAACTAGGATCACATTAAGCCACCAGTTGGCCAACACATCAGTTACAACTCTGCTGGGTTTATTAACACCACATTTTAATACTAAACCAAGTGAACTTTTAGTGAGAGCCAAACATCTGTGCATGCACATCCTTTCTGAGGAGCACTCTCCCTCTGTGCTGGCAGCAATTCTCCTCTCTGACCTTTCAGACAGATACTTCCCAGAGCTTTTAGAGAGCTGCAGGCCTCATCAGATAGTCCCAACCCAAAAAAGTACTCGGGGTCACACATGGTATCAACAGCCTCATCCAACAGGACTGCATACACTCACATTCCCATTTTAAAGAGAGCTTGAGGATGAGGGACTGCTGTCCAGGAGGCTGCAAACCTTGTGTCAAGGCCTGGCTCTCAAAGAGTAGCAGAGCAATTTCTCAAAATTATTAATTTCTTAATAATACTCTATGAGAACAACCTAATATGAGATTTTCTACATACCAACTCCCTGCTTCATCCCTACCCAAGTGTTTTTTTAAATCAGAAGCCTGGAAAACATTCCATAGTGGAACAGGCAAAACCAAAACAACGCATGAAACCAGAGTATCCAATTCCACTGTACCAATGACTAAACTCTCCTCTGATACATTTGCATAGGTGAGTATGGTATGAGAAACATGCACAACTAAGAAGTCTTTAATCCTACTGAAAGGGCCTGCAGAAGAGTAGGGAATAGAGGAAACAAGAGCTGAACAGTGCTAACCCCTGCTAGAATATCTCCTGCCTGCCAGGAGGATTGCTCACAGAACCAGCAGTGCATTTTCTGGTGAATACCATAGGTGGAAAAGCCAGACACTTTTTCCTAGAGGTGGGGCTGTTGCTAGTGACAACCCCTGTGACACGTACATCGGGCAAAGGAACTTCTTGCAGATTCCACATGAGGCCAAGAAGTCTTTTGACAATTTGATGACAAAATTGAAGTCAGTTTGACTCCAGATAGCCCACTGAAACTGTGAACTGTGGAATAGCATAACCAAACCTCTTCTAAAATTCAAAAAGTAAGCTCAAAAGCTGCTAAGGCATTTAAACACATTATTCCAGTTGAGTTGGAGGTCAGAGGAGGAGTCATGTGCACCCGGTACCACTGAGCACCTGAACCACAACTAACACCCAGGCTTGCAAAATGTCTATACAATGTGTACACTAGAAAGGAATACTGTCAGTGTCTAGGTGTATTTCACCCTGCATCTGACAAAAGGCAGCAGTCTAAGGGGTTTTTTTCATTAAGGAATACGAGAAAATACCCATCATTCTGATTCTGTGTTCATGGCCCCACACCTTGCACTCAACTGTTGCTTGGTTTTCATATCTGGATAATCCTTACTCTTTATTGTGATAAGATGGTTTTAATGACAATATTTTCACTGTGTGTCAGGTCAGTGACTGGACTAATCCATAGTATTGTCATTGCCTCACAAAACAGGGAAAATGGAAACAGAACTTATCACAGCACATCTGATGTCTTTGTTAGCCAAACACACAAAATCTACATGAGAGAATTTCAATTTATTGGATTCAATTCAGAAATCCACAGGCAGACTAACTTCCCATTGATTCCACTTATGAAGAACTGCAGGTTTAGGTAGGACTGCTCCTCTTGATTAGTCAGACAGATTTAAAAGAGTTTAATTACCTTAGATTAATCAAGCACGAGAGTCTGGCTGAAGGCTAATAAATCCTAATTAACAAAGATTATCTCCAAATATCTATTAAAGACTAACCTAAGTTATCTTTTGGCCACAGAAGCTATTTGTCAGTAAAAGCAGTTTTAAATAATAAGATCAGAAATTATTTGCAGGCACCACTCTTTTAAGAAAATCTTCTTAAGAAATTAACTCTTTCATCTTCAATATCAAGCAGAGAAGAACAAAATACCATCCACCAGGCACATGGTCTAACACTGTCTAAACAACACTTGAAGATTCCAAATTACTTCAGTCAGAAATGTTTCAGAAACTGTCAAGCCTGCCACTACCTTCAGTGAGACTAGATTATCAAACATCTATGTACCTTTTTTATACCCTCGTCAAAATATTTAAGAACTCAGAGCAGGTGAAAAACCTTGAGGTATACATTTTTAATATGTCATATATATTTTGTATATGCAAATACAAGATACACATATATTACTGGAATATGGATTTTATATATGTATTTTTATACATATATTCCATTCATAGCATTAGTGTTAGGTTTTTAGCTTAGCACAAAAAACCCAATGTGCTTGTTCCCTTACATTTTCCATGCTAACAATTAAACTGCAGATCTTTCTTCCATCTAGAAAAGGATGAACCTCCTCTCTTAAAAACAGAAACATCTGTTTTCTCAAGACATCTGCTAAAGAAGCGAGAGTAGGATGTAAACTGCTTAGTCAAATAGTTTAAAGATAATGAAGAAATAATTAATTACAAGGAAAAAAACTCTAAGATTAAGATCTGCTTGTAATTAGCTGTACTCAAAATGCCAAAACACTACGCTCAGAAAAATATAATTAATGAGTTCTTGAGAGCTCCTGATGATTCTCACTAACGCAGTGATAAAAGGGTGCTGCAATCTGCTCCAAATGTTTACTGGGCAGGACCTGTGGAGCAGGGTTCCCTTCTTACAGCCAGGCATATGCTGGAACAGTATGTTTTCATGCTGTGCCCAAGTCCCATTAGACTTGGCAGAGCCATAACCTGTGGATTACGAGGCTTGCACACAGCCAAAGACAGCTTTACCAGCACAGCTTGACTTGGTCCAAGCGCAACAGCATGAAAATATATTATGCTTCAGGGCACTTGTGGAGATTTCATTGATGAAGAATACATTGAACCTGATCCTTCACAAGCTAGTAATTTATTATAAGACTCTGGAATTCAAAGAAACATGCAATTTACATTTATTTAACAAGAAAGGGGAAAGTTTATGTCCAGTTACTGTTCATCCAAATGCTGGATGCTCTTAAATACAAATGGACCAAAAACGAAAAAGATAAACTCAAAATACAAACATGTTGTTCTGACAGATTTAATGGTAATCAAACTACTTCTATTCTTTCACTTTGTATTCCTATCCTTGATGGATCCAAAAGTTTCTTTTAACATACCAGTTTTAAACATTGTCACTTCTTCCCACATTCATTTCTTCTAAGGTTAGAAATAAAAGCTTTTTGCTGTCGTATTAGCTCTGACCTTCCAGCAGGAGAACAAAAGAGAGATCCCTGCAGCACCACTACTAGGATTGGGAAACTACAGGATAGCCCAGTCTTTTTGGTGGTGAAACCAGTTCCAAGGCATCTCCACGGGCTGACGGCAGAAAAGAGCAATTTCCCAGCCCCGTCACACAATGGGGGAACAGCACGAGGCAGGACTGAACTGCCAACTCACCACTGATAAACTGCCTCACTGGACACTGAGGAACATCCCCCCACCCTGAGGGAGCTATTCCCTCCCCAGCAGCATGGACTTCTTGTGTACATGCCACAGAATTGTTGGGAAAAGCAAATGGCGTCAGGGACTACTTCCCCTTTTAACACAAGAAACCTTGCCAAGACCAATGCTCTACACAGCAGCTGGTGATCTGAATGAGCAAAAGGGAACTCAGCCTCCTCTTTCCACTCCTCCTGTTTAAATTTTTTACCTGCTGCATCATATTCTCCTACACCAAAGGAGGGCTAGGAAGGCCCTTTCTCTAGTCGTCTACTTTGGAAGGTCAAAAGAAATCAGCCTGCAGGGAGTGCCAGCTGGACCACTCAGATACACACTATTCTAGTACACGTTAAGAGGGCATTGTAAGGTGAGGTGATAAAATTCCTCAGTTTCCCTTCGATGTTTTCATTAGAGATAGTCAGAAATCTTAGAAAGAAATTTTTTCTTCCAGTAGAAAAATGCTGATTTGTAGAAACAAATTTCTGCACAAACTGATACTGTCAAAAATCTTTCAATGAAAACCAGATACAGAAGACTAGCCAGCCCACCCACAGGCAAGCTCCCGAGGGGGCAGTCTTCTTGGCAGACATCCTGAGCTCAGTTTTGCAAAGAAAAATTAGTTGGAAACATTAAAATTTCCACAGTATGGATGTTCCAGTTCCCGCACAGCTTCCATGTTAATTTGTTGGAGGAAAAAAAAAAAAAAAAAAAAAATCCAAGTACCTAAAATGTAGGCTCATCCTCTCAGGAAATCAAAACCAACAGTCAGTAGAAGTCTTCACCATTTATCAGGACACTTTGTGCCATCAGCTAAATTAAATGCAGGAGGAAAGACTCTACCAACACAATCACAGCGAAAGGAGTAGTAGAGATGCACTGACTCTCCAAGAGGAGGGAGGGAAAAAGCTCACATCCACTCTTAACAGAGATGAGAGAACCTGAGTCTAGTTTGTGTAGTTCTCCTTCCTTTGAGCTCAAGCCTTAAGTGGAAAGAAGTTTACACAACCAGCTTACTACCTCAACACACAAAATGAAAATTGTTGGAACTGTCACTTAACACTGGCATAAACCTTCTAGGCATGAATTATTCTCCCTGCAATTTTTATACAGGCATTTGAAACAGAATTGTTAAAACAATCTCCCTTCAGCTAGCAGCAAATACAAATATAACCTAGATGAAAAGGTCAAAGATCGTTATTACATACAAACAGCACGCATAAAGCAGGCATAAGCTATCCTTCTCTTTAAATTAAGAGCTCAAATTTTAATATAATTAAACTTCATGGGAGAATTTACAATTTCTTTTCACATTGAGTAACACTGGATAGGGATGCTTCCACACTCACAAAAAGTAAGTCCATTTCTGCTAACTCATCAAACTAGGTTAGAAAATGGAGTTATTTTATACACTTTCCCCAAAAATCTGTCTCATGAAAGACCAAGCTGCTCTCTACGTTTCCCTTTCTGCACTGGCAGCTAACATACATATCACATCCATATGTACATCCAGTGCTCTGACATACACATGTGCTTATCTTCCCCGTCAGCTGCAGAAGTGTTCCTCTTGGCTAGGCAAGCCTCCTCCAGAGATCTGAGCAGTGCTCTCCTGCCTAAATAGACGAGATCCAAAACCAAGGCCATGCTGGTTTCAGGCACAAAGTCATGAGGTACTCCAACTAGCCATGTTGAGTGTATTAATTTCAAGCACCCCAGGATTTCCAGCTGAAAGCCTTCAACAGGGATTCAGCCAAGAGGAAGGAGAGAAGGTTGCTCCTCCATAGGAAGCTGGCTAGACTAAAAAGCAAAGCAGGGCAGGATACATCAGGAACGCAATTCCTTGAGAGGTAACACAATAATGGGACCTCCTCAATTTTGATTCAAAGGTTAGTCATATTTTTTATTCTTATTGGACTGTTTTGTTTTCCTTCTCTTTATATAAACTACACCCCCGCGATGACAAACCTTTGTTTGCCCAGTTTCCAAAGTGTTTATCTGGCTGCAAATGGGCTTTAGAATTTCCATCCCTCCTCAGTTTGGCCACAGAAATTACAAAGTGTGCCTTCTGAAAAATATCCCTACCTTCAAGACTCAGGTGGAACCCTAAGACCTACTTAGACTGACATTTCTTATAAAAAAATAAATAGTTTCCTTAAATAGCAGCAACAGCAGACCAATTAGTACAATTCTTTCATTTCTATATACTTTCAGGTGACCAGAACAAAGTATTCTCATAGTACAGACGTCACAGCATTCTGTTACTTGAAAATAAGTTTGGACTTGACAGGTTCTAAGCATACACAGCTTTTTAGGAGTCATCAAATTAAGAAACTCCAGCACTGAGAGAAAGAAGAGACAAAAACTTCAGAAGTTTCCTTCTGAGATATTTAGTTATTGTAACAGTTTGATTTCTCTGTAATAACCTGGTGATCCAAAAAAGATGCATTCCACAATATGTTAGATGGTTCAGGACTGCCTTATTTATCTCCAGTGACTCTACATTTTCAAGTAGAAAACATGAGTGGAAGATGAAGTGAATATGAGTCTTTTGTACTGCTTATTGAGCAAATGCCAAAAGCGCTTCTGTCATCGTAATAACAGCTCAAGTGATTTTTTTTTTTTTTTTTTTTTTGGGTGGGGTTCTTTAGAGAAAAAAATAACTCTTTCCTCTTTCTTAGACAGTCAGCTCTTGAAAGTCAAGCCTGGTATGTTTAGATCCTTCTACACTTCCACACCCCTTAGTAAATACTTTTAATTGAGCAACTTGCTATGTGCTGACAGGTATAAGACTCCAGAACAGCAACTTAATGAACTCATTACAAAGCTGGAATAAAACTTCCTGATTATATGTGAGTACAAGGACAGAGAGAAAGAGTGAGGATGGCCAAGAAAAAGACTTGATTAGCATCTGACTGCAGCATCTTGGCTATGGCCAGTATAATAAACAGCCATACTGCAAAACACACATTGCAGAACTTCCTGTTCCCTCATGCCTGCACTCACCCTGGGCAGAATAATTTGACTCCTCTAGCCTCCCAAACCACTCTAATCCAATCTACTCTGCATATTTGTAGCACCTCTGGAAAATACCCCCTAAATTGCTGCCTCTGATTTGGCATCCAAAGAACTGAAATTGTTGATTTATACAGACCCAGAACTATTAGTTTCTAATGTTGCTCATGCTAGAGCAAGGGAGCTACACAAAGAAAAAGCCATTATGTCAGCACTGTCCCTTTCAGAAGCCATATGACAGTATGTTGCCATCTTCTTCAAAGTAGGGAAATATTTTTTCCGCCATCAAGTGAGTGTTATTTGATGAAAGAAAAGCTTTACTAGCTCACAGATAATGAAGCGTTTTCAGCAATGCCTCTCATCTACAGCCAAATGGAGGACAAGAAAAAGCAAATTGCTTCTTCAACTTAAAAAAAAAAATCATTTATTTTTATGTGTTCCACTTCTATTATCATCCCTGGTATTTTCCATTCTCATGAGTATGTGAGCAGATATAATATTGTAACTTTCTAGCTTACCTGCCCTTATTCAAAAATCGTTCCAGCAAAAAAAGTATTACCTTCATTTGATACTAAATCCAAGACAGCACAATTGAGAAAACATGACATACCTTTGAAACCATACCAAATTTTCCACCACTTCAAAGCTGAATTATATTGGTCCAGTGGAGTGGGAGTTTCCTTTTCCAAGGTCTGTACCATACAAGCTCAGTCAAGAATTCAAGGACATTGGTATTTCAGTAGCAGATCAGAGAAACACTATGACTCACAGGCTACTAAGTCTGACTTCCATACTATATTTATGGAAACTGTAATAAAGATTAAAAAAATAAGGAAGGAATGTGATATATCGTGGAATCTCCAAAATAAAATCTAGACTTTTTTCAAGGACATATGAATATGTATGTAAGGATCACACAGTAAATATAATTTTTAATTTCCAAAAAGGGGTTTTTTTATTTTTTAGCAAACCTTACACCAAAGGCAATGGAACAGGAGAGAATATACACTCCAAAAGTGATTCCTGAAAAACAGTGAGGATAAACAACATGTATAAATGCTCAGATTTCATAACAAGTAGAGGTAAATTGTAGGACTTCCTTGTGGGAGTAACTGGGATTTTAATTGCTCAATATGGTAACAATGAGGGGAAAAACAGTGAGGTTTGCATATTGCAGACAAGCATATTAACAAAATAAACAAAGTAAGTAGTTTCTAGAACTAAAGCTAACTGAGAAGACTGACAGGAAAAAGTTCACAATCCTGAGTTGCATGATAGAAAAGTGCAAATTAATGCATATACCCTTAATAACAGGCTCTAAATTAAGCTAACCACCAAGTAGAACTTGGAGTCACTTCAGTTACTTCATCTAGCCCAAAAATTCTAGTCCACAGGAAAGTGTGGCCTCGCGAATCAGAGATAGGAAACGTCTGTCAGAGGAGAGGCTATAAAAGATAAGGACTGAATATGGAATACAGACAGCTCTTTACTGGATTATGTCACAAGTCTGTAAAAATGGTGTAGAGAAAGTCAAGGGATGCAAATATTCACTTTCTCCTCCTAAAATGAGAACTGGGGGCATTTACACAATTATCACATACCTGGTTTAAAACGAAAAGAAGAAAACACTTGTCAGACAACACAAACTGTGGAACTCACTGTCACAGGATGGTGGGAAAAGCCAAGTACATAAATAGACGCAAAGGGGAGACAAGAAATTCACAGGGAACTGGTCTGTTGATAGTTATGAAATACAAAGAACCCGACGGGGTCTCTAAGTCAGTAAGTTGTTGAACAGTCGCTAAGCAGAAGGTGGTTGAAGCCAGGCAGGTGGGGACAGAAATGATTTTGCCATTCCTTATTTACACAGAAAAGCCACTCAGGAACAGCACAGTCGATGGGTGAACCCTTGCTCTGACCCTGCCTCATCAGTCCCACGCTGAGAGCCACCATCACTGACTGAATTAATGGAGCCAAGAGAACTGTGCTCGGTCTCCACCACTGTCACACGTTACGGGCACCGTCTTAATTTGTGTCACCATGCACAAGTCAGATGAAGTTCTCCATATGCTTCAACTTGCTGTGAAGTTTGCTAATGGGCTGCAGGGACAAAATGAAAACAGTAGAAACACAGGCTTCACTTGCACACTATTCCCCTTTAGAACTGCTAGCTTGAGTCAATCTGAAATTTCCAGAATCCAGATATTGACCTTAGGCTATTAATGGTTATGTGGGGGCATTACATAAATGGGAATAGATGTAGCATGCAGGAAAGCAGAGGATTTTACACACCAATTGCTGGGCATATGGAAGTAGAGCAACCATTTCTAGGTGTATGAATGCAGGGCTGACTCTTAAGACTCTCTTTTATTAGATTCAGTTCAGGATAACACTACCAGATCAGCATTAAAGCCACTAGACACAAGAGAAAAATCCATTTATAATAGACTGTAGACATCTAAGAACAGGCTGCAATCACAGCACTTTGACTAGAAATGTTTAACATGCTGTGCCTTTAACCTTGGTACACTTGGGACTATTCTAAGTGATTGAACTTGGCCAATTATCTCTCTTTAGTCTTGGTTAAATAACATATAAGGAAAACCAAAGAACTTATATTATCACTCAATCTCATTCAGGAATTCAATTCTGTGTATTTTTCCTAATACTCCGTCATGACTAAAATAAAAGTCTGAGAGTTATTCTCATCCAGCTTCTTTTTTTCTGCCCAGTGTTCAAAAAAAAAAAAAAAACAGAAAAAGACCTGGAAAAAAAAGTGTCAGCCAACTGTAAAAAGTTTATCCTGAAAGACTTATCAAAGTATGCTTGGTCACTTGATGTTATAAATACAATTGTGTAGAAACCAGTGTCACAGCATATCAATTGTTATTACTATTTTGACATAATCAAAACATCTACCATGTTCCACATCCACTGTTTTTCAGCCAAATATGGCCAAGGCTCACAATACAAAAGCATGAGCCATATGGAAGCAGGACAACATGTAAGGAAGCAAAGAAATCAGCCTTGTTTCAGCTAACATGGGATAGGTGATTGCTTCTGTGTCCAGACAGATTCCCTCAGACAGGACAGCACTTTCCATCTGCCACTAAGAGGAATTTCACCCTCATTTCACCTGCATTGCCATTTAAAATGGCATTTGGAAAACAATCTACAATATTGGAATTGCTATAGAGCCTTTAATCAGTTTCTGCTGCAACAACTGATTCGCTCTTATACAGTATTTCAGGACATTCTTTTTCATTAATGTTTACATTTTTTTTAATAGTGGTGGTGCCCTACACTGTTGCTAATTGTTTACTTTCCCCCTCCTCCGCCATGGAATTTTGTTTGGCCAAGAGCATCTTATTTTTCATGGAAGTCCTAGTGGGAGGTAGGAATCGCAGAGCCACAGCAATTAATGATAAACAGACGCTATTTACAGACTAGTCTGAGTATTCCACTGACAGAAGAAAACAGAGCCCATTTAAAACCTCTGTCAAATCTGGAAATATCTTCCCATCTTTTCCATGATTCCTCTGCTAGCATCTAGGTTGGAGAAGGTGTTTTGGTTTTGTTGGTTTGGGGTTGAGGTTTTTTTAAGGTTTTTTTTGTACACAAAAAATTTAAAATGCTGTGCCTTGTTTCTGTATTCCCTCACACTCATAAAATACTTTTTGTTGTAAACGTCTGAGAAATTTAAGGCCCTTTCTGCCTCCAGTAGCGTAGAAGAACTTATACCTCTTGAACCTCAAAAGCACAGGGGAGATGAGAAAACTTCCTGCATTCTCAGGTTTTTTTATCTTGTTCATTGGGAGACAAAAAAAACCAACTTTTTTTTTTAATCTACTGGGGCTCTACCAACAGCAGCGAAAAATCATCCCCACAAGATATAAATGAGAGAAAGCAAATAGGATCTGACTCTTCTCTACACCTGTGCAATACAGTGAATGGATAAAAAGGGTATCAAATCAGAGCAGCCGCATTTCACACAATTTTGAATGACACACAGTGAAAGGCAAGGAGGAGAGAGGCCCACAAAGGAAACGTGGTTTGCCCAAGGTCACACATCAAGTCAATAGGAGCAGTGAGATGAGTTCCCTGCTCCTGACCCTAAACAAACTGACAGATCATGCTCCCTTGTGACCTCTCTCTTCCAGGACCCTCCTGAAGCTTTTTCCCCACACAAGTGAAAAGGAAGAAAAAAGAAAAAAGAAATCTGCTGTAAGGAACAGATGGAGACATTTTTGTGATCATTAGTCCAGTACCTGGAGCCTTGTTTACACTGTAACTTTTCACTCTTCAATCAAAGGAAATAAAACAAGTATGTGTCCTTAGCAAATACCTACTAACTTCCTGGGACATGTTACATGGCACATGAACTGAGAAATGCTTTTGATCATAACCTTGGAAGCGACAAAGCAGAAAGTAGTGTAAAGCTTGTGCTCCTGAGATTTGCTTCCTGACACAACAGCTACAAGAATTCAGCATGTACTCGTTGAGAAAGTCATGAAAGATGAAAAGTGCATAAGCAGATGATTCCTGTAACTTTTATTACATACATACACAGTGTCTAGTTTTCACTTAGCAGACGGCACAACGTAAAGAGAAAACTCATTTTCTAAATGTCCTATCATGAAAAGGTATTATACTTGCAATTCAAAGACTTCAGTTAATCTAGGATAAAAGATCAAGTTAAGCATAACAGCCACTCTACAGGCTAGATATAAACCTTCCTAATGCGGTTATTTGTATTCTTAAACTGCTTAAAGATACAGGCAGCAACTGGTAAGAAGTGGCTGTTCTCAGTTCATTCGTACCTCTCCTGTGCCATCTACTGCTTACAAGTTGTTACTGGCACTGCAATACTTGCAAGATTCCACAGACCTTGCTTCCCTGCTGGTGTCAAGATGGACAAGAGAAGATAAGCTTACAGGTTCGAACTTCAGTGAGGTAAGGGCTAACACCAAAGAAGAATACACACATAAGTATGTGAAAAATAAAATTTTTTTAAAAAAAGTTTGCACCCCAGTGTGGGAATTCAGCACTTAGTTGTGGAAACACCATGTTAAAAACACCCAACACTGTCTCCTAGTAGTCAGTGCAATTGTAATGCAAGCAGCACACAAATACCTGTAAAAGTATCTGGGTAGAGAAAAAGACACGGAGGGAGTCGAGCCAAATAATCTTTTCATACATAATTCGTCCTGTCTGCTCACCTTCTGGTCAGGCCCCTGTATGGCATCTTGTCAGAAGAGCCCCTAATAGCACAGGCTGCAACAGCTACTACCTGCTTTTCCCACCAGTTTCAACCTTTGTCCTGCTGCAGACTCTATCTCTGTTCTGAGCTGAAAGCACACACCGTGCAGACAGACAGCACTCCCCTCTGCCAGGTAAAAGCAGCTGAAGGCTTGATCCTGCAGAAATCGACTGCTGATTTTGTGGTTGGAAGTGCTGAACCCAAAAAATGGACCTACAGCTGTAGGTCCTACATGCTAGACTTCCTGGCAAACACAGCTCCTCTTTCTGGAAGGTCCGCTATTGTTCAAGTACGCCACAAAAACGTTTGTCTTCAGGGTGATGAAAGAGGAGTAGAAGGTCTTTCAAAAACTATAGAAGTGGGGAGGAAATACTTGGGAAGTTTAACTGCCTCCTGACTAAAATCCAGAAACCTATTCATGTTCACAAGGTATTGGTGAATTCCAGAAAAGAAAAGGAAGAATTCACCAGCTGGGAACAGAAGCACAGATAACATTGCTGTCAGATCCTCAGTGTCTCCCTGAAACAGGCACAGTTTGATTTCTCACTTGAGGGGAACTCTGTTTTACCGTGGACAGGCAAATTGCAGTTGAAGGATCCCATGCCTGTATTCTTCTCTATGGTCCCTAAACTTGGGAGAGAAAGACAGTGGACACAGGTTCCAGACTACAGTCCTGCGAGGCAGCGAATTTTTTTATCAAATCAAGCAAACCAACAAATTTTTATTGGTTCAAACTCAACAGTTCCTTCTAATTTAAGTCTTAGTCGAAGAAAAAAAGTATTTATTTTCCAACTAGAAGTTCAGGGGGAAAATAAACCAACTTTTTAGTGGAAAATTTTTAACTTTCAGGAATTTTACTTTTTTAACAAAGTAAACCTGTTTAATCCCTTTAACTTGATATATGCACAAAAGAGGGCAATTTGAAAAGTTTTAAGGACAAAGATGAGAGATAAATCAGGAAAATAGATGGCATACAGGATTAGGCAAAAATTTCTGGTGTACAGAACAACACAAAAGAACAGAGTATTTGTAAGAGAAGTAACAGAGAAGGCGTGAAATGTCAAGATCACCTACGCTTGATGATGAATGTGCCAATAACCAGCAATCATTACTGCTTCAAACTGCCCAGCCCTGTCAGACTGGGCTCAGAAACACAGAGGAGATCAAGACAACGGGAAATAACAGCAGAACTGCTATAAAAAACATTCACATAAGATGAGCCATTTTAGCCTGTATGTGAAATCAGGTGGGAACACAGCAGCACAGGGATGGTACAAGACTGGAACAAGGACACTTTAATAGATGTTTTTGTTACAGGACTACATATCTTCTTCCCAGAGGGAAAGAGTTTGATGTGGGGAGGGGGAAGAAGGTATTTCTTTCAAGATAATATCCTGCTGTAGCTATTATAAGGGACTTCACACCTCTGCCTTTCTTTATTATATACTTCAACCCAACTTTGCTCTTCTCGGTTAGGAAGGTCATAAGTGCAACATCATCTCAAGAATACAAGAAATTATATAAACCCATCACGATGGCAGCAGCACACTTTCCAACGGCCTGGTGTCTCTGAGATGAGTTCCTGCTCAAGTAAATCATAAAATGATCCAAGGGTGGAACAAATCCAAGAGAGCAAAGTTCATCAAATTCAATTTGAACTATCATTGTTGTCATCCTCACTAGAGAAAACATTGTTTCACAATGGAAATGTTAGGTTTCTGTTAGGCAGAAGTATTATTTCTAACAAAATCTGATGTGACATTGTTTCTCCAGTTTCCCAAAATGTAGAGGGTTTTGTTTTGGGACACCCATACCCAGCTCGAGACCCCTTCCATCTGCCAACAACACACAGAAACATGAAAACCTTCCCAGGAGAAAATGAGCTGCCTCACTTGGGTCAAGGGCCACTGAAATTCACAGTGATGAAACTACAGAGAACTGCGTTTTGAGAAGTGGTATCATGTTTCCTACACACTTTCCCCCATCATCTTCCAATCTGTCAGAGAGGACTACAAAAATGGAGATGACCAGATTCAAGGAAGAGCCAGAAGAAACATGGCAGGATCTGTTCTGAATATACAGGGCAGTGAACACACCTAGACCTAAATAACATTGAAGTTGTGGAATCTTTTGCTATGCATTAGGCATGGAGAAATAGCATTGCAGACACCTGTACAGGGAATAAAGGCTCTGGCCAAGGAGCAGCTGTGAGAAGAATGCCTCCAAGCTACAGTTTTCCTGCCATGGAGAAGCCACAGAATTGTTCCCAAGACAGGAATCCATAGGAATCCTTCTCGAGTGAGTAGATCACTGACTACTCCCTTCCTACCCAAGGTAATAAGAGGTAACAGAAACAAAAACAGGGAAGGACAAGCTCCAGCCAGGCATTAATAAGGTACAAGTGTCTTTACTGCTTGGACACACTCGTCTGCAGCATGAATATCAATATGGACAAGCTACCAGATGAGCAGCACCTAAGCCCTCCATCAAGAGTCTTGATCACACTATTGTTTTTCATGAAACATTACATAACAAACCTAACAACAGAAACAAGGAAACCACAATTAAAAACTAACCAGCCCAGAATAACGAGTAAAAAAAAAAACCAAACTAAACCAAACAGCAAACAAAAAATTTTTTTAAAACCTCAACAAAATATACATTAAAAAAATATTTCTCCCTCAAAAAAAAAGAAAAGAAAAAAGAAAGGAAAGGGAATAAACAGTCAGAGTTTAATGTTACGAACAAAAAGAATGCGCTGATACGAAATGAGCAATGCCAATGAGCTCACCACATTATTTTTTAAGTGAAGCCTGGCAAATTGAGAGAAGCTGAAGTTCAAATGTTTTAGCAGCTCTCTGAAACTTTACCAAAAAAGATTAAAATGTGCATTCTGGAAAGCTGAAAAAATGAAAAAAGCAAACAAATATAAAACTGCAAATCTTTCTTGGCAATAACAGGGAAGCTTGGCGTTATCACAAGTAAAACACTACCCGAGCACCTCAGATGCACCTCACTGTAATTCCCAAAACATGCAAGTAGCCCGTCCAGCCGGAGTGTTATCTGTTTAGCTTCAATCTGGAAACTCAAATGGAGTTTTTTACATTAAAGTCACAGAGGAATGCAGTATAAAGATATCATCTCCAGGGAAGTATGTGCAAAGCAAGTTACTCAAATTATATGGATTCAATTAGATAAAAATGTCAATTACTGAGATTTGTCAATTATCTAGGCAAGGTCCAAGATTATCTCTCTTTGTTTTCCTTAAATTACAACTTTCAAGCCAAAACAACTAGTAACATGATCTTGGTTTAAGTTTACCTTGATTCCACTTCTGAGATGATTTTGTTTTCCCCAAGTGAATAGTATTTCTCCTATAACCTAGCTAAGATAGGATTAACCAAGTTATTTTGGAAAAGACTATATAATTCATTTACAATACAAAATTCCCACAGGAGGAGTCTTCCTTGATGCAAATGCTTCATGAAAGCAACCATTAACATGATTGCTATCCACAGAAGTATGTCAGCAGGACTGGACTACTTAAATTACACTTAGGCCTTAAAATGGGGTTTGACTATTCAGCTATAGACAACAAATCTTAGAATCTGTAATAAAAGTTAACTTTCATGTGAGATCATTACCTTGTAGCTCTAGTGCTGAACAAAAGGCCCCATTCTTTTTAATTCATTGGTTGTCTACAAAATGATGCTCAGAATTCTGGGCCGAAATAGAAAAAGGCTCCATTGCCTCAGAATGTGTGTGAGAAGCTAAAAGCAGAAAAGACTAATCACTGCTCTGAGGATCTTACAGAAAAGGTTCAATCACGATTCTGTGATAGCAAAGAGCTACCAGGGTTTCAGGGGAAGTGGGGATTTGAGCCTCTTCACCTATTCACTTCCCATGTTTTCCTTTTGCCTCCTCTTTAATTCCTCTTTTCTACCATTCTGTTAGGACCAGCTGCACAAAGAAACAAAGAGACAGTTTCCAGTGATTTCAAGAAAAGTATTACATCTAAATAGTTTCACAGATCTAGGTCTTCAGATCAAACCATGATTCTGTCATTTGCGTGATGCCACAGCAATAACACTCCCTTGCCATTTATATACCAAGTTCCCCACCAAAAATTCTCAGTACAGCAAACTGCCACCTTCCAAAAATGTCATTACAAATAAAGGTTTTCACCCAAACTAGCTAAATAAACAGGACTACTTTTCTAGGCAAGTACTCAATCCTCAAGAGAAGAACAGTCAGTTGGGTAAGAGCAACTCTCAGCACCGTGGCTGTAGCAACAATAATAAAAAGCAGGATGGAATCTCTTTTGCAAAAATGAATCATCTAATAATTCCCTGTCCAAGAATTTAAACATATTCCATTTGCCAGTATTACAATACATACAGCCTTAAATGTCATATGTTCCATTTATGAGGTTATGGTCCATCTTCTTCTGAAAGAAAAACTGATGCATCTTACATGCCCATTTTGCAAACTTTCAAATGATCAAATTTATATAAATTTGAAATTGCAATGATGATGGCAGTTTTCTCTCCCCATTAGAGTAGGGAGAAACTGTTTACATAACGAATATTGGCAACCCTCTGGAGCAATGTGTGTATATGTAAGTATATACACACACAGAGCAGCGACTTTAGAACAGGCATGTTTATGTCCTTCCATTCCTCATAAAAAGGATTTCCTTTCTTGTTGTGGTTCTCTGAATTTCACTCTTCTGTTTCAAACCAGGAGAACACTGTAATCTGTACTTCCTCAGCAAGTTCCTATTTCTGCTTCCTTTTTATAAGAGTATATTTTTAAATTTATTTGGTTTTAATAACTCTAATAGCTAAGCAGACATACAGATATAAAAGCCTACTGAAGATATAGAGGTTGACATCAAGTTATTTGTACGACATCTACAAAATACCACACATTAGTACTGTTGTTAAAAAACATTTCAGTGACAGAAGTGTGTGACATATTATGGCAACATCTGGCATTTTCCCAAAAATAATGGAGTTCATGTTCTTATTCCCTAGGCAGACTTGATGAAATGTAGCACTTCCTGGAGTATCAGGAGCACACACATTCATAACCATAGTATCTGCAGCTTCTTCAGTATTGAGTATTTTCAAACCTATTGCTAACTTGAAAGTAAATGGCCGCACTCTCTTGCGGCTCACACTGGAAGCATCCTAACTAAAAAAATCAATGGGACTCTACTGGGTGCAAGGCAAAGCAGAATTCAGCCCAAAGGTTCTGACGGGGAAAAATTATGTCAGGCTTCCAAGCCTCACAGAAGCTTATTTTTCATGGCTTGCTCCCTTGCCCCCGTGGATGTCTATCGTATTTTTTGGCTGAAAGAAATCTGAAAATCTCGGGTCCTATTTTGTTCTGCTGAAACCACAAAAGTTTGGAGAATCTCACATAAACAGACACATGAGAGCCCTTGGTAAAACTGCAGACAACAGTTCCGATTTTTTGTTACATTGGAAAAATAAGCTCAGCTTGTTTTCCTAACTGTTCCTTCTTCTCTTATAAACTGAGCCATCCAAGGACTTTAAAAATAGGAGAGAGGTTAATAGTTTAAAGCATGGGAATATATTTTTCCCATAGGGATACTGAAGGGAAGCTCACAGACATTCACCTGGTGACAGAATTTTTATCTCTGGCACAAAATCTCTGAAGTCACTGACTTTCAGTACACTCCTCAAATTGCTTTTCTACAGAGTTTTGTCCAGTTAACCTCGATGGTTAGTTAAGCTAATTACAGCTTGCCCTGATGACTTTGAAAAGTGCCCTTCTGCACTGCAATTATAAAAACCTGCATCTTTCTTCTACAGGGATGTTTGCCACCAGAAGCAGCACTGTCGTTTGAATTATCATTATAACATGGCTAACATGATGATGCAGCCATGCACCAGGCACACAGAAAACCTCAACTGAATTTATAAGGAAAAACTGCATGCATTTTGGCATAATAAGGTTAAAGGATTTAGGCTTTTTGAGCTCAGCAAGTGTTAATCCATTTACTTTCACTCTGGTACACAGCAGCAGTCTCTGATCCTCAAACTGCAGTAAACGGTGAATGGTGCTTTTGCAAACAGAGTGCTTCACTCTCACACACAACTCAGGAAAACCTCTTACTAAATCCAGTGGAAACAGAGCTTGGCTTAGGGGAAGTAAGATCAAGGCATTCATTTCACTTTAATGAACAGAAAACTCTCTAGACTCTACTTCATCTCTTCAAAGACAAAAAAATGCTTGAAAAAAATAACTACAACAGGAAGTCTGAAACTACTGTCACCGTAACCTCAATCCAGGCTTATATTTTGTGATGTACAAAATCCAATTTGCGAAAGAGTCATTGCAGGGAGCTCCATCCAAAGAGTTGCAGACTACACCTGATAGGAGCTTTGCAGGCACTGCCTTGTGGGCAGAAACCAGCAGTTCCATGATCTAAGCTGCAGACACTGTGGCAATGGATGAGAACCCATGAGATCAAACAAGCAGCAATCTCAACCTCCTGAGAGGCAAAAAAACCCCAAATCCTCTTGCTCTATCAGAATTCATTAACAGGAAGATCAAATGCAAGGCAAGTAAACCTGTCCTATTCTGCTCAGTTTCTTGGTGTTCTTACTTCATTTCTCCCTCTGCATATTTATTATCTTTTGACATCATTCAGTGAGCTCAGAAAACCAGACAAGCTGGACAAAAGAGGCATCCCATGTGCAAAAAAACCAAGGCAGATTATTTTATTTGTATAAAGCTCTCAACGTGCCTATATTACACTGTGCACCTTTCTGCTGTTTGAACCACAGCACCAACAGAACCAATCAGTACTAGGATTTCATACTGCACTGATCAGCAAAAGAATGGATGAAGGAGAGTTACAAGCAGACTTTAAATCCTCTCCTCTCACTCCACATTCCCAGTCATCTTCCCACCTTCAGCCAGCTCCAAGTCACTGTCCATCCAGGGTGGAGAATAACAACAAGCCTACCCAGTGCAATGTATGTTACAACAACTTTCTGGACTAAAACCTTTTAAAGAAGATGCCATTTCCTGGTTCCTCTAAAAGGATCACAGTCCCTTGGAATGAGCTGCCCTTCTCATTTGCTAACAGAAGTGTGAGGAGACCACGCTGAGCTCTTATAGCTGTCTCCAGTAACTGCCGCCATATCCTAAGCAATGCCTTCCAAGGTATGAGGATGGGGACCAACATTTTACTGGTCAGAGCTGCACCTGGAAGTGCAGTTCATGATGGGAAAAGACCCAAACCTATCACAGCACCCACTGCTGTGTCCTACTAGCCAGGATCCAAGCTTTGTGTCTCTTACAGAACCCTCCTACGCCCCAGAAACATTCGTTCTCCCACCAATCCACTGCCTAAGACATTACACCATCCCCTGGGATACCCCTCTGATTTTCTGCTAATAGCCCATAATAAGAGCCTGTGTTGGCCTTGTGGGACCTCCAACCAGCCATGAAGTCATAGAACCCACAGCCACTCTTGTACTATATTCTAATTTAGCCCAATACTCCCACCCTACACAGTCCAGTGCCTTGAGGTCTCCTGTCCTCTTCCCACTTTATATTCCTCAGAGAATGTGATCCTCAACTTTTCCTAAGAGTCTCCTAAAATTTCCAAGAACTCTCATACTTTTTTGATGTTTCTCTATTCTTTTAGCTCTATTTTAACACACCATTATTCATCTCCATGAGCTTCTTCACTATTCCCTGATGATGCCCTTTTGAAACCTGGTTAGCCAAACAGCACCAGGCATAAGGGGAAGCACAGACACGTGCAGCAGAGAGGAGATCTCTCAGACCACTCAGTTATTTAGGTGGGAGATTCCTGACCCCTGCTGTGCAGCTAGGCGTTTGCCTTGAAATTAAGCTATTTGAGGTATAAATCTCATCAGATAAAGTGTGGTTCCTAAAACTTACACTTTAAAGTTGAATAAATCAAAGAAGGAAGAAGAAGTGAGTGGTTCTGAGCATTTGACTCATTGTACCTTCTATCAACATATAGCTCAGTTTTTCCATTTTTTCTGCCAACATGCTGACTATTCATTTTTTAACTCCATCCCACAAAGCTGCACTAAAATATTTCTTTATTTATGAAGATTTTTATATTCAAGAAAATCCTGTTCAAAAACTGACCCCATAACAGCCTTAAAATCACCTAGCTATTCTTTATATGGCATCCCTTCCTTTCATCATCAAAGTATCTGAACATCCTCCAGCAGGTCTCTACACAACATGGCAAGGACCTGCATTCCCTCCCTTTTATCAAAACAATCCATTTTATTCCTAACACATTGCCTTGTTTGTCTTAGGGCAAGGACCTAGTCTAAGAGATGAATCAGCTGAAGAACTTCAAAGTCTTGGCCCTGCCCCTGGGAAATGGTTCTCCTTTTCTTATGTTAAAAGCATCTGCCCTTGTACAACAGAATTCCATTAAACTGGAGAAGTGGAGGTGGGAATCAGTTGTCAGCACAAGGCTACAGATTTTGAAATTAAGGGCAGGACTTCCTCTTTCCTCACCCTTTTCCCAAGACCATCCCACCCATCTGCTCCAATGGTATGTGAAACAGAAAATACACCTGGTATTGGTCATCACTAATTAATTCTGGATTAAATCACAGACTCGCTCTATCACCATAACAATCCACCACCCATCATAGCAAAAAATATTACAAAATTCTATACGACTCACTGGTCATAACTGTTAATAATGAATTTCATGTAGACTCAGTGAATGTGACCAATATACTGTGATGAAAACAAAATTGCAACTTAGGATTTCATTTTCAAAGCAATGAGTGGAAGTCTGGGACATAAATCGGTAGCATTTGTCCCTGAAATTTCACAGCAGATTTTAAGATACATACCCTCTAGGTAAGTGATAAAGATTTAAGCTTTTGAAGTTCTTTCAGAAGTTCTGGAAGTTCAAACCAAATTCAATTTTCTCAACCCCTACAAACCTTCTTCTTTGTTACAGTAGGTTTCAGAGACCACACATTGGAAGGAAGGGAATTTATACAGAACACAGCTATCAGAGATGAAAGGACACAGCACTGGAAGCACTCTGCTCCCTGGGAGGTGCTGCTGGATCACACGTGCTCCCCAGGATTAACACTAAACACACATTGGATTTCCCAAACCAAAAGACCCACAAGGCAAGCAAGGACTTTGGCTCCCAGCAGTCTTAGTACCACCATGGAGAATCTGGAGCTCCTGAAGAACAGCTTACTGAAGAGATAAAAAAATCTATCTCACAATTTATTTCATAAAGACAATTTACCAAAATCTAGTCTGGCACCATTTCACATCCCTCCTTGAAATATCAGCCTGAAATCACAGCAAAGCATCTTACCACATGCCTCCCTCTCGAGGCAAGGGCTGCTGAAGCATAGTCAGTCAGTCACTCCACATGACAGACTAACCAAACCAGATTTTTGTAGTGGAGCTTTGAGCATAATAATCATTACACGATACACTGTGCATTGCCAGTGTCAAGCTGGCTTCAGTGCATAACTTTTTTCCACAGAAGAAAAGTAGCATCTCAGTTTACGCAGTCTTTAATTTGCCAATCTTGTTAGTGGTTTGTGTATCTAACGGGGACTCTGACAGTAGAACAGTCTCGTTAATAGCTCATGATTTATGCCATTATTCACCATTTCCTTAAAGCTTCTTTATTGCAGAGAAAAATCAGTATTTTTGAGTCAAGTTGTATTTGTCTAGGCTCTCCATCAGCATTGCTAGCCTAGACCTAACCATCTTCAGTGACAACTGTAAATGATATAAGCAGTGGAAAAATCTGATGAGCCACCTATAAATAACAAAATAACATTTGAGTGATGTAAGACAGACAACATTTAAATAATAGCAAGAACAGGATAGACAAGAAAAATCTAAATTTCTCAGTGAGGATGAAAACATTTATACAGGATTATTCTTAGTACAGCCAGTTCCACTTCCAGCATCCCAGTTCCATATCCTATGCCATATATTAACACTGTTTCTATGCAGTTAGGATCTCAATTTAGTTACTTGTTCCAGAGAAGCTTATGAACCTTTCAGGGTTTTTGGTTTGGCTTGTTTTTCCTTTCTTTGCAATCCATTTTTCCCTTCCTTCCATCCTCTTCATCTCCAAGTTCTGTTTCTTCCATCGCTCCCAAAATATCTGCCAAATCTCACCTTTAATTTCCTTTTCATATTTTCCTTCTTTATTCCTTTCTGATTCTTTATTACTTAGCCCTACTCACACATATCTTGAATCATCAATCACTTTCCACCTAAAGTCTTCTCATCATTTTAAATTAAAACAATGGGATCATTGGATCATCTTTAAAGGCATCCTTTTTTTTTTACTGTAGCTCAGCCCAGATTTTATTTACAATATTTTTTGCTGCATAAAGAAAACATTTTTAGGGAAAAGAGAACTGTAGAAGTTCTATAGCAAAAACGCCACTATGGACGCAATCCTTCATAGCCTTAAGTGTGGGCAGCCAGCCTGCCTTGTGGAGAGCACATTCCAGTTCCCTGACACTGCTGGGAATTTATAATAGGAAAAGCAGGGCTGGTCTCATATATCACTGTGTCATCTATCCACAAGATACAATGGAGCGCCGAGATTCTTCCTCCTCCTTTTTTTTCCCCTATTCCAAAGGAAGTTCCAAAGGAAGAACTGATTTCCAGAAAATGCTTTGGAGCTTTTAATTCCCTGGAACTTCACATGGGTGCCTGATCAGTTACATGTTACACAATTAGGCTCTATGACTGCAAGCTACTACATATTTCAGTTTTGAGCCTGTATTTTTCTATGTAATGCTGGTAACAGAACAAGAAATTAAAAGCCCAGAGACTCTCATCTTCCTTTTACCCCCACACAGCACATAGCTGTTTCAGCTCCCCACTAATGCTGCATTTTTGAGCATTTTTCTTCCTTCAAAAGGCACTGGATGGATAAGTGAGACTGGAGTTAATGTTTCTTGACAACACCAGGAATAATTTAACAATATTTAAAATAAACACATGATTTAGGAACAAGATTTCCATTTCCTCTTTGCCAGTCTTAATAGTGGAAAGACCTGTGATGACAGGGAACTGGTAATTTCAAAGGTAATGAGTTTGGAGATATCCAGTCACCACCTTGCATCTCCTTCCTTCAAACTGGATGCACTAGCAAAATCTCATATTTTCCTTCCTCCAGAAGATCACAAAATGGATGTATTGCACTAAATTACAAGAGTTACAAAAAGTCAAATGGTCTGTACATCCTTCCCTTTTCAGATTCTGTAAAATACTCTAGGTACAGCTTAACTGTAATTGTTCTGTCTACTATTTCACCTGCTCTGAAAGAGTACCTGGAAGCCCACTGACCAGGGGACGAAGATTCCTAACTTCTCTTTGATGCCATTTGCTTTTGTATTCTTAAACGGGCTTTTTAAAATCATTTTCCACAGCAGTCAAAACAACTGTAACTGTACCAATAGCCTATCCTCATCAGGTTAAGAACATATATGAGCATTTGATTAGTTAACAATGCATTTGGTTTACGCACATCACAGTTAAAATTCATAAATTCCTTGTGTGTGGCTCTGTACAGCTATTACTGCCTCCTATATGCAGGAGAGGGATGTCCAAGACCAGAGCTCTTCTATACAGACTTCTTTTTACACTTGCTATTTTTCAAGGTCATCCAGTCCATGACTGCCATTTTGCAACAGGAAGAGAGGAAAAAAAAGGAAAAAAATGTGCAGTGTAAGAAGACCTGCAGTGCCAGACAAGAGCTTGATTCTTTGATACCAGTAACTTCTGTGATTATCGCACATTTGCCTGAGTTAGACACAACAAATAACTAAAGATAATCCCCTAGAAATTAGGAGAAACTGGAAAAAAATTCTATAATTGCTTTTATAGTAAACTGGGAAAATATTCTTATACAAGCTTATCACATATGTCTGGTTTTAAAACATAGCAATTTAAACCTGTAATACTTTCAGTGTGTTTTCTCAATCATCCTCATATTTTACAACCAGATGATTCAGACTGAATTGTCAAAATACATGCAAGAATCACCCTTCCACAGGTATAAATAGAAAAGATGGAATATCACAAGATTTACCTTCTTATGCCAGTGTCAACTCAGAATAACAGTTTTTCTTGGTGTAAAGGCTTGATTCCTGCACAGTACAAAACTGCCAAAGCAATGGATAATTTGAAGAAAAATGCTGCAAGTTGGACAGGCAGGTCGTTTGTGCCACTCTTAAACAACCCATTTAAGAACCACGGAATAAGAAAAAGATCACAGTTCAAGGTAAGGATTAGACCAAGACCTCAATAAGAAAGGAAATAACTCCACTCTGGACTTGTTTTGAAATCTTTTCCCAGAGCTGCACTGGGGGTAAAGCAGTTGGCTCTATCAGGTTCTGCTGTGTGGAACTGTTCTGGATGAGAGGCAGATGGACTCATCTGGCCATTCCTGCTTGGTTGCAAAGCTAAGTATTTTACGTGGTGAACAACCACGCTTTGCAGCAGAGCTGCGAAGAATATAGCCAGAACTTCCCCTATTGTAACAAGAAAACCACATCTAGGAACAGCAAAGGAAATATATTTGCACATCTTGAATTTTTTATCAATTTATGCAAGGTTGGGAGGTGCAAGAGTAAACCAGAACCAACTTGTGACCAGAGAAACCTCATGGGGAGATACAGTAGCACCAAACAAGGTCTTTGGAGAAAAATATACCCACATCACTTAAGTCACTAACTGCTAGACCTTTTCTCAGGGAGTTCCTGGTCCTCACAAGCAATTTCCCTGTCTGCTACTCTGCATGGACATCAAAATCAGGTGATTGTCAGGCTCCCACAGATGGAGCTGAAGAAGTACAGTTACATAAGAGAGAAGTCATATCAGCTCACAGTCAATATCCTAGCAACAAAAGCTTGCACCCCTAGATCATGTTTCTTTTCTGTAGGGAAAAAAAAAAAATTCATCTCTCCAGTGTCCTTCAAACCTAGAAGTTAAGTACCTTAGGATACTAAAAAACATGGGGAAGAAAAATGGGAGAGACAAGAGCTGTCTCTATGAGAACAATCGGCTTCAGAGCAGAGCAAGCCTTGGGGCAAAAACTCTCTCTTCCCCTCAGGAAAAAAATCCCTATTCCCTTTCATCACCAGCTCCAAGAGGTCCTTCTGCTCCAACAGCAGTGGATTAAGGGATCTCACCTGTATTGTCCATCTTCCATTTAGAAGCCACCTCCCAGGTGACAGCAGCTGAGCTCTCCCTCCTTGTTACCATCCAACTCCTCCTCCTCAGTGTGGCCTGCTGGTTCCAGAACAACCTCACCACTAAAGCCTGAAACCCAAGTGACTGAAATTTTAGGCACCCCAAATTATACCACATTTTACAGGCCTCTTCCTTGACCCAGCCTAATTTTGGTATTTCACCCAGCACCAGCACAGTGGTGGCAAGAGTACAACAGCAAACCATGGCAGATGCATCGTCTGGCTTTGAAACAGTTAACAGAGAACTTGAGGAGCTCTAGAAGGGTCTGATCTGAACTGCATTTTCCTGGATATAATTGCTTCTAAACAGAGGTAATATTACACAACTGCTCTTCTTGGCAAGCTCTCAGGATGCTTCCCAGGGCTGTAATACTGTAATCTCCTCCTGTTCTTGTAGCACACAAAGTTATACAGGAACATGAGGAACAAGGAAGGCAAAGCATCTGAGGCAGGCTCAAATGCCAGCTGTTTGGATGCTGGAGAAGCTCGAGCTGGAGCACAAGCATGATGCTATTCCTAGGACAAAGTGTAAACATAACCCAGGTCTCTGTGGTGACTTGCCCTGGTGGCTTTTTTCAGTTGAAGGGCTGAATAAGAGGGGTGGGAACTGAGTAAGAACATTCTTGCCGCAGTCAAAACCAAAACTGCATCAGCAATCAGGGCCTGTTGTAAATGGCATTTGTGCATTTAAACAAAACGAAACAGACTACAGAAAGTTGTAGAAAACAATAAAACACTGGACGTCATGACATGAAGCTTGTTCTTTTAAGAGGAATTACCCAAATAGCAAATATTTACATGGTGAGGCCACAGCTACTTCTTTTGAAGTCAGCCTCATTAAGTATACTAGGACATTTTTCCACATAAGAAAAAACCACCATGAAGATTTATTTCAGCCTTGACATTGAGGAAGCTAAATACTTGTGAGTGATACGGGTGGTTCATCTCCATAAAAGTCATAACTCCTGTTGTGCATTTCCCCCTCACTGGATCTTTCCTGTTTACCAAAAATGTTTTCTCTGAATCATGAAAACCTGCATTTACATAATTCCTTAAATGCTTGAAAATCATGGAGACCCAGTAAAAGCTTTTGCTCTACATTTTTTTAAAGCTTTGTTTTGTTTGGGTTTTTTTACTATTAAGTTTTCTTAAATGCTTTCTTCCTTAGTTTAACTTGCAAACATAATTCACACACTTCTTTTCTATTACCCTGTAGGTAGAGAAGTACCAGTGCTTTCTGGTTCTGGTACAAGTGCTTGGACAATCAAGTTAGAGCCTTTTCTAAGTAGTTAGGAGTCCAACAGGAGGGTTCAGAGCATGCCCTTGTTCTAATGTTAAAGCAAAGGAATTCTATAAAGAGGGATCTGAGTAAAGAAATTAGATTAGGGGTAACCTGTCCTTGAGATAACATTTTCTTCAAGGTTATACTGTTCTGGCTCAGATCTTTCACCATGAACTGAAAGAGTTAACAATGCAACTAGCTTTCCCTCCACTCTCTATAGACACTTCACACAGTTTCCAGTCGTGAGGAAGAGAAATTTTCTTTCCTTTATTTCTTAATGTGGTAAAAACACTCAACACATAGCAAGAAGCCCCGGAAGCATGGATAACAGGCAAGATTCTTTGTTTTGGGAAACAATTACTGATAAGCTTCATATTGTACCAAGCTCTTTAGAATTACTTATTCCAAGATACAATTTGGTGTTTAACAGATCCTTTTAATAAACTGCAAAAGTCCCAATTAGTTGGTGTTAGTATAAACATTACAGATAAAGGGTACAGGATAAAAGATCACTGGAGCACAGACAGGCTACAATACCTGGATGCTCCAACTACCAACTTGACAAGCAGATTATTTGACAGTAACACATAAGCACGCAAAATAATATGTTTAAAACTCGGCATATGATTTGAAAAAAATTAAATAAAATTAAAAACTCAGAAGTTTCTGAAAGAGCTAAAAAAGATGATGTGAACAATATCATCACTGACAACATTCAGTCTAGAGAGACAAGTGAATGTACATTGAAATGAATGAAACTAAATGAAGACTCACATGACTATGCATCAAAGGGTTTAGGCATTACTGAATTCTTCAATGAAAACATCTACTCACAGCAAAATAGCTGCCAGAGAAATTAGAATTGACAATTAATTCATAAACTAGCATAAGGCCACGTATTGTTGATTTTAGTTTTGATCTAACTAAAACTCAAAAGATGGGGGATGACTAAGGGAGGTGCATGTAAATAAATTTGGGAAGACATAAAAACAGTTTGGAGAAAGATTACTGAATTTATAGCAAGAATACCCCAAAAAGAGTATTTCATAACTGAATTAACTGAAGCAGAAGTTGTTAATAAAGATAATATGCTATCATATAATTAAAAATGTATCATAACACAGAAAAGGGCCAGGTTCACAATTTCAAGTTCTAAATTAACTTGATGTTGCAATCAAGCCTTAAATCTGTTTCAATGAGTTTGGGGGAATATTTTTATGATAAATAGTAAGAATTCATCCATTTTGCAAGAAATCCTAGAGATTAAGCACGCTAAAGAAGTATCTACAGCAAAGGTGAAGTTATGCCTCATTGTCCCCAAAAACATTTGTGCTTCAAGAATGTTTTGCTCTCTTCCTCCATATGTCGCTTGTGCTGAAACTTCAGTTTTATCTCATAAATTATACTTCATCCCTTCACTAAAACTAGGAACTCCTAACTCTTCTACATTGGACAAGAACTCTAACAATGAGGAATGTTTTTCCAGATATCATGCATTAAAAAATTGCTCCTAGGCAGCAACTGTGTACACAAAGCATCAGTGTGAAACACTGTTAGAATTTATACAAACAAAATCCTCAGTAGTGGAAAAGATAAAAAATAAAGCCTTAGTTTGAATTTGTTTCACTCCCTTCAGAAAGAAGGCTGATTTTCATTAACATGCAAGTGGTTTATAGGTTTCTACTTTCCAAGACCAAGTACTTGAGAAGGGGAAAAAAAAAGGGAAAAAAAAAAAAATCAGGAAATCACATAAGGACCTGCCCATCTTAGCTCACAATGATTAATGAAATGGAAATGTTAATACAGCTCAGAAGTGGCCGTATCACATGGAAGTTTAGAAAATAAATATCAAGTTGTTTCCAAAAAGCTGTACCCATTAATAATCTCAAACCTCAGCTGAAACACAAGAGGCATAAGGAAAGTATGTTGACTCTGATGGTATTGATTAGACTGTGCTATTGAAAGTTTCACACACCAACCACAATCCATCTAGGAAAACCACCAAGAATTGAATTCCAGTAAGGACAAAATAATTTTTAAATGGACATGTAATTTTTGCAAGGGTTCTTGCCAACACCAGTGTAGATCAAATGAAATCACAAGTTTCTCAGCCCCTCATGCCATATAAGATTTCTTCAACATCTGTGCAATCTTCTTCTCTTGACATTCTTTGTATCTCAAGATTCCTCAAATCTTTATAGTACTAATTCTTAATGCTAGCAATAGTTTGGTTTCTGCTGCACAGCGCAGTTCCCTTCATTATAGAATGTATCAAAAGTAGATAAAAATATTATATTGATAAAATATTTAATTATCCAAATATATTTAATTATCCAAATATATGTGGAGAAATGTATTTTCTCCACAAGCATGANGATTTCTTCAACATCTGTGCAATCTTCTTCTCTTGACATTCTTTGTATCTCAAGATTCCTCAAATCTTTATAGTACTAATTCTTAATGCTAGCAATAGTTTGGTTTCTGCTGCACAGCGCAGTTCCCTTCATTATAGAATGTATCAAAAGTAGATAAAAATATTATATTGATAAAATATTTAATTATCCAAATATATTCAATGTATTTTCTCCACAAGCATGATCAGAACACAGATTTGGTGGATTATTTATCCAGTCTTTCCCATGCAGCCATCTCATAATTGTGCCTTAAGCTTGTCAAGGGAAGGCCTATCACAACTGGCACATTCTTTGTTGTCACCGAGGAAAAGTTTAGCCACACAGGTCTTGCACTTTGTAATTGTGGCATTGTTGCTGTTAGACACAGGTACAAGAGACAGCCAAAATACCATCAGCAGACAACCAGGCACTGCCATATCGGTTTTTAGGCATCATGGGGTAAGACACATCGTGCCAGGCTTCATCAGACAAAATGCTATACGGTTATTTTAATTGTTAATTGTCACATTTTAATTTTCAAAGTTATTAGCAAAGCACTGAGCAGCTCTTTGGGTACGTGTGTCAGGGCTTGAGGGAGAAGAGGGGAAGAGGGCTACAAGATAAGCAAAGTCTGATGCAGTCAAGATGCTTCCACTCCGTATGTGTGTCACCAAACATAATTGCCTGGTTCTGAAGTAACTTTAGTAGTTTAGTGTAAGATTGCCTGCAAGACAATAGGTCAGAAAAATCACATTTACAGTTCTTGTTTTCACTGGCAATTGTAGAAGGTTAAAGTGCTTTATGACTTCATTCTCAATTCTAAGTTATTTTTGTATGGCTACCTTGGAAGCGAACCTTAGGAGAAATTGTTTTCCTCACAGAGATTTCATAAAACCACACAACTTGCTACCTACCTAAAGAAAAGCATGTAACAACTTAATTAGGCAGTTTTCATATGCCTATTATGGGCTCCTTTCTTAATTCAAGTAAAAGAACACTCAAAGAGATAAATATTAGGAGATTGTAGGAGACACATCACAGGATGATGGAATTATTTTCCTTGAGGCTGTCATCTCCTTCACGTTTCTGGGATGCTTTTACATCTGCCATAATTGTGAGAATCAGAGATTTTCCATTCAAAATGCAAACCCAGCAGCCTGACACTACCACTGCTGTGTACTTGAATAATCTGTGTGCTGTGAATATCAGGAACAATTTTTTTTTTAATTGAAAACCAAGCTTAAGATGGACATTTTTAGTTTGAAATCTATATTTCTCCTCTTTCTGGCATGCCTGCAAGGAGGGAGGATCATGTTTCTGTTACATGTCCAACTGGTCATAATCACTTCAAGGCAAAGTTTTCTTAAATTATAAAGAAGAGCAAAACTGTTTACATAGAGCTCAGAAAAATATTCAGGTTGTTCAAAACTAATTAAGCCAAAAGGAATGTTTTTACGGCAAACAGCTGTTAACTTGTTGAAGTGACAAGTACCCAAGCTCTGCTCAAAGTTATGAAAGGACAGGTACGCTCATTTTGTGGGGGAATTTTTTGTTGGTTAGGGGTTTTTTAATGTATTCAAGTCAACAATGTCAAAAAAGAAAAAAAACCAGTAATTCATTAGTATTTTCCTTGCACAAGACAAGAATATTAATACACCTCATTCATGTTCTGATCTCAGTTGAGTTCCCAATTAACTCATTTTTACTATCAGATTTCAACAAGCACATGGGGTGCCTGTATAAGAAATAAGAAATGCCTGAGAACACTAGAAGTAAATTTGCATGTAATGAATCAAACTAAGCTTTTGCATTTTGTAGCCACAGTGGTGGCACTGTCACAAGTCAGAGGAAAAACATAAAGCAAGATTTGTGTGGACAAATGATGTCTTTGATTAGACCAAACTACAGCTTTGCAAAAGTAATAAGGAAGGCTGACAAGCTTTCTTGTTCTGGGATTTTCTGCAATTATATCAGTTGATTTAACTTGAGATACCACCTTTCCCTTCACATCTTTACATACATGTGGCACTTCAAACTCTGCATTATCAGCTCCTCACTATTCCAGCCAGAAACAGCTCACCTCTGGGGACAGTATCATCACATTACCCAAGGAAAGAAACAGCAGGAATATGTGAAGTTCTGCTGCCTCTGTTTCGGGATGGGCATGTTCGTAAAAACTTCATTTTTGCTTATCTTTTAAAGAGTCTTCAAGAGACAGACGAGTTGAAAGAGCTGGCATCTGTTGAATGAATCACATATGAAGTACAGCAGATGTTAAATAAAGCAAGCACATTACTATTTTAGCTGTATAATAGTCTGTAGCCTTGCTGGAGCATTGTCTGAACAAGCCAGGTCCCTTTGGAGTGGTTCACTGATCATGCAACACATCAAAAGACACAACATCAGTGTAATTATTCTCATAATTAAAATTCATGGGAAAACACAACCAGTTACTGATTGATTTGAGATGCAGCAGACTACAGATGCACACAAAATTCTTCATTAGAAAAGGCATATGTTTACTACAAAAGCATTTGTACAACCACAAAAGACATTTGTGCACAGCATTTATCAGCTGCATTAGAAGCCAGTAGGTGTCCAGAACACACACACCAAAATGCAGCTTTTACAAAAAGCAGTGTGGCCAGCAGCACCAGGGCAGGGATTGTCCCTCTGTACTCAGCACTGGTGAGGCCACACCTTGAGGGCTGTGTCCAGTTCTGGGTCCCTCAATTCAGGAAGGACATCCAGAGAAGGGAAGTGGAGCTGGTGAAGGGTTAGAGAGTAAGTCCTAGGAGGAGCAGCTGAGGGAGCTGGGGGTGTTCAGCCTGGCCAAAAGGAGGCTCAGGGGGTACCCTCATCACTCTACAACTCCCTGAAATGAGGTTGTAGCCAGGTGGGGGTTGGTCTCTTCTCCAAAGGAACAAGTGACAGGGTAAGAGGAAATGGCCTCAAGCTGCACCAGGAGAGGTTTAGATTGGGCACTTGGAAAAATTTCTTCACTGAAAGGTTTGTCAAACATTGGACCTACTGCCCAGGGAAGTGGTGGAGTCACCAACCCTGAAGGTATTTAAAAGCCATGTAGATATGGCACTTAGGGACATGGCTTAGTGACAGACTTGTGCTGCGTGAGCTGTTGGACTCCATGACCTTAAGGGTCTTTTCCAACATAAATGATTCTGTGAGTTCAGAGAGAACACCAGACACAGAGATCATTCTGACCTCTCTGGTAATAAGAACTCACTTTCTTCCACTCTACACACCAAACAGTAAATGAATAAACTATAAAGAATTAGATCAAGGGACTCTAAACTGAAAAAGATCCTTTTCATAAGGCAGTGAGCTTATTTTCAAGGCCTTGCCTTCAGGAATACTAAAGTTATAGTTATAATTCAAACTAATAAACGTAAGTCAAAGCAAATAGTTCCATGTTTTCTCCTCTTAGGCTGCAAATACACCTTCTCTTCACTAGGATGGCACCGAAGGGTAGTAAAACCACAAGTAACCTTATGATAGCAACCACAAGTTAAGAACAGCCTTTTCTGCTAGGTCTGGAGAATGAAGTAGGCAAATATGTGCATTTAACAATGGAATTATTTTGCACCAAATACAAATAATTGAAAAGGCTTTTATTTGATAGAATACTATAATCTACTTGTTAGGTCAAATTCTCCAAGACTAATAAAGTACCAAATTGATGTTAAGGAAATATTTAATGAGTGCAAAGATCACTAATTTAAGCGTTTTTCCTAATTTCGGAACACAAATGGATCATTTCATGTTCTTTTAGAAGATTAATGAGGCATCAAACAATCTCTAAAGCAAGTCAGAAAAATTACTGAACCTTTCAAGCCTTTGTATTACACTGTTGGTTTTCATATATTGAATTATGTTGCATATTATTTGGCTGCTCTGTTTTCATCTGTCAAATCACAATGTGTTTTTCTCTAACAAAATCTGACCTAGGTATATGACAGCACATCGCTGTAAGTTTTACACAGACCTTGCAATTTTTCCAGACCTGCTGAAAGTGAGCAATACATCAGATGACACATTACACTGTATGATACTGGCACCATACAACTCAGGAACTCTGCTACTTTATCTCCTTCCTCACCCAGAAACTGTCATACATCACCAAGAAAGGATATGATGCCCCAAAATAAACAGAAATACACACTTAAGCTAGTCAGTAAAACAGAACATTCTAGGTCAGCATTAGAAATGAAACACAGCAACACAGTGTTCAATGTAGTGTATACATTACTCTATATTCTCTCTGAATATGAGAATCGTGGCTGTCAGATTAAACCTCTTCAGAGGTAACTAAAAGAAATCTCCAGCAAGTCCTCTAAAGACAGGCAAGATCAGAATTCTCCAGCTCAGAGGACTGACGTGTTCAGTAGTACTACACTGCCCTGCAGACCCAACACAAAGGCCCCTTAACATGTAACGTTTCCCTCAGGTGAATTTAAAAAAAAAAAAAACTAGGGTCTTCTGTGCAATAGTTTCTCATTCTTCAACTGACAGATTTCATGGAAATGCTGATTGCCAGCTGGGAATCAAAAATTGTTTTCCTAAAAAGAAGTACTGGGAGGCGGCATTCTCATGTCACGCTGCGTTGGTCAATCTGTCGGGATAGCTGGTTTCAAGAAAATCAGCTCAGCACATTTTTTTTTTCTTAAATACTGTGGGTCTCAAATCACTAACAGATACCTAATTTGAGTCTCTCCTTTCTTTTCCTATTTTGCTTTTTAACCCTGTACACACACACGGTGGATTCCCACTGTTTTCCAGCTAATGCCAGTCCTTGTCTTTCACAGATGTCCAGGCACCCTGTGTCCTGTGCTAATGAGCAGCATGAGTTTCAGAACGAGGCACCAGAAGGACAATTATCTTAGAATATTGTCCTGTAAGGCACCTCTAAGGCAGCTTTCCCTCTAGGTTTCAGTAACATCCGTTAAGCAACATTTCTACAGGTCACCTTGAGACAGGAGAAACACCAAGGCTTGCGTTGGACAAGCCTTTCAGATAAAACAGGTAAGGGAACCTCACATGACTCTAGACAAGTACTTTCCACTGATCAAGAGCTCTGCTCCATCGCATCCAATTTCCATGATCCTATCTAGAAAGATTTAGAGGGCATCCGTGGCTTGACTGTGACTTAACCCTCGGGTCTGACTCAGAAGGCAGGAATTTCTCTTCTCCGTTTCCATTTCCTGCTTGATTCTGGCAGGCCAGTGTGGAGTCCCTATAGAACAAGGCCCACATATATCATGTGCTTCCATCCTGACCATTTAAAACCTTCCTTTTCCTTCAGGGGTTCTACTGCCCTCCCTTCAGAATAAATTCTGTTGAATCACTGTATGGTTCAGGTAGGGAGGGTTGTCTCCTTTTTAAAAAATAAAAAGCAGTTCTAGGCAAAGAGTAATTTCATACAGCTATGATCAGAGTCAGCTAAGAAGGGTTATAGAAAACTTTGGTGTTCACAAGCAGCATGAGCTGGTTCTTAGTGGCATAACCACTCAACAGCTCACTGCTCATAAAAGAAAAATTGTAGTTACTGAATCATCTCAGAACAAAGATGAAAATTCCTCAACTTTATGCCTTTGCCGGTTTCCCTTCCTCCAGAAAAAAAAAAACCAAGAAGAAGAAGAAAATAAGTGTTATTTTAGTGCCAAGCTGGAAAGAAAGTCAGTCGTGCAAGGACAAGATAAGGAAAATAAGCCCTTAAAGAATTGCAACACTGTCTATTACGAGCTATTACTCAAGTGCCAGCAGCAATGATGCACAACTGCCATCCTCCTATCCCCAATTATGTCCAGAGAACAGGCATAAGAGCCTGGGATACTTCTTTTCCTTTATCCCATTTTTTTGCATAAACAGACAGGCGTGTTCTTAGCTGATGTAAAATTGTGGTATCTCAATTTTTCCAGATTTTTTCATGTTAGCCACTTCCTAGGCCTATGTACAATTCACCAAGACTCTCAGGACAGAATTTCAAATAGATCTGTTTCTATAAAATTTATTTTGCTGGGAGTATTTTAACACTGGGAACTTAAAGGGCTTTAAGAACTGTTAAATACTGAGTGTTTTCTAAGTGTATAGGGAGTTTCCCAAAGGTTTTTATCCTGGTTCCTGCAGGATTTACTGAGACCAAACATATAATGGGGAGTATGAGGAATCTTGGAACCACAGTAAAAGCATCTCCCTAAATTATATGCAGCAGGACACTCAACATGGTTTTCATGGCTTTCAAAAGCATTTCAAACTGATGCTATGGCTTGGGTTTATGGGATACCGTTAAGGGATATACTCCTGCTTTGAGTTAAATTCTTTTTACCTTCCCCATTTTAAACATTTTAAGCATCATTGCAAGACACAATGTATTCATCTAACTGCCTTACACAAAAGGGAGCAGAAAATACATCGGAGTTCTGACAGAAGACTTTGCTTTGGTTGTATCAAAGGATTCCAGGCAAACGACAAAAAAATATTCCATTCATTTAACCTCAGAACAAATTCATTTGTTCATTTGCAACCTCATTTCATAAATTGCTGTAAACTAAATGGATGCGCCATAGTTTATTGAATAACTCAAAGTGTCCCTATAAGTGGGTCAGTGCTGAAATCCCAGACACTGTATCAGACTGGTCACATTAAGAGGTCTCCATTTCACCTAAGAGGCACATTTTCACACTATCTAACAAAGGTCAAACATACTTCAATTATCTATGTCTGTATCTTCCTTATTTTTCTGCCCTTACAATTATCAAATATGCCTAGGCCACCACATAACCCTTCATAACTAGGCATTCCCATTCTATCTTGCAACATTCCCAAACACCTCTTCTGCAGGCTCTTTTTCTGAGTATGAGGATTAAATTATTTTCTCTGTTTTATGGGGGTGAATTTGTGTGCAATGTGATCAGAGAGCAGTCACTCAAGTTTTTTGCTGCAAGTCCACAGCAATGTTTGGGAATAAAACATCTGAACTGCCAATCTCCCACCCATCGAATAACAAGAAAAATAAACATGAATTAATAGCAAGCTGAAGATTAAGCATTATTTATTTCATCTGTTGACTTAGGGCATGATTGTTCTCCAACAGAAATTAATACTAAACTCCCTTTGAGTTCACCAAGAGCAAGATTAAAACCCTGGTTTTCTTGCCTCCCACCAGCGTCCCTATAGAAGCCAACAAATCACAAAAGTTAAATTACTATTTTTCACACAACAGTCATTGCATATTTCTTCTCCCATTCTTTGACCAGGCTTCTGATTTTCACTTTGAAAACTTAAACACACACACAAAAAAGCCCCAGGATACAGTAAAAGCCTGACCAACACGCAAAGTTTGTCTTTACAAAGCAGACACGTTTGCATTTAGGATACTTTTAAAATCACAGTAACTGAATTGTGAACTGTAGTTCTCACCCCACCTTTTTCACATGCACGTACTGTGGGGATTGCCAAAATGGATCATCCCACTGACTTGGCAATTGGCAGCTGTGATCAATCACTTCATAAAATCCTGTGTGTCAGCTAGAAACCAGTTCTATTTCTTAAGCAAGTCAATGTGCTAAACAGCTTAAGTCATGAATCCATTCAGAAGACTAGGAAAATAAATTCATTTGGGGGAGAAGTTACTTTATGCCTGATTTTTTTTTTAATGGTTAATATCAGAGTAGAAATTCCTCTGTGTCACGATGAGAAGCTGCTTGCAGACTCCAGTGTATGTGTACTGGTTAACAGAGAACACTTACTGGCGGAGCTTACCACAGGTATCCCTAGGCATGACACCCGCAAGAGTAGAATGGATACAGCATATCGTTCTCAACTTTTCAGACAATTAATCTGACTCAAACATGGAGTCAGTTATCAAACAAAAGGAAAGCAAACATCTCTCCATAGAAACTGAGTCTCAGACAGAACTGTTATTACCAAACACACCACTAAACAAATGAGACAGTTTTTAACCCTAGGCTGAACTTTGGCAGAATGAGATCAGCACAGAAAGTCATTCTTTCCATAATTATTTCCTCTTTAAAAACAACATGTCAATGGATTTCTTTGGCCAATTTGCTCATTATTGAGACATTACATTCTGGTCTCTGCCCCTACACAGTCCTATGAGCTTAATTTAAGTGATTTGTTAACCATTTGCTTACTTAATCTGTCCCACAAAAATAACAGTTTTTCCACTCAACCCTTTGGATAAATCAAAAAGAAATAGTCTGAAAATATGCAGACCAAACATAAAACTTAAAGGAAAAAAATAAGGGGAATGATTAAGAGATGAAGAAGGTACACCGAAGAGACAAAAAAAGAAAGAAGCAAACTGTGAACAAGTGAGGATAACAATGACATGATTCACTGGAGTCAGGAGCCTTGAATGAGTAAAGAGGCCTATGCAGCTAATCTACAGTAAAACCTGATCACAAAAGGACTTTTACTACCTTGAATGCATTGTGATACCTTTTAGAAGTAGAATAATAAAGCAGAAGCTGCCTCTTAAAACATCATTCATCCCTACAGCCGTCCATGGGAACTAGCTCATTCTCCAAGAACAAAACCGTTACAAAGTACAATAATAAAACATGTTTCCATTCACAACCTGAGAGAAAAGTATATGGTATTTTGCACATTTTAACTGTAAAATGAGAATGCTATGAAAGGTGCCTTTCTAGGGTACAATGACACATTTCCTTTCTCACCTAGACCAATAAAAGCATGTAATGCAGGCAAGGTATCACACTTCACAGGTGTCTGTCCATGTGAAAGTTGCTCTGAGGCAGCATCAAAGCCTGAGTTAATTTGTTGTTACTAGATTGTACATTCTGTTAGACTTCTAAATTTGTCATCTGATTAGTGTCTGCTGAGAAGGTTTTTTCAGATTGGACTTTGGCAGGGAAAGGATTTAAAATGTCAGATTCATTTCCAGCTTCTATCTGACAGAGATATTTTAAGTTCTCCTGGTATGAACAGGAAGAAAAGGAATTGGCAATAGCTAGACACGAGTTTCAACAGCAAGGATGGGCACGTACCTATTTTCTCAGTGTATGTTTGATGGGAAGGGCAATAGATTCAGAATTGTTGTGGCTTGATGGCATTTCATCACTGTGATAGTCTTTGAGGAAAATTTTCAAGCAAAACTTGAAATCCATCACCACTTAAGACAGTTCCTCTTTCTCCTCATGACACTTTTTATTGTACTTTAAGATATCTGCTTACCACTGATAAGTAAAAACCGCTTCTGGGAGGTGAAAATAATAGCTTTGAAATGCAACTGGGTCATAGATTTTCCTGATTGTTCCCATATCTTTGAGTTAGGATATAGGAGTTTATTTCTGACTTGTACAGGAAAGACATGAAAAAAACAGAACATCACTTCCTCAGAGCTTAAGCCTTCTCACCTGTACAATGAAACTAACAGCCAATACAGCCTTCTCATAACTGGATGCTGGAATCAGTTTCAGACATCACAAATTTAAAAGCTGGGGTTGGGGGACAACTGCCTTGTTAAGAACTGCAGCTATTGCCTCCTTGAATGTTGTCATATCAGCTCAGGGTTAAAGCTCAAAGTTGATCTCAGCTCCAGAGTACGTGAACAATATATCTGAATTCTGTTCACAATCTAATTCTAGTCTCATGTGCCTAAGACTCTGAAGTCTGCTTTGGACTTCTAATTGGAACTTGCCTTCAATTAATTGGCATACATTGTGTTCAGGACTTGACTGGGGACAGGGGAATGAGGGGAAGAAAAAAAACAAGAAAAGACACTGATTTACCTTCTAGTAGATAACAGATGTGTGAGCCATCAGCTCTAACAGGAAACTTCCCTGGAGCTTAGATGACTTACTACAATGTAAAGTTAATTCCTGCATGGGTAAGGAAGCCTGCCTTTAGGCACCTAGAATTAAGAGGTTTTGTCTGTGTGGCAAAAGTATAAGGCTTTTTAAATATGTGTAAATAAGACCACTTCCAGATCACAGGCAGGTATTCTCTGTCACAGAGCATATGGGCCTGTGGACTTGCACTAAAGCTCATAACTACCAATTTCATTGACATGTAAACCAAGGCAAAAGGAAAACTTCCTTTTTACCTTTTTCACATAACAAAATCTATGTGTGTTCTGAATTAAAATGTACCTTTCTCCAGTGTATGTACTTTTCCATGGTTCTGAATTTATCCTACAGCTTTTTGTCCATGAAAAATGTTAATGTTTATACAAACATCTCATATAACAAATTATTTTTCCCATTTAGATTTCAGTGCAATCTTCTTTCATTTTACTCTGCTGCATTTATCTATATTTCTAGCACCCTTACAATATCACATCTATTAGAAATGTCCTAAGATTAGCAAACACACAATTCTCACACACAACACACCACTGCACCTGGTCTCAGAGACCCCTGAGACAGGATTTTGCATGAATGGCTGAAAACTAATAATATAGCTGAATTATGAAGCTAAATAGCTGAATTAAGTACTTTGGGCATACAACATATCCACTGACTTTTCCAAAACAGAATCTGTGGAAGCATAAATTCCACTTAAACCTATGTAATAGCAATTTCTGTGTATCAGTATCACCTGCACTGATTTTCAAGTTGTATAACCTCTTTTCTGACTCTAAATCATGCTTCAGGTCTATTCTATTAGAACCACAGGTTACATCCATCAACTAGAATGCAAATACATGAACAATCAGCTTTGCTAAACTGGAGCCTGACTCTGTGTGTTAAGGAAACTTCCCTGTCTGACCATCCAGGAGCCACTCTGTCAGCCACACTCTCACCACCTGAGCTGGGACCAAGGTCCCTTCACAGCTACACACCCCACACTCTCAGTCAGACCAGGTTTCCCATTAGCAGAGTCTCAGACATGTCAACCCTTAAAATAATTTAATCTTGGTGCAAAAACTAAATAACAAAATAACAGCTCGAGCTGGTGCCTCCCGAGAGGGACCCCGAACAAAGGAACCCCTGGCCTTTTACACCCTCACAGTCTAAGAGCAGGAAAGTTTGGGGTTTTCAGTACGCTCTTCTCAGTGGTGCCAGGTAATAGGACAAGAGGCAACAGGCAGAAACTGATGCACAGGAAGTTCCACCTGAATATGAGGAAGAACTTCTTTACTGTGCAGGTGACTGCACATGGAACACGTTGCCCAAGAGGGTGTGGAGCCTCCCTCACTGGAGATATTCCAGAAGCACTAAGAGCCATGTGCTCTAGGATGACCCTGCTTGAGCAGAGAGGTTGGACCACTGTGGTCCCTTCCAACCTCACCCATTCTGTGATTCTCTTATGTCCAAACAATAGTCAATTGATCACGGGTCACACTGGAGCATCAGAGTTGCAATCTCTGGTTTGTTACAAACCAACACAACCCAGTCATCAACCTCATACAAACAGACCTCAAACAAGGCACATCTCCCCACCTGCACTTTGACCTCATTCCGGAACCACACACCTCTGCCACTATATCCAGTTTAATCATATGTACACAACTAAGGCCTTAAAATAGAAAGAGGATATGTGACATCTCTCCATATCCTGTGGTGCCTGGAATTACACCAGCAGAGAAGCAGAGATGGTTTATATGATGGCCTGCATAATGAACATGCTTCATTCCAGAACACCCCACCTATTTATTTCAACAGAAAGGAAAGAAAGGAAAATGCTATCAAGAAATCCAACATACCTGGCACCACTGTCCACACTGTCCAACAGTTCATTTGAGAAACAAGGTAACATAGAGGATTTTTCCAAACTATACCTTAGAGATGACCGGAAAGAGACAGAGTGCTTACGCTTGGAATTCTGGAGCCACAAACCCAAGCATTTCTGAGAAGGAAACAGAACAACATGAAAAGACTGCATCAAAGTAAAAACAAATTGACATTACCTGACTCAGCTTCAGGAAAGCTCCAAGGAAATAAAGATGTACTACGGAAGAGAAAAATACACAAAAACCTAGAAAATTTCCCATCATTGACAAAAGTAAACTTCAAGATAATTTTGAGAGAATGAATGTGACTGGTATTTTGCAGGATAACCACCGCTGCTCTCTGCTCATCTCAGATGTGTTGTCAGACTGCAGCAAAGAGAGGCAACAGCTCCAGTCTATTAACTGCAAATTTGGTACTACAGCTACACTTTGCAGCCACTCAGCAGCTGTATGTGACATTACTGCCTTAGCACACAATATTTTTCAAGATTGATGTGTTTTTCTGGGCTGAAATCATACAAAATCATACTTATTCTCCCATCTTACAGCAATACATAACGAAAAAAAGTGTTTGGGAAGTGAGACATTCCCAAACACAGAATGGATAATCCAAGGGGAAGTAGGAGACCTGTAAGTCAGGAAAAGCTCTCTCAAAGCTTGCTGCAGGGGAGAAGAGAGATTTCATGGGTGCAAGGACCTCAGGTTGACACAACCAAAAACAGTGAAAGTAACTTGAGCTGCATAAGACTTCTTCATAGCATTCTGACCTTTAATTCCTGGTCCCTACCAGATTTCAGTGAAAATGTATGTGAGAAATAAAAACACTGAAAGCTGTACAACTACTCAGCAAATTCATCATCATCCAACTATTTTATACGTACAAGCTGTGCTGAAAACAGAGAAATATCAACTATCAGTAGAATCAGGAGTGACCTCCTCTACCAAAACTTAACTAATATAGGCAACATCCAAAACTTTAGGATTATAATCAGTCTTCTGTTGAACCAAAGAAACTTCTCCAAGATAAAAAGGCTGTCCAAAGGTAATTAAGAGTACAATAAAGCCAAATCCAGGATTTCAGGTCAGTTTTGCAACATGCTAACTTTAAAGTGGTGCCCAACCTCTCATTTAGACAAAAAAAATCTAGCTGCAGTATGACTGAAGGCACACTGAGAATTCTAGAAATCCTAATGGGAATTACCACCTCACTACTCTTCAAAGTTCTATAATCTTATCAGGTACAAAATTAAAACAATAAAACCATACATTTGCATAATCCACCACCAGTCACTCACATTCCTTATTGGTGACATCACTAAACACTGTCTATATAGCACATGTAAGTATAGATACTAATATTGTTTGCATGTGTCCTGCTCACTAAAAGCAACTGCCTTGTCTGAAAACTCTCTGGCAAATAGTTTACTCCCCCATCAAAACTATGGTTGCAATTCTAAGACATTTTACTGCCCACCCCGTGTCTGCATCTAATCATGACTCTGAAAACTGCTTCAAAAATTCATGCAGTTTGATTCAACTGAAAGAGGGTGAGACTCACAGGCACACACACAAGGTACTATGTAACCTGCTCACTGAAAACTGACAACCATGTTTCTACCCTGTGGAAAATGCAGAATCATTTAAAGGACCAAATCTTTGAACTAAAACTGACATAGTTCACAGCATAAACCAGCTCATGTTGCAGCTAATCAGGCAGTAACTAGATCACAGAGCTGTTCCCTGAATTTAAACAGGACCCATCCAGCAGGTAAGATGCCAGGTAATACCACCACAAGCACAGGCAGTATTTCTCAAAAGAACTCTATTGAAACTCCACACAGAAATCCAGCAATCCACATACACTGACTGTAAGATCCTGCACAAGCAAAATACAAGCTTTGAAACACGTTTCAAAGGGTGTCTCTTCGACCTTCTCCTGCACTGCAATTAACTGTTCACTGAGGTCTGCAGTCTATAGCCTGAGGCCTTCTGGAAGGGAGGCAGTGAGGCTTCAACAGTGCACCAGATCACACACCAACAACATCATGTTCTGTTAAAAAAAGCTGGGACAAGAGAGCTGCCCTGGTGCAAAGACAAGCATGTTCAGCCACTGCTTACATCCATTACACAGCAGGAAGGAGCCCTTGCCACAACAGGACCCATGAAACTACATCCAGGAAATATCTAGGGAGAGTTTCACAGAACCTCAAAAGGTAAAGAAAATAAGATAGGAACAAAGTTACTTTTGCAAGTACACATCACCAACACAGGTTAGCAAAAATATACAATTATTTCATCACAGTCCAGCAAACACAGGAAATAAACAGCTCAAGAGCCAAATGAGGAAGCATAAATGTACATGAAGGAGACAACTTCTAGAAGTATACAGAAGATGTGTTAAAATCATACATGCATTTTGTAGGAAAATCATTAGGAGACCATGTAGCATGTTGTATTAAGGAGGAGGACAGTGATACCCTGTAGCAGATTTGCCAGAAAAACCCTGTAAGTTGCCCCTGGTAAATATATCAAGAAATAAGTTTGTCAACCACTGCAGCATCCTCTCCTGCACTCCGTGCACATGGCAAAGCCTGGAGTTCTATTGAACATTTCAGGTTTTTTCTAGTGACTCTTGACACTTCACATGACATTTTATTACCAGTTTTGGGTATTTCTATGATTCCAAAAAAGAGGTCATATCATGTTCAGCTTGAACCTAGCTGGATCTAATTGCTTTACTTGAGCCTGAAACCTGTAAAAGCAGAGAGAAAACTGTCACCATGCAAAACACACTTTCTTCTCCTAATGCATTTCCTTCTTGGTATGACATTTCTCCACTTCCAGCACAGATTACTTAGGCCATGTTCAGGGTCTATGGCTAGTAGTTTTATATGTCTAATAACTCACATAGCACATGAGTGTATTATCCTATTAATATTAATCCAGAAATCACTTCACATTATTCAGGTCATTGTTTATTCTGTCTGTGGGTAGTGAAATATACTTGATCAAAAAAAGTTCTTTCAAGCTAAAAGTTAGCCCTTAAAAATAGTTGGAAAAGTCAGAATTTTAATAGACTGATGCATTGTATCATGTGGCTTTTAAAAACAAAAACAAACGAAAACTTACACAAAGAAGAATGCCCTAGAAAGAGATTGACCATGTCATGGAAGTACAGCCTTCCAAACAGGCAAGTCCAGGATTTCAAACTCAATTTCACTGAATCCACTGACAAATTCAAACAAGGCTCACTTCAGAGAAATCAAAACAGACAGACTTGACCAACAGCCTCTGATGGTAAGTACAGTTGTAAAGTTAAAATTTTTTAAGAAGCCTTTGTAAGTCCACACAAGTTTAGTATCTAAATCCAAGCTAAGCTCCACCATGTAAATTGAATTAGAAATTCTAGGGAAAACACACACCTCTGTGCTCATATGAGTTATTTGCCTGTCTTACCAAAAGAGAGGTTACTAACACTCTATAAAAACAAGAACACTAGAGGTCAAGTCCAAGACAGACTGAAAATCTGAAAGAAAGTATTTTTCATGTCACCTTGTGAGAAATGCTTTACAAATACCATGGACTGGCCGGAAGGATGATAAAACATGCACTCCTGGCTGTCTAGACTGAGTTTGAGACTAACTACATACACTGTAAGAATGAAATTCCCCAAAAGCATTGGAAAAACACAGTTAAATTAAACAAACTGATAATAAAAGCAAATAGGCTCCTTCCAAACAGATGTGATTTCCAGATTTTGTCTTACTAGAGGCTAAAGGAACAGAACAATACTAAAAATCCCCACTGGTAGCTGGAGATGAGAAAACAGTGGGGGCTGGGGGTCCTTTTCATTCCCCTCAGAGTCTTCAAGGCTTCTAGGTTATAATACCATAGAATGAGAACCCCAGAACCACCCTGAAGTTCCTGTCCAACTCATAACATGAAACGTTATAAAAAATACTAGGAAATAAAGTGAACTTGCTTCAAACTCTCTTGAACTGCAACAGCATGAGAGTTTCATTTGCAAAAGAGTAGAATATCTTCTGTCTCAGAAGCCCTTCTGTTGCTAAACTTACATGAGAGCCACAGCCCCTATGAGCTTGTTTCCACGATAAAAAAGAAAAAAATATCATACTAAGTCCAAAGCAAGATATCCAACTTTTCTTCATAATGATCTGAAGACTGCAGAGCAGTCAAGGCTGCTCTCAGTCAGAAGCTGATGTCCAACTGAACTGTTTGTATGGCCACAGAAATCCTCTCCTCAAAGAAACCAATCAGCAAGGCAAAAATGGCTTCATAAGGCACACAGTTGTCTTGTATTTTAGAGGACCGATGAAAACCTTCATAAAGTGAACCTAAGAAATAAGTCCTAATAGTAAAGTTGTTTAGAGACTGTGTACAGTGAAGATCAAATCTGTTTAATACAGGAGAAAAAGAAATATCAAGGTTACATAGTGGGGGTGGAGGGGTGTTTCAAGGAAAATCAATTTTTTTTCCTTTTAAATCAAATTTGAATGGATGCCTTCTTTTTCCAGAGGATTTCCATCTTACTCCCAGAAGAAAATTTCCTCATCTCTCAGCAACACACAGAAAATGTATTAGTATTTTAAGGGTGTGATGAAGTGATTTATTTCAGACTTTTTACTTACTGAGCTCTACATTAAAATCAACTGCATTGTTTAATCTGAGCCCCAAACCAACTTTACGGCTACCATGACTCTGGCTCCATGAATGCTTACATCCCATAGTCACCAATAAAACCGAGCCATTGATCACATACATCTACCTAACTTTTCACAGGCTTTTCCTCCTTGGGGAAAATTATATGAGAGTGTCTTGGCCCTTGGCTGGCAAGTACAGGTATTAGCAATAGTAGCAATGCTATCAGGAATTACCTTTGATGGCTACATCAGGGCTCTGGATCACTGACACACTGGCAGGATCCTCTGAAAAATCCCCTCTCCAGCTAGAGCATTATTTTCTGCCATAAAAGCAATTCACTGCGCTGCCATCACACTTTCCTGTCTCGCTGCCCCCAAGCACACTGTAGAGTTTTATTCATAAAGCCAAAAGAGCTTCATCAACGGTGATAGGTTTGATGCATATATATACAAAATAGCAGTCATCTAGATTATTTTGTTGCTGATTAATTTGCCTTACTCTATATAAAATAAATATTGCACGTGATTTTTTTTCAATTTCTTCTGCATACACATCTACCTCAAATGACCATTTAAAGCTCTTTCTGCAGTGCACTGAAGCCCTCCTTCCCTGCACTTCTCCCTTGTATGAATGAGGTGATCCTCATCTCCATTTTCCTTCTGAAGCAGCTCAGAAGGAACTTTCCCCCTTTCCCTCTCCCAGCAGTTACCAGCAAGAGATTTCTCCAGCACTCACAAGTATTACCATCACTTAGATGGTACAACATGACCAAACTTAAAATGCAAATAGAGTTAAAAGCCAAGAATGTTAATTATCTGTATTTGCCTTAGTATGGAAAACAGTAAGAGTAGCGACTTTCAGTACAGAAAAAAATGTGTTAAAGTGCAATCCAAAAGGTAGATCCTATATCCTATCTAAGAAATAGAATTATAATTTGAAAGCTTGATAGCAAAAGCACCATTTTCTGTAAATGAAGACATGTTTTAATCGTGTAAAAATAAAGTAAAAACAACTAAGTCATGTGGACTTTGTGCCATGCAAATAATAGATCTGCTCTTGGCTCCTCAACCAGTTCCTTAAAACTTTCTTGGCAAATAAGCAGTGACCAACTCATCAAAATAACTTGTTCCCAAAATGCAGTGACACTAAACACTTTACCTCACTGCTGGTGAGTGCTGACATTTAAATCTCAAATCAAATGCCACAGCAGACCTAAAATGTTTATTTTCACTACAAAATTACACTCCAAACACCTGCCACGACACTACCTAACAGCCAGGGCCTGCATGCAGTCGCACCTCACCTTGTTTCCTTCCAGCGCTTACGATACAGAGAATTTGTTCATAGCTTGTGTTTCCCAGAAACAGACACTGAAGTAAATAGATAACAGCTCCTGTTCCACAGAAGTACTATGATTCCTTGTAGGATTTGAATTATCTCTGTGCTACCTGGAGTCCTGTGCTCAGCAAACCGTGTGAGGACTGAGATGCTGAATGAAAATCAAGCAGCACAACCGGTGCCACCCCTGGGTGCTGCTCCAAAGGGAATTTTAGGAACAGTTACAGGCAAAGTTGGTACGCCACTGTAAATATTACTGCATTATGAGCTAGCAGCCTATAAATCCCTTCTCAATGGCATATCCCTATGGGAAAGGGCATGCAAGCTTCCATATGGTGGTGATATATCATGTGATTTTTTTAAAGGCACACTGTAACTCGGGCTTATTTACTGTTCTCTCTCTTCGTATCTGTAAACAAAGAAAAGCTTAAAAGGTTACATTCCTTCCTACTCCTCGCTATGCTATTTAAACCAAACCAAGAGTTTAGCCACATAAACATCTGTCATCTGAACTTAATTCTTGATACTTTCTCTTCTTTCTTCTTCTTCAGAAAATACTCAGATGTGTCTGACTAAATAAAAGGGGAGATGAAGCATCTCATTTTTCTGCCAAAGTATCAGAAATAAAAATAGGTAAGAATAAGGGGAACATTTTAATTTTAAAAAGCAAAACAATCACAAAATATTAAGCCTGCTGAACACCAACCATATCCTAAACAGTCTTCCTCTATCTGCCTCCACATGTAACAAAGTACAAAATAAACTCAGATACCAGTTACTTTTGGTTTAATTCATAAAAAAATTCAAAGGACAGCAGCCAATTCGTATAAATCATACCTAGGAAAATGCACCTGCACACATGCTAAGAAACAAAATTAAAATATTCAAATTTTCATTTCATTTTTTCCCCACCTCTCTATTACACTCACATAGATTCAAAAGAAAAATGACAGATTCCATGAATAAGAAAATCAAATAATGGGATATATTCAATCCCATTTCGTGCCACTTCCTTTCTTCAAAGTAAACCTTTGTGGGGTGTTGAGGCTCAATAAAGCATCTCTGTGAAGACCCCTTCAGGCCTTTTTATTGTCCCTGACACTGCACATTTCACTCAAACACTGTTAAGGCCACCGAAAGAACTTGCCATAAGATAAGCCACGACAGCAGGAACTCCAGATAAGCTCAGAAGGGAGGATTTTGTCACAGGAAGTCACTAATTCCAGGCCTGGCAGAGGGGAGGTCTGGTTAGCACATCCTGGTTAATGCATCAGACAAAAAGATCCATGAGTGGTGCTAACTCTTCTCTCCATTATCTATTCTTATTATTTCTTTCTCTTTCTTTCTTTTCCTTATATATCTTAAGTGGTATTTTTATACCTTTTATATTGTCATATTTCCAATTTATATTAACCAAAATGGCTACATATCTCCTTTCCTTTGCAACCAAGTGGTCCTAGAATAAATCTGGCGTGTATTTATAAATATACACACTGGCAACTCAGTGTTGTTTCACTCTAACCCACCCCAAGGGACCTATTAACAAGAACCTCAGTTACCCCACCTCGGAGGTGGAGGAACAGGGTCAGGATATGGCCAAAAGGGTGTGAGGCCACTCACAGGCACCGGGCAGGGAGCAGTCCAGCACCCACAGCTCAACCTAAATAATAAAAGGGGGTAATAAAATTGATGCAAACTATTTAATGTATCATCACTGCTATCAGGCCAGGGGGTTTTGACTAAAGAGGGAAACAGGGTAGCAAATGAGAGCTTTGATTTGGTTTCCGTGCAGTGCCATCTCTGGAGAATCACAGAACTACAGAATGATTAGGGCTGGAAGGGACCTCAAAGACCATCTACCTCCGTGCCTTCCCAGCCATGGGCAGGGACACCTTCCACTTTGTTGCTCAGAGCCCCTCCCAGCCTGATGTTAAACACCCCCAGGGATGGGCAGTTCACAGTCTCTGGACAACCTGTGCCAGTCCCTCTCAGAAGGCAGGAGCAGAACTTGAGCCCATGCTCTTTGGTCACAGGAGCCAACTGTTCGTTCTGCTCCTCCTTTCAAGTGAATTAGGAACTTCACGTGAGGAGACAACACGTGTCCTTCATGGGAGCACCTGGCCTGTGACACACAAATCATGGCTGTCATGGCTCCACTGACATGGAGTGGATATCCCTGACAAATGGGGGGGTGATGACAAGAGAGAATATGACAGGATGAGAGGAAAGTAACAATGGCCCTTAATTAGGTGCAGATGGAGAATTTGCTTGGTTATCTTTTCCATCCCTGCAGGTAAAGGCAATAAATTTCAGCCAATGGATTTACTTTTCCCATGCTCAGGTAGGGTGGTTTGAAGTGAAACTGGACTTTTCTAATTAGTGGTCTTGGACCACGAGATTGTGCAATGAATGGTAATTTTTAAGAGGCTATAGAATCAATTTTTGAAGACAAGAAAGAATGGAAAGTTCAAGGACCCTGACTCTCATGCTCTAGCAGTTCATGGACAAGGGGGAGGATGATGCATGGTTACCTATTCCTTTTCTCTGCCAGAGGCTGCAATCCCCACCACAGAAGCAGCAGAGCAGGTGGTACATCTACTCCTCAGCTGAGGCAGTTCAGGCTGTCACATTAATGGAGTTGCCATCAGCTCCAGTTTACATTACTATGTGAGACTGAACCACAGCAGCAGAGAGCTCTGATTCACAATCCCTGCTGGAGCTAGGCATAGTGGCTAAAGAGGTGACCTCCCCCACATCTCCTCGGCCAACGCAGCTACATCTCGCAGGGATCATGAATCAGAGCCTGGCAGCAGGGAATAGATTAGGAAAAAGAAGTAAGACAGGAAATAGGGAAGAAGAAAGAGAACAAAGAAGTGAGTGCAGAAAAGGAAAGAGCGTTAGCAGAAAGAAAAAGGGTTATTAGTACACCAAGATTAAAAAAAAAAAAAAAGATAGGAATTTGTTAGGGTGTTTCTAAAAAGCCTAACTTTAGAGGAGGTAAGGAGACAAGGCACCTCACATCTATTAATACTACCAAGTTACTGATTACCTTGGGGCTTGAACTCAAAAAGAGTCAGCAATAAGTTGTTTGAATCCACTACAACTATAGTAGTCTATAAAATATGGCCATCAATTTAAGTGAAAAAGCTGCTGTCTGGGATTTGGATATTCCAAGCTCCAGAATGCATCAGGGAGCAGAGTCACACCCTAAAGAGTTAATAACATCAGTATGGAAAAGATTATTACCTGGCTGGGCAATTAAGAAGTGTCCAAGTGATGAACAAGAGGAATTGGCACCTTCAAAGCACAAGGCAGCAAGAAACAGATTGTTAGGAAGAAAGTCAAAACCCTTCTTGCTTGAGTTAATGAATGATAAATTAGCAGGTCAGGGGAAAATCTTTCCATTGAAATTACTCAAAAGGTGTACAGGGACCAAACACGGAAAAGGAATCCGCCTGCTTTGGGCTCCACTCAGTGAGTGTAACCTGAAGACTTAAAGACTTAGTGAAAACCAGAGGCCTCCATTATAAATGCTGCCAGGCATTTGCCAACTTGTCAGCTGAGTCACATGGAGTAAAGGAAACCATCAAATCTGAATTAAATGCTGCTTGGAGAATATGCTGGGGTTTTCTTCATTCCCTTCTGTTCAACTCTATCTACAAGTATGCATGAATGCCATCTGTTTAGAATTTGTAAATAAATACTTACTGACTTGTAGCTTAATTTTTGTTAGGAGTTATTCCAGGGAGGGTTGAGCCCTAAGGCATTCCTTTCCTTGGGAATGGCCACTCTGAAAATTTGTGCCTTAGATATTTGCAAGGGGACCACCAAGCCATACAGGCACATGGTTCTGTGTCTCTGCAAGTGACAGGCTCTGCCTGAGTCCTCTGGCAAAGGGAGCTCACAGGGAAAATGTGTCTTTGGGGTGAGCACTGGTGTTCAGGAGAGCTCTGGGGCATGTGGCAAGGCAACAACTCTGCACTTCAAGGGTCTGGTGGGACATAAAATTGCAATAAGGATTGAAACAATGTGGTGAAAAGGGGAGAGACTTATGATGGTCTGCAGGAGAAAGTAAAAACTCTCCATATGTCCTTGATGGTGCCATTAAATTGGTCTCAAATTGGTCCAAAGATACAGAATCAGCCCTTCTGCATTACAGCAGATGAAATTAAAGGCCAGAAATGAGAAAATGGGAGGCAGCTAAAAATGAAGGCAAGTAAGAAGCCAAACTGGCATCACAAGAAACAGAGCACAGGAGGCAAATGGGACTGACAACCACAGTCAGTTGGCTGGGATGAAAGGGCATTACCAGCAGAACAGAAGCAACTTTCCAAATCACACAGCCTGTAATTCACACAGCAAAGGCAGATTCTTCTGACAGTTTGTGCAGCATCCACAAAGCAGCTAAAGACTGTCAGGTATCTGTTTTATTCTTCTAGGTAGAAGGATGAAATTTCATCCATTTTCAACAGTGTAGACTAGGCAGTGTATTAAATTACGCTCTGGTCAAACTTATTTTACTAAGAAATTTTTTCATTACTCCAGCAATGAACAGCCAGCAACGACAGAGCTTCAAAGAACAGAATGGTTTAAGTCTTCTGTAGAAACATTTGCTACATGCCATACCTGTGCCAAGAAGAGGATTGGGATCTTATGTGGTGGGAAATGAGGCAATTATTGTCCTCATTAAATTGCTTTGGTCCAAGGCATCTCAAATCCTCAGAAACAGTTCATTTAAATGTGGGGATGATGACATGTTCAGCACTAATCTCTCAGGAAGAGCATAAGAGAAACCTCAGCATCAGCAGATGGGCGAGCGAGGGAGTAGCAAAATAATTCCCACATCCAGTCCCATCCCTTAAGCTCTCCACAGAAAATATCTGCAGTATTGCCTTGTAGTACCACAACTCAGAGCACAGCAAGAATGTGAAGTTGCTCTGCCACTAAAGAGCTTTAGTTCAGTCAGCAGAGTTAGTGTAAGGCAGGCAGTTGGCTGTTGCGACTGGAGATGGCACGACAGCAAGGAACATGTTGTACCAAGGTGCTGGGGAAATCAAACCCCTGGACCAATTGTGAGAACAATTCCCCAGCTGGGAAGGTAAAGAAGGCCAGAAGGGGTAGATGATAAAATCAATGGAATTTCCAAAGAAAGAAAATAAAAAGACGAACAGAAAGAGATCAGAGTGACAGCAACCAACGAATATGGAACTAATATAGACTAGAAAATGGAGTCAGTGTGAACCAGCACATGGTTCCTAGCTTAGCTCCTTTAGTGGGACCTAGAAAAGGTCTTTGAAATATATTCCCATTTTCCCAGCAATCAGAGCACTCTCTCCCAACAGCCACACTGGTTCTACTCAGCTGCTTCCAGGTGACCCCTGCAGTCATTGTCATTACCACTCTCCTTGAGCTAACCTGCCAGCCCCCCACTTTTACGTCTCTGAATCTTTTATAAAGTTTATCCACAAGATGGATAAATCACCACCAAGAGCCAGCTGTAGCAAGAACTGAATGCTCACCTACCACCTCACGCATGCATCTTTGGACTATGAATGTTGGCAGGAAGTAGCCATTCTCTTTCTTCTGTTAGTTGCTGAATGGGATAATACAGTCTTGTTACACTTCCAAAAAGTGTCCTTTGTTCTGGCAGTGAATTTATATAGACTGAGTAGTGACAGTTTTGTACAGGGGAGCCTTAACATTTGGGTAGTTCAGGGGCATGGCTGGGAAAATAAAATTCCTGCTCAGTAAGCATCAGCCTTTTTCCACTTCTTTCCTTCCTAAAATTTATGGTCGCTTCTATTCACCTTTCATTCTGCTCAAATAAAAAAAAAAAAAAAAAAAAGGAAAGAGCCTTTTCTTATGTTCTTCACTTAAACAAAACCAGGCTTTCACATTCAAAGAGATTCATACCCCACTACCAAGATAATAGGTGAGATGCAAGTCCAAAAGTGCCCCTGCTGTGTGCTGAGCATTCATGGGTGGTCGAAGCTGTAACTGAGCTGCCTCACCATGGTGTAGCAAGAATTCAGATTTATTTTATGCAATTGGCATTCTATTTATACTTTTTGGGCCACTGTATCTCAGAGCGTGCTACAGAGCATTTAATCACAATATACTTTACCTACAGCACAGTTCCACCAGAGTCACTTAGCACATTAAAGGGAGTATAAGGGGAGGAAATGGGAGAAAAAGGAAAAAAGGGGGGTTGATTTTGGGAAAATTTAATTCTCACCTGATTAAAAAACAGTTAAGTGTTCTGATCACTGTCTTCCTCCTAACTTCTGTCAAAATCTTCTCACTCATTGCACCTCTTCTCAGCATCTCAATTAATTTTGCCTGAAAGTTAACCCTTGCTTTCTAATTCCAAGTTGTTTACCCATGGCATAAATTTTCCACTAGTCTTACCTTCTCCTAACTGCCTAAATTCTTCATAACTGCCCTCTCTTCATTTTAAATGCTGCAACTAGGCCTGTCTAGCAAGCACACAGCCTCACTACATAAAGAGCTGTTCTCTCTTCATACAACTCTTCCTTGAAAACACCAAGTTAAAGGATTTTAAAAATATCCATGGTAGCTTCCTGGGCAATTTGTCTTCACATTTTGGCCCGTAACCTAAACTGCAGCTCTCCAGAATAGGTAAAGCTTTCCTATCCGTGCCTTGCAGCATGCCAATTACATTGCCAGTACTCAAGAAATAATTGCTGCCTTCACATATTATTCTTCCTACCCAAAAGCAGAGCCCCAGGAATTCAGCCCAGCAGCTAACGAGAAAAGTCCGGAAAAAGCAAATAAGCATTTTGAGGAAAGCTCATCTTTCTCTCAGCTGCTTCTGGAACTAGAAGCAAAGACAAAAACAACAGGGAAAAAAACACAGTTAAATAACTGCAACCAGCCTGAAACCGTCATTCCTTCCATTCCTCATCTCGGCAAGTAAGAAGTACAGTAGCTTGCCCTCCCCTCCAGTTAGCTTGGCCTCACTTCCTACCCATGGGTGTGGGCTCAAGGGTGAAGAAATATGTAGGCTACAAACCTGCAGTGCTGGTTTATTTAGCATATTTCCATCAGGGCACTTCAGTTTCTGCTTTCCTTTCTACCGGAATTTTTCATTTAATAACACCGAACATAATAGCAGATGAATGGCTGATCAGGCACATAGAACAAAAACCCCAAGTATGACTCAGACATAAGAGATTTGAGATCAAGAAACAAAAGCCCATTATTTCTAATCCCTCAGTGCATGTATGCTCTTACACGTGCAGAGATATTTTCACCTATATATACGTATATATTCCTCTTGCAGGGGACAGACGTGTCCTTGTAGCACAGAACGGAGTGCTGTGTTCTTCATTTTGTGGCCTCTCAACAATATTTTTTTTTAAAAAAGCAACAGTTATTCTGAACTTCCAAGATGAAAAAGTTCTCTGAGTTTAGAATGGAGCTCATGCAAGAGAGAAGTGCTGCTGCCCACGCTCTGTAATTGCCACCAGTATTTCAAAATGCAGCTGCGTCCTACCCAGAGAGGACCCTGATGGTTCCTGCAGCACGAACCAAATGCCAAGACTTGTCAACACACTGACACATCAGAGTCCCCAGAATCTTGTTAGAATTCAGAGCACACACCCCGCAAAGCTCCCTTTACCCTCCCTCTGGGTTTGACAGATGAGAAGGAGCAGACGATGTCAGTACCCAGAGAGATGCAGGGAAAGGTGGGGGCACGGCTGTGTGAGGAGGACCAGGCCCACAGAAAGCCTTATTTGCCTGGGGGCTGCCAGGTGTCTTCAAACTCTGCACTGTGTGGCCCAAGGGTGGATTGTTCACTTTCAATCAACAGCCAGGGATGCTAACCCATCACTGTAACCTATTTCTAGTCAGACATGGAACAACAAAGATATTCTATGAAGTTACAAGCACACAGAAAACTGTGTCAACAGTTTGCGTGGTTCCCTCTGTGAGAAGAAAATACATTCTGAGGATACTCACACTTGCCTGCTGCTTGGCTACACTGTGGGCAGCTCCAACGTGTGTGATTAATGACAAGAACATGACTAGCACAAATGCTGCTTTTCTGCTTGACTTGCTTGCTACTTAAAGCATGCACCAAGAGATTTAAGGAGAACCTTGTCACTGCCTCTTCCCCATCACAATTGTGATCACTGTTATTGTAATTCCATCACCTCCAAAAGGAAAAAAAGTGTCTTTATGGATAGAAAAAAGTTCTCTCAATTCAGAAGAACCCTGATTTTGTTTTTAATGTACAACAGTCAAGAAAGAGATAACTATGGACTTAAGATTCACCAACTGGAAGTACCCCAGGAAAACATAAGTTTACACCACTCACAAGCCCTTATGGTTTACAGAGTAAAGGGCAGTCAAAGCATTAAATCCATCATTTCACCCTGTTTATCCCAAAGAGTAAATTCTATATTTCTATAATAAAATCAATCACAGAATATCCTAAGTTGGAAGGGACCCACAAGGATCATCAAAGCCCACCCAACTCCAGGCCCTGCACAGGACAGCTCCAGGAATCATACCATGTGCCTGAGAACACTGTCCAAACGCTTTTATCCTCTCTTCATTTCATTTTCTAATTAACAGGAACTGATGCACTGGCTGTAAGCTGCGAGGAAGCAGCATGCAGTATTTCACATGCAACGAAGCTTGAAAAGTTTGGTTTGGTGGAGGTTGTTCCATACAACCATCTGTGGCTGGATTTCCCAAACAGTAACAAACAGCCAGTAAAACAAGCTTGCATTCGGATACACTTGGCTCAGCAGGCTGTGGTTTAGCCCCACAGGTAGGCTCAGATTTGACACGGGTTAAAATAAAATACTCCTTGGCGACCAGTCATGGTAAGTGAAATCTCACTCTTGGAGGACTGGCTAAGAAGGTCCAGATCCAACTCTTCCACAGCCACTGCAGCTGGAACAGAGCTGCTCTGTCAGTGCCCAGCTCCATCAATCCTACGCGTCTGATCTGCCTGAGTCTCACTAAGAAAACAAAGTTAAGGGAGCCCTGAGACACACAGACATAAATAAAAAAACACATAGGCATTTCCAACTGTCCGCACATTCCCAGGAAAGTTGCACCTACGTTCTGTTCCTCAGCATGTGGTTTCAATTGTAACAACAATGCGCGTTTGTTCGGCCGCGCGCTGGCTGCGAGCGGCGCTGAGAGCCGGCTTTAAGCACGGCCTGGCCTGGGACTGCCTTGCAGGGTCGAGTGTCTGGCATGGGCCTGCTGCGTTCTGGTCCATATAACCTTATGGATGGCCCGGGCAGCAGACCCAGGCTCTTTGATGGCAGAAAGGCATATTTACGCACACTACGCACACACTCAGTATTTTTCACAAGACCGAAGGTCCAAGAAAGAGGGTACTGGGGGGAAAAAAGCAAGCAAAAAAAAAAAAAAATCAAACCAGAACCCTATCTAGGTCTTTCCATTTCTTTTGCAGTAGATTTGCTAAATTAAATAAAAAATTATTTTACTCTACTCTCCTGAAACAGTATTTTTGACTCATTTTTACAAACAGCTGCTGGTGAAAATTGCCTTGTCCTGTAGAACCTTTAGCACTGACTTGAACTTACTATTAGCAAGCAATTCTTTCAGAAATACTTGCTAGAACCCAGTTTTCTGAAAAAAACCAAAACATTAACATTGGTGGTTTCCAGTTTTTCTATTCTCCTCATGGATTTAGGATATTGTCAACATTTTCACTAAGAGCTGCTGTACCTGGGGAGACAGAGCAGAAGTCAAGACACCTCACTGAAAGGTATACCCAAAGTACAACTTCAGTGTAGAATTTAGTAAGACAGGATGACTGCATCACCAGCCTGCTAGGAAAAGAGTTTAACCCATGTTTTCCAGGTGTGCTTTATTCCTGTTTTACACCTTTCCTAAATTAGGTAATGTTTTGTAATGAAGTTCCTTTAGATGCTTAATTGTAAGCATCCGTTTAGTTTACATCTAATTTTTTGCAAATTGTGTTTGAATGAAATCTTGTTGCAAGGCATTTGGCTCCAAAAACGTATTGACCTCACATTTTGGAACAGAGGCCTGAAATTAAACAATAAGATGACCAACATATGTGACAGTATAATTAAAAACAGCACCATAATGCCTGCTCAGCAAAGAAACAAATTAAAGCGCTGCCATCTCTCAAGTATGACAATTCCTAACATTTAAATAGTCAAAAGTCTTATGAGGTTATAATTTTATAATGTAAAAACCACATAATTTTACAGGGACAAGGAAGAGGGTTATTTACAGAGTTAAACAGTGGGAACTCGTATATCAGGACACTTTAACTCTTTCAGTCCCAAAAATAACCTCTGAATGTATCCTTCTCCAATGCATCATGAAAAGTCAGTGTGGGAAATGTTCCTAAAGCAATTAGAATTTCAATGAATGAAGAGTTTCATAGAAAGAAAGAAAACCAAAACCTAAAGCTATTCAAAAATTTTACACTCATCTCTATTCTAAAATATTTCATGCTGTTCTTTCTACCCCACAGGCTTTCAAGCCTCATGTGGCTGCCACAACATTTTACCACCACAGTCCTGGTTCTCCTGGTGCCATTCAAGGAGCTGCACAGAGATGGTCACACAAGTGATGATATTTAGACTCAATGTTTCCAGTGAAAGTCCCAGAGAAGGATAGGATTGAAGGCCTGTTTGCTTCTGAAGAATGTTTTCTTCACAAAAAAAGATGGGGTTTTTTTCAAGATCCTTGAATATAGAGGCCAAATAGAACACAAGCCCAATCTGCTAACATTTCCGTACTCTTGAGATATAGGAGTATAAACTTGAATCACGCTGAACTATTAACTGTATCAGCAAGAGATTTAAAAAACCCAAACAACAAAAACACACAGCAGGATTTTCTCACAGCTAGATTTCTGTCAGTTTTTCTCCATTTATTCTTTCTACCTCAACCTGTCTTCTAGCAAGAACCCTTTCAGTGTCTGAAAGATTACAGATCTCCTGAAGGGTGGGGAGGCTGGGAAAGGGCAGGAGGGGAAAGGTCCAAGATGAAAGATCATTACTAATGCAAACACATCCACTGGTTGGGATAACATATTACACGTAACCCTTCCAAGCAATGGACAGTTTGCACATGGATATGGTGGGAGCTGACATCACCTCAGACACTGATGTTAACAGGGCACGTGGATTGCTCTTGCACTGGGTGAGGTGCCAGGTTTAACACCCAGCCAGGGTGAAAAATTAATGTCTAGTGATTACAGGAATCTAAGTCTTTCTGTTATTTCTATTGCTTTAACAGATGAGCAGATATAAATTAACAGGTCTTGGCATACCCAGCAATACTGTTTTACAGCCAAGCAGAGAGTTTTAAATAACCCAAAATTGTGTCTGGGGCCTTTTTTCTTTCTAGGTGGCTCATTACACACCACAGCCAGGCACTGCTGCATCAGAGTTTAAACAGGAACTATAGCACACTCATCATTTTTGAAAGTCAGACTTAAGTACCCAAAATAGGGATTGAAGAGCTTCAGTTTGAGACAGGGTGTTTTCTGATCCTGACTTGAAAGGAAGAGGTCAGATAAGGGCCTCAGAAATTGAGAGATTACTCCTTTGGACAGTGAAATATTTTTTAGCTTGGCAAAAAACCTGATCTTATCTTTAGAGCACTGAAGTTCAATTGGCAAAATGGAGGGAACATGTACTACAGAAAGACACAGAAAAGAGTTAATAGGGACAGGGACTCTGAAAGAAGCTCAGTGAATTTTTGGTGTGGAGTCCCAGCCTCAGAGAGGAAGCCTCATGCATGGGGACATGCCCTGACGAAGAATGATGACTGATGTTTGCTAATCTCAGAGGATCAGACTGTTTGGGCCATCCAGTCACGAGAGCTTTGATAGCACTTTGAAGAGCAGCCATGAGGACTCAGCAAGAGTCACAACCTCTGGAAATAGCATCAATTGCATCTTCATGTCATGCAATCATCACAGTCCAGCCAACATGCAAACAGACTTAGAGGAGGGAGAGAAAGAAAACAAGAGACACTGAGGGGAAGGTAACCGAGATTAGTGTTACATCAGGTTAACACAAGCAATTTATGTGGATCTAACGCTTGCCAGGGTTGGTCCAATGCCTGTAAACTGGCAAATGTTTCCCCACCGTGAGGATTTTATAACCTCTCCATTAACAAACTAAACATTTGTGAAAAGCAAATACTGTAACTTGTTTATTTACTTACTGTGGTGGTCTGTGGGTACTTCTTTTCTTGTGCACATCAGCACCACTATTAAAATGTATTTTTACATCTTCTGTAGCAAAAACTGACAAGAGGCAACAAGGCCAGTGTGATGTGGAAGAGCATTTACAGGGACTCAGAGAGAGAGGAAATATGCAGGACTATCAAGAGAACCTTTCACTTCTTCCCCATACAGTTCTGTTCCAGGAAAGTTGATACACAGATTTATGCCCTCCTACAACCCCAACAATAAATGGACATCATAGTCAGCTATGTCCATATCGTGGTTTTGCTAGACCTG
>WBMZ01001048.1:0-357203 GCA_013400975.1 Atrichornis clamosus
AAAATATATTTATATATATATAATTTGCTTGCCTGTAAAATTTGCGTTCATTAATGTGTTGCTGATGGATCACTTGGGCCTGTACACACCAATTAGCGTGACCACTTCCATCTTAAAAACAGAAATCTAAATATATATATATTAAGGACTGTGGGTTGTATACAAACTATTGCATACACTTGTGCAAATCTGTCTTGATTTAAAGGAAAAGCAAAACCTGTATAACATTATTACTACTTGAATGCCTCTGTGACTGATTTTTTTTTTTTTTTCATTTTAAATATAAACTTTTTTTGTGGAAAGTATGCTTAATGTTTTATTATTTCCCCCGCCCCATTCCCCTTGTAAATACGTTTTGTTCTGTGTGACTCGGTTCGGAAATAGTTAACTGGTACTGTAATTTGCATTAAATAAAAAGTAGGTTAGCCTGGAAATGAAATTTAAAAAATACCAAGTGTGTGGTCTTTATTTCAAAAAATTGCCCCATTCTTTCCTCCTCCTCTCTCCCTTCTCTGACCCTTGTTCCTCGCCCTCATGCCTCTTTCCACTCTGCAAGAATAGGTGGACGTGAATCTTTGTAATAATAAAGAAAAACCACAAGAAATGAGCATGTTTTCTTAAATGAGCTGTGTTATTCCATGCTATTTTTCAAGAGATGCCAGCTTGTCTATGATGCCGTTTGATTTGATGGAGAGAGGAACCCTGGGACATAAATATTTCAAATTGAAACCAACCAATCTTCCTTTACCGTCCACCTATAGATACAAACTTAAGAACCTGTGTAAACTGCTGGCTTTGAATCCTGCACTCATGGTTGTTTTTTTTTAATCATTGGATCCCATTAGTAATGTTATTTGGTGGTGATCTGTAAAGTTTGTCGAGACCACGTCCAGTGGACCGTTCCTCCAGCAAATCAGCACGTAGCTATCTCTGAGTTGGGTTTCCGGTACTGGATAATGTATGTATTAAACATGACATGTCTATTAGCGCAAAAAGAAAAAAGAAAAAAAAAAATAAAAATCCTTTTTTGGGCTGGCTGACCTGGCCGAATCCATTCTGTTGCTATCCTAAAGGCTAGATGCGAGGTCATGTGACTGCTGCTTCAATAAAAACAAATTTATATTGCAAAGAGACTCCTCTTGCTTTGTTTGTGTGCCATAAGCCGCGGTTGTTCCCATGAAACCTCTGCTGGGCTCCGGGCTGGAGCCTCCACTCCAGAGCTCCTCCAGGAGAAGTGAGAGCAAGGTGGGAAGGAGCCCTTGGTGGGTCCACACCGTAAGTGTTGAGTCGGGATCCCCTCGATCCTCTCCTGATTTCCAGACGTGCTGTTTGGGAGCTGTTCCGCCCCTCGAAGCAGGTGCCAGCCTGGCTCGGCTCCTGGACAGGGCTCGGGTCTTGGGGCTCGGTTTGTTCAGGCCCTGCTGCTCTGGGACGTGGAGGTGACAGGGCCAGGCAGGCTCCCACAGCCTGGCTGTCCCAGCAGCAGCACGGTGGGCGGCTGCTGCTGTCCCTTCACTTATGTTGGTCCTACAAGGTCATCAGGACTCGGGATGCATCCGGCTCGTGCTGTGGGGCTGCTCTGCTTGACCAGTCTGGCCCTGGCATTCCGGGTGGCCAGTTACACCTGCAAACCCATCACTGCTTGAACTGCAGCATCTCCTGAGGTGAGTTTATCTATTTAAAGCTTGTCCCTGGTGGGGAGTTCATCACAATCCTCAGTGATTTGGGGTGGTGATCAGTCATCCTTGGGCACTTTTCTAGATGCACATGCACGGGGGCCTCCCATCTCTTCTGAACTTCTCTCTCCAGGAATGTGAGCTCTGGGCTCTCTTTATGCACTGCCTTTGCACAGGAACCCTCAGCTCCAGTCTCGGGTCTCTCTGAATGTCAGAGCCAAATGACCAGGACTCAAAACACCTCATAAATTCTTGCTAAGCTGACTGGAAGGGGATCTTTAACTCCCTTGGATCTTTGGAATATTTCCAGTTGTACTCCTCTACGATTGTTTCAAACACCTTCAAGCTGTGGATACCAAAAGTAGCCAGAGGTTCCCTACAGTGCCCTCCCCAATGTCAAAGGCACTAGGAAGCATCTTGCAGCTGGTGCCTGTCTGTCTCCTTACCTGAGGATTACATTTGCCCTTCTGCGTGGCGGCTGCAGCTGTCCAGTTCATCCAGCACTCCCTCCCATTGTAACTCGTGCATGCATTGCCAATGGGACTTACAGTTTTATATAGTATTTATACTGCAATTCTTTAAAAGATGTCATGAAACACCTTAGCATCAAGAACCAGTTCCCGCACAACCTCCCAGGGAACATCAATCTGTCACCCTATGAGCAAATACTTTCTGAGACCCATCTGTAAACCAGGGTCAAATCCACTTAGCTGTCGGTCACCAACGCCTTGGAATGATTTAAAATGCTAATCTGAGCATACAGCAGTACCAAGCTGAATGCAGTACAAAAGTCTGCTCCACTGATGTGCTTTGTCTTTATGGAGCGAGCTGCCAGCCATCTGCGTTGGAATTAAAAGTCAGTGTCAAGGCTACTGGCACCATTTGTTATCTGGGAGGTGGCAGCTTTCGGGCTGCTGGTGGTAAGGTCCAAGTCGCTTTCTATGGGAGAAGAACAAGAGCCACAAGGGAGGAGGAGGGAAGCGAGCCACAAACTGCAGAGGGGAGAGAGAGGAGCACTGCAGTTTGTGTCTGAAGCACCACGTCCAGTTGCTTGGAGACGGCGAGCCCGGCAGATGGTACACAACCTCATTAGCCAGTCTTGAACCTCACCTCCCTCCCTTGGCTCCGGCAAGGGCTTGGCTGGGTCCTCGTCCTGTCTTCCCTTGCTAGTCTTGGCGGGTGGTGTTCCTGACAAAGGACCGGCTTTGCTAAACCAGTTGTGCACAAAGGCTGCAGAGTCACACCCGGCCGGCTGCCAGATCCAAGCTCTGGCAGGGAAGGAAGGTGTGTGGGTTTCGATGCCCCACGAGGCACGGCAGGAACCCCAGGCTCCTGTCTGGGTGTGAGTGTCGCACAATGCGAGGCTTTGGAGCAGAGACCAGTCCCCCAAACAACCTCCTGCAGGAGCTCGTCGCCGGAGGCAGCGCGGGTGAGTGCTCAGGGCTGTAAGGGAGAGCCGGACTTTCACGGCAAACACCTGCCTTTGGGCAACGCGGGAACACAGCCCTGGATCTTGCTGCACACCCAGCTAATTCCTGATGCCCCAGCACAGGTATTTTCTTGGTGTATCCTGTTGTCCCCTGAGTCTGCATGCAGTTGGGTAGGTCTCCCATGCAGTGAGTGGAGTTAAAGCCTTCTCTTCCAGCAATTCCCTGCTCTCTGCATCACCCGTCTCTGCTCACATACTCCAGAGGTAAGGCTGGGTCCTCCAGGACAAGGTAAATGGGGAATGAACAACCTCTTCCCTTGTGGAAGCTTGGGAGTGGCTGCAGCAGGGTGTTTGTGACCAGGGTGCTCTGCCAGGAGAGCTGAAAGTCCAGGGCCATCTGCAGAGCCCCCTGACTTGCTGCAGAGTGAGAACATGTGGCCATGGGCAACCAAACCCCGTCCCCAGACAGAACTTCCTGGCAGAGCACAAGCACCAGCGGGGGAGCCACGGGCCCTGTGCACAGCCCTGGGGACTGAGAAAGTAATGGATTGCTAAGCAGAGAGATGGAGGGGTTTGGGTGTTCTGGTTGGTACTACTGCTACAACTACTGGAAAGGAGGCTACAGCCAGGAGGGGGTCGGTCTCTTCTCACAGGTAACAAATGATAGGACAAGAGGAAATGGCCCCAAGTTGCACCAGGGGAGGTTTACATTGGATATTAGGAAAAAAATTCTTCAAGGAAGGGGTTGTCAAGCCTTGGAACAGGCTTCCCAGGGAAGTGGTTGAGTCACCCACCATCCCTGGAGGTATTTAGAAGACATAAATGTGGCACTTAGGAACGTGGTTTAGTGGTGGACTTGGCAGTNGTTTAGTGGTTGGCAGTGCTGGCTTAATGGTTGGGCTTGGTGACCTTAGAGGTTCTCACCAACCTAAACAATTCTATGATTGTTTCCTATGGCGTAACAGCAGCCATGCCATGCCCTCCTCCTCCTCCCTTCTGCAGCTCATTCCTGTAACCAAATCCTTTGCCAGACCAGAGTGCTCAGGAGGAAGACGGTGCTGCAAAAACGCAGGTTGTTTGAGAGCATTTTAACTCAAGGAGATCATTGACATTGTTTGGGATGCTGTCATGTGTTAGCAGCTTTGGGAAAAGGGGCTACCCAGGTGGGGAGTCTTTGGAGCATCTCAGTTACACATAATTCTTCTTTTAAGATTTCTTTTCATGGCACCAGGCCTAGGAACAGGTTGGTCAATGGAAGCTCTTTCTGCTGGAGACAACAGGTTTGGGGCCTGCAGAGCAATGAAAAATGGTTTGCATTTGGCTGGAGGCAGAAGAATTACGTTGGCAGGCAGAGAAAGGCTTCAATTCAACAGGAAGGAAATGGGAATAAGACATCCCTTCCAAGTTCTACATGAAGGACTGGGATGTGGCACATGGGAAGAGGCCAAGAGAAGTGGCTTTGACTGCAGACAGAAGTGGAGGAAAGGGTGCATGAGGTTGATGCAGCGTGTGGGAGAAAAGGAGGAACAAGAGGGAACGAATGATATGATCAGAGCGGAGAGCCAGAGCTGTCTCTCCTCCCCGGGTTTCAGCGTACACCCTTCCCATGGGCCTGCTGGGATCTTCTCTCTCGTGCAAACAAGTGTTTGCTGAGATGCTTTCCTTGCCAGTTCTGCTCTAGGCAGTGGCTGGGAGGAGAGGTGGGGGCCTTGGTCCAGGGTGGTCCCAGGAAGATTGAATTTACTAATCCAGGTGTACACATTCTGTCTCAGGGAGTTGGCAGTTTTGGCAGGTGTTCAAACCAATTCCTGCCTCTCTGGTGGGGTGGAAGGCACACGAAACAACAGCTCCCCATCCAAGCCCAGGCCCAGCTCTGGAGGGCACTGCGGTGAGGAGGATGACGGATGCCAGGAAGGTACTGATTCACCAAACATAAAAGCACAGCAACAGTTTCATGAACAGGATTTTGGTGAAAGCAGGGAGACAGGACTTGGAGGAGGTACTAATAGTGCAATTGGACCATGTTAAAAGCCTTGGGCATGTGAGGACCATACTTGTAGGGTTAATCCCACTGCCCCCCTCCAAAAAACAATGTGTGAGGGCTGAATTGAGCCCAAGCAAGTATCAGGTGAATCCTGTGAGACTGTGAGACCAGGAGCAGAGGGAACAGCCACACCCAGAAAGTGGCAGGAACTCTTTTCACAGACCACATCCGGGTCTAGGGCAGCAACCTTTGTGATGGTCATGCTGCTTTTAAGGGAGGCAGGAGAGAAGGGAGGCCGTGGGTTTGGTGTAGGTTTCTGTTGACAGAAATGCAGATACTGTAGGTGTCCAGTGAAAGAGGACCCAAAGTCCTTTTTGCTGAACTGTAGTTAGTGCCATAGGATTTTCTCCTCCCACACCACAAGTGCCATAAAAGCAGGGAAGCCCTGAGACAATTTGCATTCATTCATTTACTGCAGAGACCCATTCTTCACCATTCTCAGGGCGCAGTGATCCCAGAGGCCCGTTTGGCTCAGGCTGTCTCCCTCACCTGCCAGGAGGCAGGAGCTGGCAGAGCAGCACAGCCCAGCTCCCTCCCCGTGGGCAGCTGGTGAAAGAAAAGGTACAGGCTGAATTTTCCCTGTGTTTCCACTGTATTGGTGCAGCCCTGGAGGCATCTGCTGTGTTTGTTTCGGGTACGGGCTCCTCCCCAGGGTTGTTCTGTCTCCTGCTAGGAGAGGGACTGGTGCATTCTTATGCTGTTGATTTATGATCCCTATTCCCTCTCACTGTGCTCGTTTTCTTTCTCAAAGTACACTGCAAAGCTTGGAAAAAAACCCACACACATGACAATTGAAAGCAGTTTCTACACCAGAGTTTCTGCAGGAATCCTGCTGTGCCTTCAGTTTACATGCTAGGCAATGTCATGTGGAAAAGAGGGCTTTACCCTGGTGGTGTCCCTTAAATCATAATAGAAGCCAAGACATTTATAGTTCAGCCTGTGCACAGCATCTGGAGTCCCCTGCCCCCTCGTTGTCATGCAGAGTTGTATCCCCACAGGACCAAAGTGCTGCAACCTCCGTCCATTCTCGCACCTGTTGGAATACTTGTCTTTTTAAAACCACATCAAAATGTACAAGGAGTCACATGGAGAACATTTATTCCGACAGACCATCTTCAGACATACAGCAAATGCCTCAATGGATTGGTCTTCCTGTTCTACTGTTCTGCTGCATCAAGTTTTCCATGTCTCTCCTATTACATTGGATCTTGTGATTCACGTTATCCCCCCTCCTTTTAACCAGGCTAAATTTGTCCAAGGTGGCCTGAGGCTACAGAGCCGATCCCTGCACAGCCTCTCCTCCCACACTGTGTTTCGTTCTATATTTTTGCATTCTCAACCTTGCCTTGTACTGACTAGCTATGAATACTATGAGAATTGCCCCAAATCCCCAGTCCCTAATGGGATCATCCTCACAGAGTCCTAACCCACACTTATCACCCATCTCTGACTCCTGCCAGAAGCTGCAGTACTTACAGAGGCTGCCTGACCCCACCAGTCCTCTGGTGCCCCTGGTTCAGTGACCTGGAGACCAGCAGTGGTTTGGTGCAGCTGTTTCCTCTCTCCAGCTGTTACTTACTGCCCAGTGGAATACAGGGGTATTCAGACTCTTTTCTCCTCTGTCTCCCCCATCTCTGTCATTTTTTTTCCCTGTACCCTGCCCCAATCCGTAAACCAAAAACCTCATGCAGAATTTTTACAGGAATGCATCAATGAGCATGGATTTTTGAGCAGCTGCTGGTTTGTGTTTTGTAGGAGCAGTGCTATGGTTGGGATTAGCTGGACCACACCTGCGCTTTACAGACCTAGCACAAGGAACAGGCAATCCATCAGGGAGAAATGATGGAAGCAGAGAGATCAGCCTGTTACGACGTCAGCACTGCTGTTTGCTGTGTAAGCGGCCGCCATCAGTGAATTAGCGTTTTGGGTGTGGTGGTGTGGCTGTGCCTGCCCCTCTAAAACCTGGTGCTTGGTGTAAACCTACCTTTCATGGCTAAGGCCAGAGACCTCGGGAATTCTGGCAGGTGAGTGCTGGAGAGCTGAGTAAGCCCTGAGCTCTCTGACAGAGGCACTGTGTCTGTGTGCAGCCTGCTGCTTCCCGATGTCCGGAGCTGGAGCACCCCTGGGCCTGCAAACACAGCAAGGCCAGCACACAGCAAAGCCAGCATCCTTTCTGCATAGCCCCCGAAGCTGCAAAGCCAGAGTGACTAACACTGTTCCAAGGAAAACAAGATTCTCTCCAGAACTGTTCTCCTTTGCAGTGATAAAAAGCAAGAGGTCACTCTGAAGAGTAACATATTTGGAAAATGCATCAGCCCCGCCATGCCTGTGTCATTCTGCCATCACCTAGATCTGTGCCAGACGCTGCCTGGTTGTCAGAAACCACTCTGCTGAGGTCAAGGGCATCTTCTCTTTGTGCAAGGACTAATGATGTGAAAAGATGATGCAAAATCTGACTGTTTTTATCCAACTCTAGTGCTTTATTAACAGCAGTGTTAATGCAGGAAGCCACTTGGCCTTACACCACTAGGAAACCAGTGGGACACACTTGTCTGTATATGGTCTCAACTCAAAATTTCCCACTTATGGAGTAATTTTTCACTTAATGTTATTGATGCAAGGAAATACCATCAAAAGCCCAGGTGCAGATTTTTATTGGTTTGTGCAAGGAAAACAAACGAGGAATGCTAACACTGCTTTCTCAGTCATGCTTCTCTAAATGATCAGAAAATTAGCTAATGAAGTCCAAAGCAAGTTTGGGAGGGAGTGGAGGGAGCTGCCACACCAAAATATACACAGAATGGTTCCAGGACAACACTGCTGGCAGGCAGCAGGAGGGACAGCCTGAGAGAGAGAGACAGGATTTTCCATTCTGAGTGCCCTGAAAAAGTAAATATAACATGCTTCCCTCTGCTTCACCATGCTCCGAACTGAAATCACAGAGGGGAAGGGAAACTCACCTCACTCATCTTCTGTCTCTAGGAGGCTGTGGGATCCTTGTGGATTCCTTGTCCCAGTTCACGTGCAACGGTGGCAGGGTGAGTGCTGTCAGCTGCACTTGGCCCAGCAGCTGTCCCAGTAGAAGGATCTCCCTTTATCTTGGTGGCTGATGCTTCCTGATGTGGTGCCAGATCAGCCAGAACCCTCTCTGTGCCCCCGTGGATGATCCGATGAGCAGCGTAGATGTGTTTTCTTTGGGACTGCCTCACTGTGCATAAAAAGAGGTAAGGCTTTTACTTGGACATGTACAGCAAAGTATTCCCTGCAGGGGAGAAGGGAGGAACAGCTTTTAGCAATCCTGCAGCTGTGGAAAAGTCTATCTCAGGAAAAAAATCATGCCCTTCTAACTGTGGCTCAAAGCGTTCTACTGCCACCTAATAGCAGCAACCAACTTTGCATTTCACTTTGAAGACTGGCCCCCACAGTGGGAAGCACAGCCAAAGTGTTTTTGTTTCCAGCTTTGGGAACAACTGCCCAGAATATGTTATTAGGCTTTAAAAGAACTTCTCCTTCAGTGCCTGTTAATTGCAGCAGGCCTGTGGAAGAATTCAGCTGAAATCTCCATCTCCTGTGCCATGATTTGACCTGCACAGAAACTCTTACTGAGTTCAAAGTAAGACTTGGAGCCACTGTTGACTCATGAAGTCAACACTTCTCATCTCCCCTCCTCAGCTACTGCAGGATTTGCCTCCTTTCATCCAAAGTCATTTGTATGTATTTCCAACCCACCTCTTGGGAAATAATTATCCAAGCCTAAGCATTCACCCTACAGTTCTCTTCACTGCTCTTCACCATTCTTTGTTCCCTTTTTCTCTCTTTATTTCAGTCATGGGGATTGCAATACCGTGTGCCTTATGGAGGATGTGAGGAATGTCGTAGGAGCAAACGGTGGCTCTCATCGTGTCACCTCCCTGCAGAAGTCCCAGACTTGCCTTGGTCTGTTGTAAGGCTGAGCTGTGCTTTAACTGTGAATCTGCAGCTCTGGTGTCCTGCAGGCTGGCACACAGTTCTGCTCTCCCTGTCTCAGTCACTCAGCGTTACCAACCCACCCTGTTTATGTTTATCTATCTCCCAGGTCCACTTCGTCAACAATGAATGTAACTGGATCTCACTTGCATTTGAAAAGCTGACCTTCACCAGCCAGCTCTCATTCCCACGAGAGGTTTCTCTACCCAAGGCATTTTGGCTTCAATCGTGTTTGTATCAACTATCCTGGGAATACTCTCCTGGTATTGCTGCAGTCCCTTCCTTCATCCACAGTGAATTCCACCTAAAAGAAAGTGTGCTGAAATTGGTGAGTGATTGTCCTTTTCCAAGTAAGTTTTTTAATATCAGCACAGTGACTTCTACTTCCAGTGAGGTAGGGTTCAGAAGTGAGGTGCAGAGGGCTTTCAGGATAAGCCAGTATTGGATAAACCCTGCTTTTACGCAACAAAATGCAACAAAAAGAGAAGGAAAAAAAAATCCCAAACAACTAGATAATGTAATGGCAAAATAGAGATGTTTAAGGGAAAACTAAAGAGTAGGCAAAGACTGAACTTGCAGGCCCTCAATCTTTGTTCTACAAATGGATTTGCTCCTTTGCCAGGCCAGACAACTGTGCTCTAAGATCACTTCCTGATAGTTTCTAGGAAGGTGAATGCTCAAGCATGGGCCAGGTTGCTAAAACAGAGCTTCATAATGAATAATTTGTCTCACTATAAGGAAAGCTTTAAAAGCCACCACAGAAATGCAATACAGTAATATGATTACAAGATCAAATGCCATTCTTTGATATGATTTCCTTTGGATTTACATGGACTAGTTAATGATTCTGCTTCCCTGAAAGTATCACTGTGCAGGAGGTTTCCAGCAGGGTGTGTTCATCAGAGTGTACATCTGGTACAATTCAATTGCCTTAAGTGTATGGAGCCCCCTCCATCCCATGCAGCAATAGTAGAAGAGGGTATGAGCCAGGTCTCTTCCTGACATTTGATTTCTGCTGTCACAAGAATGTTGTGACAAATTTCACCTGATCACATTTGAAGGAGCTCTTGTATTTAATCTCCTATTGCTCCATTTCACCAGCATCCATTTTAATTTTTGTCTGGGTGTAGCTCTGCTTTCCAGGCAAACGCACTGTAGCTATCACAGATTTTCAAGGTTTTTTTGTCTCCTCTGTTGTTTGGGAGGGCTTCTGAGATGCTTTGTTCATTAGCTGCTCTTGCATTTAAGCCCAGAACGTATTTGGAGCCTTGATGTATGTCCTCGGTATGTCCAGAATCCCAGGTCATCTCCAGGTCTTCTTTCTGTTCTCCTTTCTGAGAGAGGCTAACCTGTGTGTGTTAGTGCCTGAGCTGCAGGCTTCACTGACTACAATTACATCACCTGCTTTGGAAGGCTGGCAGAAGCAGAGCTGAAGTGAAGGGAGCTGATTTAAGCTTATGCAGAATTGCCAGCTGCAGAACAGCTACTGTCGTTGTGGCAAATACACAAACGAGGAAGAAGAAAGTTTGCACAATTCAGCGACCACAAAACGCATACTCAGGGTTTGCATTTTCATTCACAAAGCAATAAAAGAGGCAATGAAGGTAAGTGCCTTTGTTCTCAAGGCAGAGGTGCACTGCGGCAAGGACCCCTTCAAGCTCTGTGACGCTTTTCTTAGGTCATATTCACTTTCTGTGGGTGACTGCTTTAGTCACGTGTGCTGGTCAGGGGAAACATCCCAGCTAAGAACAGCCACTTATTCATTACATTACTTAATGTAATACACAGGTTTCCAGCACCTTCCCCTCTGTGTTTTGACAGATGTCATTCCATTTTTGTTAAATAGGAACAACCTTTACAACTGCAAGATTATCTCCTTACAACATGATGCCACTGTGGCCAACCCTAAAACTTTATCTTTGCTTCTTGCTCTCAGCTGGGGAAGAGGGGGGAGCATAGGCAAGTGGATAACCTTCCTTCTATATATGGGATATATTTAAGTAATCTGCCTGTTAAAGTCTTCTACAGAAATTGCCATATAAAACAATTCACAGCCATGCTACTTAAAAAGACTTTTCCCAGTTTGTTTTTGAAGGTGCAATGGGCTGCTTCTTTTCATGCAGTTTTATTGTTGCAGATACACCAAATTTATAATAGAAAACCAGGTTGGAAGGGACCTCAAGGATTTTCTGATCCAACCTTTCTTGGCAAAAGCACAGTCCAGATCTTACAGCAGGTCTGAATTCCAGTCACCATTTAAAAAGACTAAAGCTCATGAGAAATTGGTGAAAAAAGGGTCAAAGAGCTTAGCTTTCTACCTGCAGAGTGCAAAAAAGGAATCTCAAGGGAACTGAGACAACTCTTGGCACTGCATTGTTCCTTTCATGGAGCTAGAATAGGAGAGTGAACCAGTTCACAAAGAAAAGAAAGTTACTGGACTCCTTACCTCTTCTTCTCATAGAGCTTTTCTCAGCTTCTGGAATCAGGAAATTGTAAACCAGCTCTGCTACAATCTCTTCGGACTGTAGGTGAGTTCGACTACAGGACAGATGCACAGTGGTATCAGTACTTTAATTTTCTCTCTAGGTCACCTCTGCAAAGACAGGTGTCCCTTGTACATATTCGCACCCTTCTCAAGGCAGTGTATTATTGTCAGGGCACTAACTGTCAGCTGGGTCTCTATCCTACAAATAGGTGACAGTGTGGCTATTCCCCTTTGCACTGCACTGCCAATGTGTTCAGTACTGCACTGGAAAGCAGCAAGAGGATCACCCTAGATTTCTTATCCTCAAAGATATTTAGAAGCTCAGTTCTCACTGATGACAAGCTGAGCTAGACACACATATATCTTTGAGGATTTGTGTCTTTTTCAATTTAGTCTTCGGCCTATTGCTGAGTTTGCTAAATTCTTCCATTTTGTGACTGTGCATTTGGCTGGCCCCCCTGCTCTTTTCCATGCCAGTGTTTGGTGGGTTCCCAGCTGGCCCAGGGGCTGCATGCATTATCTACGCTTCTTTCTCCCCAAGGATTCCAACATTCTGGTTGTATTCATCTAGATACAAAACACACAGCTGCTGTACCATAGGAGAGTCACTGTGTCACTAGGATTTTTTGGCTCAATTCCAAAAAAAGAGCATAGAAACTGAACTGGGGGCTTGGCAGGTCCTAGAAAGTATTCACTGCTGATGCCCCAGCCAAACACAAGACTGTGGCGTTCTCAACAACTTACTTTACTCAAAATGCCTTGTCAGGCAGCCATCAATATGAGTGACCTCCCTGGAAATTGGCAGTTTGTTAAAGAACAACCACCCCAGAATGAAGGGCTGCTGTATAGCTGTATCTTTGTGCATCTCTTTCAAAAGGATTTTCTGGAGTAGTGTAAATAAATGAAAAGATCAGTATGAATGGGTATTGCTTTAGGCAGTTCCCAGATTCACTTAAAGCTCAGCCACAGCCTGACATTGGTGTGGAGAAATCTAAAAAGGGTGATTCACAGATCACACAAGTGATTTGCAAAAGGAACCTGGCACATGCTGTACGGAAATAAGGCTTTGATGGATTTATACGTGTGTACCAGGTAGGAACAGTGTGGTTCCCATACAGGAGCCACACTAACAGAAGCGACCACGAACAGCACTGCTCTGCCCTTCCCATGTCTTGGATGATGCACACATCAAGATGCAGATGGACAGGCAGGCTCTAAGCTGCTGTGAACAGCCCCTAATGTGCTGTGTAATAACGTACCGACTTTCCATTTCGTAAGCAATGTCATTGATTTCTACAGCCCTTTTCTGAACCTCTTCCCTGGCTTGTTCTTCAGCTGTCTTCTCCATGCTACTCAGGATAATGTCTTCCAAGTAGGTGTCAATAGTTCTGTGCTGCACGTTCACCACCTAGAACAAAACACCAAGATGTTGTTCCTTTTTGCCTATTGCTGTGCCAGGAGTATAGTGGAAGATTTCCAGAGCAGCAGGAACGACAGATTTTCACAAGACTCTCAGTTTCAGCCAGGCCAACCTGAGATTTGTTTTCAGAGATGCTTTCTGTAAAAATTTATTTTCTAGTTATTCTTTCTGAGAACTGATTGAACAGAAATAAGCACAGGAAAGAACCAGGGGTGAAAGAAAAACTATCCACAGATCCAATTCTGGTGCAGCAGGTTAGTCCTGTTTATGCAGTGGCAGTTGCTCCCTCAGTTCTCCCTGAGCAACAATTGCCAAGTAATAATCATTGATATTGGCTTCAGTAAATAAATCAGCTTCCACTCAAGCAAACCCTAAAGGAAAAGGTTCCATTAAGTCAGTCAAAAACCAAGATCAAATTATTGGTTTCCTTACAATGGTTGTAGAGCTGACATTCTAGAAATGGGTGTTTTCCTTCTGCTAATCTGAAGGGCATAAGCTTGTGACCCTACCTGTTTACCTCTCAGAGATGCAGAAAAGATAAGAGGAGAACATAAATAAAAAAAACCCCAACATGATGCCAGACCCTTTTGGTCTTAACCACCTCCCACAAAGCTTGAAAATTATTGGTTTAGTCTATTAGACTCCCACTCATGCCTTTCAACTGGGAGAAATATGCTTCATGCAGTCAAGAGCTAGAAAATAGGAATAGGACTATAGAATAGTTATGGAATATGGTATTTCAATTTTTTTTTCACTATTTCAACGTTATTTTATCCATTATCATTACTTCAAAATAAATGTTGTACCTCTTGTTAGTTGCAGTCCACTTGGGGCAGGGCAAAATCTTTCTAAACCCTTGCTTAAAGGCATCCTTCCTGGGAAAGCAGCTAATAGTTCTGCTGGGCAGACCAAATGCTGACAAAACATTATCCCTAAAGATGATCTAGGTACATTTGTTCTCCATAAGTGTTTGTTGTAGAAATTTAGAAACCTACATCCATTCATGTCTGGCCTAACAGGACTGGTCCCTAGGGGTATTCACATTAACAGGCATGGCTTGGTTTAATAGGCATGACTCTCTTAGGAAGGAATCACTAAGTGGTCCCCCACAATTTTAAAACTAGCCATCACTAAAGTCTGAGCTGAAGCAGCTCCCATCCATCTGGACTTTCCCACAAAGAGGCAGCTTCTACAAACTGCCTACAGTCCCACCAGTCTCCCTCTCTTGCCTGTCTGAAAATCGCGTCCTCCTCCTGCCGCCGCCTCTCTTCCACCTGACGGCGTCCGCTCTCCTCTGCTTCCCGCATCCGCCTCTGCCTCTCAGCCAGCATGACCAAAGCATGGATCTTCCGTTCTTCTTGCAGCCTCAACAGCTCTTTGGACAGAAAATCAAGGATGTTTGCCAGTGTCCTTCCTTCTACTGTGGCCAAGTCTCTTTCCAGTGATGACAGCTTTTAAAAGAAAAATGCAAAGAACAGTGTTACAAATCCCAGGAATGTTGTATGAAGTCTCAGGACTGCCCCAGGCATGTGAGACAGCTCTGCAGCATCCACTCAGGCCAGCCATGGGACAACCCCAGGAGTCTGGCATTCCTCATGTGTTACATGGCCTGTCTGGTTTCTGAACAATGCAATGCTCCTGTATGGAACATGGCCCTGATGGCATGTAGAGGCTAAAAGATGGCAAAACTAGTCAGGGCAGGAATAGTCCTGATAGTGGCACACTAGGGCAAGCTTGGGCAGGTGAGAGGAGATAAAGCACTAGATGTGCTGTATTCCAGATGTTATGCACCACTTCTGTGGCTCTGAGTATGACCAGAGTAGCTGCTGAGGCCACCTGCTTGTTCCTGGGGAACACTCCACTGCCCAGACCAAGATAGAAGGGATACAAGTGACAATGAAATTACTTCAGCTGCATACCCTCCATCTTTCTGTGCTTAGCTTAGCTAGACCAGAACAGAAGAACAGGATCAAAAGTTGCAAGTGAAGCTTCTTTCTAGCACGTGGAAAGTAAACCTCAATCTTTACAAGTAGGAAGTTGAGTAAATCTTTAGGAAACTGGAATTTTGAGTACCACCACATTTCTATGCTCTCCTAAGGATACAAAATGTTAGAGTTCAAAGCCCCCTCTGTGAAATGATACAGCTTTGGCGGTACATTTATGATGCAAACAAAGTGATTCAACTGGCTGAGATAATAAAGCAACCATGAGTTCTTGCAGCTTTAGGCATTGAACCCAGAACTGTACAAGTCACTAACTGCTAACAAATTCAAACTGACAGTAATTATATTAAGTTTGCAGAAGTGCAAATGAGACCTCAAAATTCTGGAAAAATCAGAAAGCCTGTGGCAGAGCTTAGACTAGATTCCAGGTGTTCAGCATTACTCTGCCATTCACTCCTTGTTCCAAGCACATTGTGTTTTATGGGTTGGGTTTGTGTGATTGCACTTCAGAAAGGGACAAACAAGATCTACGGGAAGTTCATTATCTCCAGTACAGACCATGCAGCCACAGTCCTTGGCAAGGGGGAATGTCTGGAACTGGCTGGGATGCTGTGTTCTGTTGAAATAAACAGGCAATTACAGAATAGGTCTAAACATAAAACACAAAGTGGGGCGGAAATATCCCAGACAAGTAATAATATATCAGCTTTCCTATACTGCTGTGCCATTTGCTCAGGCAGTGTTTCAAAGAAAGTGGGATTGTCAGTGTTGCACACATCTAGAAGTGACAGCACTTAGCCCAGGTGTTGCACAGGGAGGATGGTGATGCAGTAATTGCACCAGCCCACAGGGAGGGACAACATGGAACTAAAGTGCTTCCTCCTCTTCATTGCTTCAGGTGCTGTGTATAAAGCTGGTTTGAAATGGAGGAAACTCAGGAACACTCTTGTGTTAGACTTTTGTTAAACACAAGTTGGAAGTTTTCAACTCCCCATCTTTGACCATTTTATCTGGAGTTTCCATCCTCTTTCTACAGGAAGCATTTCTTTTATACTGAAATGGTCAAAAACCTGAAAAAAACTGTGACCACCAAAACCTATAGAAAGTCATCAGTGACTTTCTAAAACAGCCACACACACAGAAAACTCCTGCATTCCAGAGAGTTTTGAAGTTCAAAATGTTTGAAAACCTGAGCCTTGGACTGTGGACCTTCAGAGATAATAAAAAAAAAAAAAGTGTGAGTAGAGGATGTCAATACCAGCAGAGGGGGTAGTGACTCTCCCTAAAGGAAATTCTGAGCTCAGAGGTCAACATCTTTACCATTTGCTCTCTCTCCTTCTCTATGAATGTCATGGTATCTGAACTGCTTTCTCCTTCACTCTCACCTCGGCTTCCAGAAGAAAATGAGCATTGCAAGTTTCAAATGCCTAAGGCTTTTATTTTTCTCTTAATTTTTCAGTAGAAAAATTCTGTATTCCTGCAGTCCACACTTGGGCTCCCTGTGCATGAGGGAGCATCTGGAAATGCTAAATAGTGAAACAGAGTCACCTGTTTCAATTTCTTCTAGAGATCTAAGGCAAAATTTTGTTGCTGCCCAACCAGCAGGAAACAGCAGTCTGGCTTCATCTCCAGCAGGTCAACTGGCCACTGACTGTTACCATAACAGGGAAGCTGCACAATTGCCTAACAGTTGGTTATTGAAAAAACAGCAGAGTAGTAAAAACTACAAGAAAATTTGCAGGAATGTGAGAGATACTGTATATCTGAGAAATAGTGAACTCTGGACAAAATTTCTTTATGATCCTTTCCAGACCAGCATCTGCCATTTTATTCATTTTGCTCTGGAAGGCTGTGGCCCTGAAAGGAAACAGGATGGGATTTCGCATCCCTGGCTCTCACTTGGTCGAGGTAGAGGTAGAGCATGGAGCCCAAAATTTCCCTGCTCTGCATAACAGTGGTAGGTGCCACAATGTGACACCATTGCTAGGGTTCTAGAAGCCTTGAGCCCAGCAGGATTTACAAAGTTACTTGGCTTTGGCTTCCTTTGTGATGTTTTATCCCTGAGGAGGAGCCTGAGAGGGTGCCAAGCGAGGAAAGAAGCAGGGAAATGACAGAGCAGCAACAAATGCTCGGTGAAACATCTGACAGACCTGAGTGACAAGCATGTATTGTGATGCCAGGTCACAGTACCAGTCAAATGGATTGAAATGTGGGAAAACTGAGGTTCATCTGACCCTGCAGTATGTACAAAGCCCTGTAAATATAAGTGCTCTGTCTGCAAACAAAGCAAACACAGCTTGCGTAGCAGCTGTGGTCAGGGTGCCTCAGTCTACTCCTGAGATTCCTCAGAGCCCCCATAGCAGTGAGAGAGCAATTATAGCCCCTCAGGCATTCAGTGCTTGGCCTGTGCAAGGAGAGCATTATTGCTACTGGGGTGCCTTCTGTGCTGTGGATAATAGAAAACATAAAGAAATTAAATGCAAGTGTTATGGTATTGCAAGCACAGTGTGTCTGGTCAGGACAGGATTGTGAATCAACCTTCCCATCTATCCAAGCAAACCTCGTGCATTTGTGAGTCATGCTGTCTCTGTAGAGCCAGTGTCATTTGCTTCTCTGCCTTCAAGAGCAGCTGTCCATCCTCCTGGAGCGCGTGAGTGGTGCGCAGCTCTCGGATCAGATCCAGGCGCTTCTCCTTCCCTTCAAACATCTTTAAAATAAAGGTAAACAACTGAGCATATTAAGTGGAGAATATAGATCAACATATTTTTGCCAGCAGAGCACATCCTCTTTCTCCAAGTTGCAAGGTCAGCTGTTACCAAGGCCTAGTCGTCTGTAACAAATTTATGGTTGCATTTAGGCAAACGCTACAGCTGTCAGGTAAATCTTGCCTAAACCCTTCTGCATAGAAGATGAAAGTTGAGACCTTCTGCTGTGGAATATGGATAATCCTTTGCTACATTTTTAAAAAAAATTATTATTCTGTTTGGCTTTACCCAGAACTCAAACCACTAGAATGTGGAACAACACCACCAACGTCAAGTGAAAAGGGTAATAGCCTTCTGGATACCCTGTTATATCAATCTCAGTGTCAAAGCTTCACAGTGTTGCAACATCTACTGTTCTCTGACCTTCCCGTTGAGGGAGCCCAGCAACAGCTCAAAGCAATAAATTGGTGGGGAATTTGCTGAAAAAGAACATTAAATAGTTACTACAAGAGGAAGTACCAATTATACTCTCTGAGGACATGAAAACAAACCTTCTGGACCAGTCTGATCAGAAGTGATAGACTTGCTTAATACAAAGCCCACGAGGCATGGCTACTCAATTAATTTTTACTGAGACCCCCTTCTGTTCCATGGAAAGCAGAATGATGGGTCCTGGACATCATGGTGTTAGGCTGCAGTTGCTCCTCATCTGAGGTTCAGCTCACCACCACAGGACACCGGAAAGATGGTATGAACTACAAGCTGCCCTGCTGGGATGTGGAACGTTGCTTGTGCCTGGGATCTTGGCATAATCATGGTAAAATGTACTCGTGGCCCAGATCTAGTCTAGAATTTGCCATTTGAGTAATTCTGCTATGAAACATCTAATTAAACAGCTGAGTGTAGTGGATTGCAAGAACGGGGGGACACACACAGACGTGTAGGAACCTAGCAGTTCCTGTCAGAAACTTGGGCTGAAGAGCAGATTTCTGCCTTGAAGGACTCCACAGCACATGGGAGGATGTGCTGCAGAAGCCTCATTACCCCTGATTAGTGCTGTGGAAGAAAGATTGCAAACACCCTTTCAGCTGTTCCCACTATCATTCTGAACACTGACATAAACAGAATACCATGTTCTGAAGAGCCCTGCCTCGGAGCAACTTCTGCAGACAGATCACTGCCAGTTCTGTTTCCTCGTCCTCCTGCCAAAACACAACAAATATCCACACAATAATAAATTACTTCTTTGGAGACTGGGATTTCTGTAGATTATCTATCTATTGAATAGTCTAACTCATATCCTGCCTTTTCTTGGTAGTTTCTGAACACCATTTTTCTAACTTCTAGGGAAAAGAAGGTGAGTCAGAATAACACATCCTTCCATGTTTTACAAGGGATGGGGAAGAAAGGCTGTTTAATTGGATTCTATTTGAGATTTTTAGAGGGTCTTTAGAGATGAGAACCTAATGACAAGGAGATGTTGATGGAGAAAATTACCGTATGTATTAGAAGTACTATTTGTAGCTTGACTGAATCTAAGCTTGCAAAATGAGCATCAGCTACATTAATTTAACAGGTCAAGACACTAAGGAGATAGAATTATTATTGAAGGAGGTCCAAGAGAACTGCTAACCATAAAAAAAGAGATTAAATTAAAAAGGAACATGTACAATTTTTCTTTTGATATTTACTCCAGTGGTGGTCTTTATTAGAGTAACTCAGTAAATTTAAGACTCAGTAATTGATAGTTTGGAAGTAAAATTAACTACAGTCTATTGTGATTTGTCACTTTGAGAACTTTATTGGCCTAGCATTGTGTGATTGATACCAACTTGGAACAAGGATGGAACATAGTGGGAAAGAGAACGTGACCACAGGAGGTAAAAAAAAGGGGCTTATTTTAAATAGAGGAAGTAGAGGAAGCACAGACGGAAGCATTTTTTCTACATGAGGAGTCTTCTAGTCTGGAATTGACAATAGAAGAAGGAAAAAGTCCACTGGATGCCTGGGAAAGATTAAAAAACATCTAAAAATGGGGAATAAGGGGTTTTTTTAATAAAGAATCTATGAGGTCTACATTGAAATGTGATATTTAAGAAGTGTCGGAAAAACAGGGAAGAGTGTGGGATGAGAGAAGTTGTGTGGGCTTGAATCTTAGTTATCTGTTTTTTCTTAGGTGTTGAAGATTGAGTTTTTCAAGTGCAAAAGGAAGCATTACTGCCTTTCCAAACCAGCACCCAGGAGAAGCAAAGCAGAACAAGCCAGAGGACTTTATAATTTGCTATGTTCTTCTTCTCTGGAAAGAAGGGATGAATTTCCAGTCCTAGAGAGCTAAACTCTACCACATCACCTGGCTACAGTGTGAAATCCCTTCAGGACAGAGTTTTGGAAATGGTGATGGCACACATACTGGTAAGCCAAACTGCTTGGTGTGATATTAACTAAGATTAGGTTTGAATTTTTATGAGAAGCATTTTCCTGTACTTCTGTTTTTTTAATGCTGCAAATGATGCCTTAGCAAGTGTAATCATCAGCTTGTCCATCTGCTTGCTACAGACCAGCAGGAAAGAATGAGGGGAGATGAAAAGCCTATCATGCCCTGCAGGAAAAAAAAGGAATATTAAGGAGATAGAAGGATCTAGGAGATGGATGCAAACTAGAGGAGGCTGGAAGAAAGTAATAAATTAATGAAGGAATTCAGAGGTGCTCTATGAGCTAGTTGTGGCTAGTAAGTCCATTAGAAATGACCTGGGGGAGAAAAGCTGAGGATGCCTGCAGTAGTGCCTCCGTTCTCTCTACTTTCTTCTGGCACAGTTTCTTTTCGAGATCCTCAACTCCAGTGGGAAGCACTTAGCAGTTGGTACTTGTGTCTGTGCATGACAGGAAGAGAAGCACTAACAGCAGAGAAGAACCCTGCTTCCACTGCTCCTCACAGCCACCTGGTAGGAGAAACCTTGGAATTCGGCAATGTAGGATATGTTAGTGCTGCTCTTCAGAGGCTCGAGCACCCTGATTTTACAGATGGAGCTTCACTGGAGAGCTCCATCTTTCATGTGTTCACGCATTAAGATTCTTGAAAATAAACCAAATGTTCATGGAATTCATGTAGGTTTAATTCCATTGTACTGGAATTCTTAAAAAACCCCCAACTATAATCTGTGAACACACTCAAGAATGAGTACAAGTGGTAGAAAAAATTTTCTCATTTCTTTACATGTAACCTCAAAGTACTTAAAAATCTGCCAAACTGGTAAACCTAAATAGTGTAAATCCACCACTGCAATACAATATCTAATACTTAGGAGTTGGTAAAGCTGTGGAAAGCTCTCTCCAAGGAGATAAGAAATTCTTGTTACAGTCATCTTAAAATAGACTGTATAAAACATAGAATATCATACTGCACAAAGGAACACAGAAGCATGGATGATCTAATAAGACTTTCTCTCTTCACTTTCATGGTTCTGCAACTCTTAAATTCCTAAGTTTAAGTCGTAATTGTGTCTGATTCTTAGTACATCATGGAAATGGTGTTAGTAGGAAGACAACACAGTCCACTGGGGCAACCAGCACTTCAGCACGTTACTTTAAGAAAGGAAAAGAAGTTGCAGCCAAAAAGTAATTTTTTCCTACAGCATATCACATCCCCCATGACACATCATTACTGCTATTTCAATCTCTGCAGGAGAATCATTATCCGTGAACTGGTGCATGCTCATCAAGCACTGCATCCTGCATGATGACAAGAGCTTCACTCCTGCAAATTAATGAAGTGCATGCTCAGTGCTAAGCAGCCAAAGTCTCACTGACTTTAATAAGTCTAAACTTAATTTCCTAACTGGGTTATGATAGTGCTGTCAGATCAGAAGGTTGGAAGCTACTGAATACTAATACTAATAATAACAAAGATGATGATGATGATGCCTTTTTGTTCCCCAGGAACAAGGGAATGAGTCTACTCATTTACGTCTTTATAAAATAAAGTTTACCTAAGAATTTGGCCAACAGATATTGTAAAATATTTTCAATTCTTTGGCAGCTAGTATCCCTATAGAATAAAAGAGAGACTAAGACATGGCTATTTTTAACATGGATGCACAAAAAAAAGATAGATCTCCCATCTTTCCTTCTCTGGACATTCCTTTAACAACTGTTTAGAAAACAATCAGGGATCAGCAGTGAAAAAAGTGCTAAAACTAGCCCACTTACAATTGATGGTTTTTCCAGGATTAGAGTGGGTGGTTTAGGAACAGGGGTTTCTACTTTTTCAAGTACAGGGAGAGGCTTCTTTGGCTCCTTGACTTTATTCTTCTTCTCCTCCAGTAGTGCCTGCAAAAGACATACAATGGAATCAGAACACGGCTAGATAGAACATAATAAGGCCAGTCCTCTAGATGCTGACTGTTGCTGATCACACTGACTATAGCGAGGTGAAAGCTTTGCAGGCTTGTAGCTTCTACTTCTTACTGCACATCAAGTGAAAAACCAAGTATGGTCAGTAGATGAGGCTACTGGTTGGTCAGAAGATACTGATGGGAATGTCAAAATCATATGTAAGAAGGAAGCAAGTTATTTTACTGTATCTATTAGTAAGCAATCAGCACTTGTTTAGGGTGAGTCACCTATAATTCATCTAAAATTGGTGTGAACTTCATCTCTAACTCTCCAATAGTTAATTTTCTAAGAATGCTTATAACTCTTTGGCTTTAACTATAGGTAATGCTTGTTACTGTGTGTTAGAAACGTTATGCAGTCAGGAGATTTTATGAAGGGGTCACCTGAAGAGTGTATTGTCACAGTTCTGTGTCCTTTCCTCACTGAAAAGTGTTTGATAGGCTATTACTGCACAGGGTTGAACCAAATGACCCTGGACCCCTTCCTAGCACTATATGTTTTGGAAGTCTTCTTTGTTTATCTACAACTGGCCAGCAGCCCAGTGGCACCCACAGCAACTGTGCAAGTAGACAAGTAGGGGCAAAAGAGAAATTACCTTCCTTCTATCAACAAAATCCAAAAGCCCATGAAGTGTGGGGTTTACCTTGCTTGCAGCTGTTTGGTGGCAAATGCCACACCTTGTCAGCAGACCAGGAGTGAAAGTGCCACCACAGCCTCAGCTCTTTCAAGACATTTTCAAACTGCTTAAAGAGTCAAAGTCCTGCCAACTTCCCACCACCAGCCACTTAGAACCAGCTATTCAGTTAATCATTTCCAACTGCATGGCAATGCTTGCCTGCTATAGGACATCACGCTTTGGCTTGCAAGGAAAGGGAAAGGAGTATGTGCTCTTAAAGCTCCTTCAAAACCATAATCCTGCTACTTTATGGGTTGGATCTGTAGTCGTTATTATTGAAAGATCATACTCCAGCAAAGGAAACCATGTATTATTGAAAGATCATACTCCAGCAAAGGAAACCACGTCTTTTCCTTTTTTTGCTCTCTCTCCTCCAAATGTTCAAATACAGTATTTCACTAGGGAAAGAAACCAAAGAAAAACTTTAGAAAAAAATTCAGTACTGAATTTATCTCATCAGCAACAGGAAATTGATGGCGCTTGCACAGAATTTAATTGTGAAATTAATGAAGTTTTGAAACTCCGGTAGTCATTGTATAAAACATTGCATGTAGGATCTGATCTTTCAGGTCAAGATAATGAATTGCTCCAGAAAAGGAGAGAGGTTTCTAGGTGGAGGGGATAAATGCTTTATTATTGAAAGCGTCTTAAATGATCCATGTTAATAATGCAAGAATCAAAGCCTATAAACCGCTTTTTAGCCATGTGAAATAGTTATAGCTCCAAAATATTGAGAGATTTTCTGAACAGTGTTTTGTATGTGATGACCTTAGAGTTCTCTGGCACGAAGATTATAACAGTGCTTGCTATGATTTATAAGGAGATTTGCGTGGCAGGGTGAGGGAAGCAGAAAGAAAAAGCTGCTGTAGTTGTGATTCTTTTGAAAACAATGGCTACTATGTTAATTAGTACAATCTCGCATTCATAAGAATTTTCTAATAAAACTGTGGTCTCCAAAAATGCTTCCTGCTACCAGGAATAACAAAATATAACCAGAATAACAACTTTTAAAGACAGAAAAATCTATAAGCAATTTGGACAAGAAGGAATTCTTATGAATGTAGATATGAGATATACTGCAGTTCCCAGAAGTGGTTTTATGTTTTCATGTCAGCACAGTCTAGCACCTGCTTTGCTATCTTGACTAAGTAAAAAAAATGCTTACCATTTGCTTTCTCTAATCTGAGGTTTTAAATTATTATAAGACTTTAACGTAAGAAAAGAAAAAGGAAGTATAGGGGGTTTGCATTAGCTGGTTCTGCCTAACTTAACAAGTTATGATTTTTGAGAACAGGGAAACCAGGGCTCAAGAATCAGTGCAAAAATACTTTCTTTTAAAATATAAAAGTGCTGAATTTCTGAACAAAATACTCCAAATGTTACTTCCTAAATATCACACTCTAATTTTCCTGATATAGACTATATTCCATTACTCAGGTAGTAGGTTCAGAGTTGAGGTATGATCTGGTTGGATTGGACAGTGAAAGAATGCAATTCATCTCCTTTTCATTTTCCTGGCAAATGCAGTGAACAGCTAGTGGCACCCATGCTTTTGACCACACACCTTACCTTCTTAGCTAGCTTCTGAGAGCAGCAGAACTCTTGACAGGATAATGGCTTAAGAAACAACTCCCGTTCAAAGAAATCTTTCAATCAATTCTTCAGATTCCTCCTTTATCCTCTCTGTGATCCTCTCCTTTTCACAAGACCCTAGGTATATTTGATTTTCATGTACAGCACAAAGTCATGCTTCTCTTTCTTCCCTTTTGCTCAGAAATGATGAAGGTGGGATCACAGAATCCCACAGTCAATTAGGTTGGAAAAGACCTCTGAGATCATTGAGTCCACCCTATGACCAAACACCACCATGTCAACTAGATCATGGCACTGAGTGCCACATCCTGTCTTGCCTTAAGCACCTCCAGGGATGGTGACTCCACCACCAACCTGGGCAGCCCATTCCAATGTCTAATCACCTTTTCTGTGAAGAAATTCCTCCTAATTTCAATCTAAACCTCCCCTGGTGCAGTTTACGACTGTCCTCTTGTCCTGTTGCTAGTTGCCTGGGAGAAGAGGCTGACCTTCACCTGGTTACACCCACCTTTCAGGTAGGATCATCGAGGACAGTGCCAACCTGCCCAGCAGTGCAGCACGGCTGCTGCATCTTGCCTGATCCAGACTGACATAATAGCTCTCAGAGTCTGTCTGAGCATGAGCCAGCTAACACTGTCTTGGAGATCTGTTCTTGAAGAAATAACTGCTTAAACAGGCTTTCCTATGCTTTGAAGTTGGCAGAGATTTTCTCCAGAGACATTCTTGGCTCCTCTACTTCTCTACCTCCTTCCAGCAACTGGATGAAGGAAAACACACATGGAAAGAGTTGCACTTAATGCTGAGGTGAGAGGTTTTTTGTTCTGACCTCATCTTCATTCAACACTTTGAAACCACCTGATACTTTACCTCTCTTGAGTCACCAGAGCATAGAAGGTCTGCCTAAAGTATGTACTGTTCTGCACTGGGATGTCTTCCAGTACCTCCTCCATTCCTTGGTGTATTCACTTACCTAGTTGCATTTATTGCCTATAGTAGTTAACTGTATTGGTATGTTATCCCCTTAGTACCTTGGATTTTCATATAAGGCTGTCATTATAATGGCTCACTTACATTCCTTAAAGCACTGTTGTCTGTGCTGGCTAGGAATTATCTTTCCTTGTCCTTTTACTGATCTGGGCTAAGATACAGATTGTCGTTTTTACTGTAAATCTTGGGTCACTCCTGTTTCTGCCAGGTTCTCTTATCTGAGAGAATTATTCAAAGACTACTGAGTGTACATAATACTCATGTAAAAGGTTTCAGCATGGTCTTCAAAAAGTCTGCTACCAAAATCACTTATTTTTGGCTTAATTTCATGTATGTAAAAAGCAGTTCTCATTCGTAGGAGGACACAGATCCTTTCTGTAGTTACTTGGGTTATTGCTTATCCCTTCTAACAAGCTTTAAGCTTAGGAATACCCTCAATATGACAAACAAAAAGGAACATAATGAGGAGAACTCATAAATCTTTCCTCTTGTTTGGCCAGAGAAACAGGCCTTGGAAACTTCCTTTATTAAAACTAATTACTTCCAAGGCCAAAATCCAGCATCCCTCCTATATTTTTCACCTGCTTCCAGAAAATCCAGTGGCAAATAAAAAACTCTAATTCTAGAGCTAGATCACCATGTACTCTCTGAATTTGCTAGAATTCCACTTTATTTCTAGGATTATGGGGAAGAATTTATAGATTAAGTGTGCTAGGAGAGCACTAAAATAAAGCTTTTGAATAGAAAACTGGTCTGGCTACTCAGCTACAGAAATAATGCAAAGCAACACAGTGCCCTTCTAAGATGATCCCTAATTGCCTGCTTTAAACTTCTTTCCTACTGTGTGTGATGGGAGGTTTGTTGGCACAATTTGGGACTGCTTATTCCAAGTGCACAGAGAGCTGTCCTCCCAGAGAGGATTCTCATAAATTCTGTTAAATTTATAATTTTTGCTCTCATAAGAGCAAAAGCCTCTTATGAGAGAAGTGACCAGCAACAGCACCACAGAGCTCAAGAGCTATTGGGGCAGTAGTTTCTTGTTGCTCTGAACAGAAAGTTTGTTTAAATCTAACCATAGCTTAGGCAGTCTGGATGTTTTGCAGTGTCAGTACTTTCTGTGTGTCTGGACCAACAAGTCTGGTGCCTACTCCTGTATATCTAAAAGCAGCAGTTAAATTTTGCATAATGGGTTTATCATTTTTGCCTGCGAAGGAAATGGTTTGTGATTTTAAAAGAATATACATTTTGCCTTTTTGTGGTGGGGAAATGAGTATCAGTTATGTTCGCTTCTCAGTTGCTATAGATCAGTGGAAGCCAAGTGATCTACATTGATTTAAGAAAGAAAATGTGCAGAATTGTCTGCATTTGTTCTGCATTGCATCTTCCTTTGTCCACCAGTTTTTCTTTGAAGAGACCTTGTTGTGTGAGCAGCCAGCATTTGGGCATACTTCTCTGTGACTACAGTTTAGACACTTCACCATAGTCTTCCAAACCACGAGAAGTATTTTAAACAACAGAATACAATTGCTGTAATTGGAATTCACTAGAAAAGCTTGAACTAATATTCTGCTGCCCATGAGAACCATGTTATGATCCAGATTATCCAACCACTTCTTGAATTTTATGCAAACGACCCAAACTCAAACCCCTTCAATACTTCTATGTCTTTAAAACTAGGAGTTTTGTCCTTAGTTCTTGAACAATTCCTGCTGCACTCAAGATTTTCTTTGAAGATTTTCTTTCTGGATAATAATAAGACGCAATATTGCATCTTTTACAAGATCCAGCAGAATTTAAATTTGAGATAATATGATTGATTTCTCAGAACAAGATTTCAATGTAAAATAGATCAGCAGCAGGTTACTGTCTGCTTTGAAATTATTAAATTACACTAAACAAACAAAAAAAAATTATATATGTGAAACTTGCCAAGCTTTGCAAATGAGAGTCACCATTTTTCGGGGATCCAGCAGCCAGTCAAGAACATGCCTGATTTTACATAAAGGTAACCCTCCACAGCATCACAAGAAGTGTACTTAAAAGTACATGTAATTTACAAATATTGTGATTGCAGATGCAAATGAGGCACTTCTTTCCTTGGTGGTTAATTGCATATATGGACACCTCATCTGCCTGAACAATTGTGATAAATTAAGACATGCAAAATGCTATTAGCATGTTTGCAGATCAGATGCTGTTCTTAGGCAACAACAGTGATCTGATTTTATGAGTGGGGTCATTTTAATCATGCTTTGCTGCAGGTGTTTTTACAAAACGTACTTCAAATGTACATTTTGTAAAATGTACAGAATTTTTAGACTATGAATCCAGATTTGCTTTAATTATCAGTAACTTGACAGTGTACCCAATAGGTTTAGCAGTTGTGTACTATAAAAGGGAGAAATAAGAATGAGAAAATGACAGGTGAGAATTCCAAATTCACATAATATGTTCCAATCCAAATACCTGATTTGTAGGAAGACAGAAACAGCTGTGTTTGTTTTCTATAGGATGGGAGCAGAAGCAGGAGTGAGCATACTGATGGACTGAGTATCAGAGCAGTCCTGGTCAAGCCTACAACTGTCTGCATGTTTGATCCATTCTGTCCTTGAAGTCATTTTACAGAGTAAGAACTTAGCACAGGAAATTGGGAAAAAGCTTACACGTCTTCCCAATTGTATTTATGAGCAGTTCAAGTCTAAGAGGAACTGACATGCTGCTAGATGCAGCTTCATACCTGGTGAACTTGTTCCAGGAGTGCCTCCAGCCTTCCTGACCTTTTAATATAGCCAGTCTTAGTGGTAGTGCTTTTAGGTTTTGGAGCTTTACTCTCAAGTTGGATGACAGAATCCTGGAGAGATGCTTCCAGCTCACACAATCCTAAAATTATAATCCAAACAAAGATTATAATACAAACAGTTATGAAGTAGTGGAGCAATGGAGAGAGGAATTTGAATTTTGTTAATATCTCAAGTAAATATGTCACACAACTAAGTCTTCAAAAATACCTTACCTGCAAAGCTGTTAAGACAGAAGTTTTTTACCACATAGCAGTTAGAATTGTTGTCTGGGAAAAAACCAATTCTAGACAAAGGAGCATATGCTTGTGATGAAAAGTCAGTATACTCTTTGATAATATCTCGTCTTTCCAACTTTCCCATCAAATTCTTCCTCTTAGCTAACAGTTTCCTGAGCCCTGAAAAGGAAACACAAACGTGAGAAGGTTCAGACACATAGTTCTAGAAAAGCTGTATCTTTGTAAATTCACAAGAGCTTTTGCTAGATAAAATAAAAAACATGACAGACCAAATGCTGGCCATGCATATCAATATTGTGGAAGCAACCTATTTCATTTTGAATAGACTGTAGCCTTGTGAAAATAAAAATGGCTTGTCTGAAAACTGTTTCATACCCCTCTCTTACTGGCTTTCAGACTTACTCAATGCACAGTCATGCTGAATTTTTTTTATTGCCTCTTCTTTAGCCTTCTGATGATTTTGCCAGTGGTCATACAAGCGTGTGGCATCCAGCTCCTTCTGATTCTCCTCTCGCCTCCGCAGCAGCTTCCTTAAGACTTCCAGTTGAACCTTCTGCAACCTGCAAGGAAAGAAAAGGTCAGGTGGTATTTAGTGTACTCTGTAGTGTTCTGTGCAATGTTGTCATCATCAAATCCCACATATCAATGGACTACTTTACAAATAGTTCATATTGCATATCTCATACTCAATCTTTCATTTTAAAGAGTGAGTTAAGCACTGGTAAATGTATTGTGGTAGCAGTTCCTTAGATTAAATTTAAGAAAAACATCCCTTCCCCAAACCAGGGTATTTTCACAGAAACAGAAGGCTTGTTGTACCCTTCAGCCGATCCTCTAAACCTTCTTGCTCCTTCTCTATTCAGCCAATAATTAAAAGAAAGAGAAGAGTATAATTGGACTCCTACTTATCTATTTCCTGTTCTCTAAGGGCCCACTCCTTCCTGTCCATATCCTCCGTCATTTTCAACCTCTTCGCGATGTGTGAGGGACTGTCCAGGGGTGGAAGTGCTGCTTCCCACGCACGTTTTTCCCGGATGCGGTCAATCACCTCCATCTCAGCCAGTCCTGCTGGTAGCCCCCGACCTTGTAGGGACAAGAAGCATTAGCTCTTTAGGACCATGGCAAATCCCACAAATAGCCACCACAAGTAAGTATTAGAGGGCTGGATGGGCACAAGCCCATGTGTTAAACACAAGCAGAACTGCCAAAAGCCAGAAGTAAATACTTCTAAGGTCAGTAAAATTCTGCAGTAAGAGGAACAGTAGGACATGCAGTTGCTATAGTTCAGTGGACATTAACTCTAGCATTTCATTCCTCTCCTGTAGGCTGCAAAGGAGGAAAAGCTTTTCTAGGAAGACACTTTCTGAGAACGAGCACTTTCTTTGGCATGTCCAGTGTTCATCACATTACAGGTGAGACACAGGGAGATTACGGTCACAGGTATAATCTGGGGCAGCAGTCTTCATACTGTTTTGGGGTTTTTTTCACGATGTTCAATTCAGAGCAGCTGAAGAACTGTGGGTAATTGGAAAAACTGCTCCTAGTTTGTATTTGTGAAACATGACATTTTATATTGAATGATCTCAAAACTTCATAAAATGCCCCACAACAGCACCATTAACTAGGGAAATACCATACTTATTTTAGAAACTGATAAAATAATTACCCCAAATGCACACAACAAAGGACTGCCAAAGCTGGCAATGGACTTGAAACCTGACGTTGAAAAGAACCTCCTGCTTAAGAGGTGACATGATTATTATAATTTATCTTAATTTCACAACTCACCCCAAGTGAGTGTAGCAAGTGTCAGAAGTTCAGGGACTGAGTCGCTGTGAACTACATATTCAGGGGAGTAGGGATCTGTCTGTGCTTCACCATCCCTGTAATCTGTCTGTGTCCCCAGAGTTCGGAACATGGGGCCAAAGACCTGGCTGTCTCTTGTAGATGACTGCACACGCAGCTCTGTCCTAAAGAGAGATGCAAGATGGAAGAACATTGGTCACATTCTCTGAAAAAACCCTGAACAAACACAAAGGTAGGAGACTGAAATGTGTTTTGGTTTATCTTAACATTAATCCCATTGATGTTAACTCCATTATCTTACTCAGTGAGGCAACACTGAGTCCTCTGAAACACTATCCTTAGGTAAATAATCCAGAAATCTTCTAGTTTCAGCTCTCATGATTATTATACACAAATCTTCCCTACGTATATAAAGCATTGCCTTTAATGGACACAAAAAGTAACTAATGGTTGAGTGTAACATGAAGTAGAACTGCTTCAATTTAGCTTACATATTTCTCTTTCCAATAATTCCAGAATAAAAATTTAATTCTGATACAAGCATGTGCAATTTCCACTGACTCTACTAGGAACTGAATTTTCTTATGGGAATCAAAATTTGATACTCACTGAAAAAAACCACATTAGACTACTTCATGGATGCTCTGCATCTCTGAAAAGTATTATAATCTATCACAATGATTGTAATAAAATATCAGAAGATTTTCCAACAATATTGCTCTACTAGAGAATCTTCTTTGCAGTGGTACCTCTTCTAGGATTCAGAGACACATAGCTTTCTGTTTCAAGCCTCACAATCATAACACACTTCATCAGGTACATGTTCTTTACTCACAAAGCACAAATACACTGCAAGCAAATGCTGAAACAGTCAATCACCTGTTTCCTCAAGAATTCTCAATGACGAGAACAGCACCTTACTTCTTAATAAGTTTTTCCTGTTAGCTCATTACGAAAAATACTGGTCACCAGCTAAAGAGTTTCCTGATCTTTTTCTGGCGAGATGTTACCCATTACAACAGTAATCTTCCACAAGTCACTACTTACTCTGTCACTGCATAAGCAACATGCACTGGAACCTTTACTGGAGGCCGCTTATTAGAAGAGCTGAGAGGTCTGAAAAGACAGAATGAAAGTAAGACAACAATGATGAGCATAAAAGATCATTATGGTTTAGAAATACTGCAGTCCACTAATTTCAGCGGAGTTACACGGATTTTCCACAACTCAGGTTCTGTAGTTGCATGTTTAAGAATTGTGCTTGAATATTAAATAATTCTTTCATAGCTGAGGAGTAACAAAGTTTCACCAGTAGGATTGAGTGTTATTCTTATGTCACAGCAGAAAGTGGAATTGCAAAACAAGACAATAATTAAAGTTAGTTTTGAGTGTGCTGTCAACATTTTGTATATGTTTCCCTAATTAGTTTATTTTTTTCACGTCGAGTTTTTGAAATAGTTGTTTGGGTTTTTAAAATAACTGCTTGAAATCCTGAAATTAATTTCTACAATCAGCTGATAAGATGTTTTGGACTTAATCTGATTGTTTCCTTTTTTGCCATATTTTATGAGGTATCTTGAAAATTGTATGGACTCAACTACATATTAATAATTCCTTCATAGGCATTCTTATAGCTTGCATATTGCAGTTCACTTCCTTACCGTGTAAAATATTTGTAGCGATTCTTGCCATCAACTTCAGGATCTTCATATGCAATCGGAGGTATTTGAAGAGAAGACTGACCTCTAAAAGCCAAAATACAGGATATCATTTAAGAAGTACATTCAGAGCAGCTCTGATCTATTTTCCTTAAGCCCTTTTCTTTTTTAATCTCTCTTTCTCTTCTGGTTGCACAACCAAACATGCACACTATAAACTGCCAAAAATGCCCACACTTACACAAGTAATTATATTTTGCTTTTTGTCATACTTATGTAGCAAACCAGTTTGACACTTTATGTGTATTTCCTACTATGTCTGGTCAAGAGATGGTCATTTGTTGCCTTTATTAAAACTTGCTTATGAGCTTGTTATGAAAAGGATTGACCACTTGTACATGCTTGACTTTGTAGAGTATTGAAAGTGGGGGCAGCAAGCTCATTTCCTTAAGAGTAAAACTTTCCACAACAGAAAATATGTGTAAATGAGTAGAATGAGTAAAGGAGAATTCCATTTTCTGCCTTTGAAAAGTAGCTAAAGAGATTTTGAGCAAATACTGAAAATTTTAGAATCAGCAATTTCAATTTGAATTCTCCAATGAAGGAGAAAAATTAGGATGATGATGTGAATGTTTCAAAATCTATGCTGGAACAACCATATCTTTTGCAAGAACACTCCTCATTTTTTTCCCCATTTTGAATTTAAAGTAGGCAGGCTGTTCAAATTTTTCACTATAACATCTTGAAGAGTTTTCTTTACTTTAAAGCTTTGGAAGACCATGAGAAAAACCTCATTAAGGCAGTCAGTGAGATAATGGGTAGAATTGAGTAATTTGAAAGCTATGCATCAGGATTGCTATGTGATTTCACAACTGCTTTGTACTCCAGTCTTACTCTTCTCAACCTACACAGTGGTTAAGGACAAAAACCAGTTCTTCCCAGAGAAGTTGTGGATGCCCCATCCCTGGAAGTATTTGAGGCCAGGTTGGATGAAGCTCTGAGTGGAAGGTGTCCCTGTCCATGGCAGGGGGATTGGAACCAGATGATCTTTAAGGTACCTTCCAACCCAGACATTCTATGATTTTTTTACTATTTTATTCCTTTAAGCTGTATATATGGCAAGTCCTGAAGGCCAGGTTTTTCATAAGACTATTTTTGGCAACCTGTAAGAATTCTAGCCTCAGATGTATGGGCTTGTGGGTGCTGAATTTGGCTGCTGATGCCTAATTTTAAATACAAAGGTATATTTACAGAGATACAATTAACAATACGTAACATTGCTCGACAGCTGGGATCAAAACAGAGGATTACATGCTGAGATCAGTTGTCTTCCAAGCCCTCATCTCATTCCTGCAAACTGAGCTGTGGAATTTGGGGAGCCACAGTATGACTACCTGCTACAGGAAAGCCTAGAGAGAGATGCTTCCTTAACCTCCCGTGACATACAATTTACTGCCAAGGTAAGTTTAAAGTCATCTCTTCCCAAGGCTTTCAGTTATAACACAAAAGAAAAGAGAGGGAATGTTTCGAGATGCAGTATCATAACCTGATATACTTGCTCAGCACTAATCAACCTATTATTGTGAAGTTGTGTTTGTAATTCAAATGAGTTAATTGAGCTGATGGCTAGTTCCACTAGCTGACTCTTTACATATCAGACTGTTGCTCCATCCAGATGGATTTGTGTTTCATTCAGCACAGGTGGGCACTTATTCTTATGATTTAACTTTATTAGCATAAGCCGTTCATCCTATTATGGTATAGTTACAGGCACAATGGGAACCCAGGGAAATAGCCCTTTTTATTCCACAGATCCTGCCTCTTGCATGTCCTTGACTTATATTTGCTGACTTTGCTGAAATAAATGAGCATTTATTCCCAGTAACCTTGCAAAGGCAATGCAACTACTGAGGAGACAGCTGGGAAATATTCTGCCTTCTGTATCAGCAGCACTGTCAATCAGTGCAGGTTGAAACAGAGGGGATGTATTTCTCATTTTTTGTTAATTGCACGACATTTTGCAAATACATGTTGTTGAAATGTAAATCAATTTTTCAATTTTAGGTGTCAAATAAGTTGTTACAGAATAACAGGCAAAATACAAGATACCACTGAGGTTTTCATGTGCTGGGGACAGTTTGAAATAATGAAAATAATATTAAGAAAAAAATACTCCAATTTTAAATTTTTTTAATTACAGAAATGAGAATATGCCTTTGAAACTGAACGAAACCAGGTGTGAAATCCACTGTATCACTCTTGAACGTATTTGATTATTGTCTGGCATGTGGTAGAACTCAGTTACTTGCAACCCTAGAGCAAGTACCATCTGAAAAGCCCATGGTCTAAAGTTAGTTTGTTAAAGCAGAAAGAATGTTTGAAAACAACTACCTAGACTGATGCCTGCAGTCTTGAATACAGCTACAAGAGGACTTACAGAAAAACATGTGGTGTTTCAAAACACATAAACATCTAAAAAAAATCTACTGAATCAGAAGCCCAAATTGTAATGCCAGGAGAAAGCTCAACTAAGAAGCCCCTGCACTAAAAATGTGGTGCCCTGGTTCAGGCCGCAGGGACCCCTGAATGAGCAGCAAAAACAACCTAACCAGCTGTAAGTGCATGGGTCTAAAATGAAAGAGCTCCCACTGAAGTAACACACATGAGTCATTGAAGTCTTCATAACTCATCTGATCTACAAGAGATTGAAATAACTCTCTTCTCTTTCACGGCAACCGCTGCAAAGCAGATAGCACAAGGATGAAGGAATGTGCAACATCCCTGTAAGAAACAGATGGGTAACCATACTCCACAACAGCTGCAATCTCTTAATTTCAAGGGAAATATAAGTAGGAGCAAATTGCAGTCATCTCCACTTCAGTGTGCATGGGTTTTTGTTGGTTTTGTTTGTATGTTCGTTTTAAATTATCCAACCATAGAACACTTACACAGCAAGCTGCTGAAGAGCCTCCAGGCGCTGCTGAGCCCTCCATCTTCGACCAATAAATGCAGGCACTGGATCTCTGCCCTTGAAGCACAGACCGCAGGCTGGGAAATGAATCAATCCCGTAGCCATACTTCAGAATATCGGTGCCTTTACCTAGCATTTGTGTGGACACAAAGAGAGGCAGTAATGTAGCGATTTCAAACAGCGTTAAAGAGATTGGAATTCCAACCTGCTGTGATTTACAGGACTGCACATTTGGGATGGGGAAAGAAGGCGGCATACGTATGCTAATGATGTCAGCTAGTTAGATGGTTCTTCTCAAGATGTTGAGCATACCAGACTAGCAGCAGATGCACAGATTTGTCTTCTGGCTGTTTTCCAGTGCTAAACTTATACTTAAAATTGAAAGGTCTAACGGTTTGTTACATAAAGAAGTTAGTGTGCAGTAACTGTGAATGTGCAGCAATGTGAACTTCTAGCACATTACCCCATGTAACTCCATCCTATTTCTAGTGCTCTAGAAATTAAGTAACATATTCCACTTACAAAGTTACATTATTTTATACTGTAACAATTTTAGCATTTGTTAAAAATATCTCAAAGGAAGCTAGCACACAAAAAATGATCACATTAAAAATCTACACCCTTCCTTTTAAGTACTAATTTCCCTGGGCAGATACGCCTTAAATCACTACATTTATGGTTGCCAATAAATCTTTGCAATCATGGCTCAAGTATAAGTGATCTAGCTATATTGGCTCGAGCTTCTGTAAAGACTGAAATCAGAATTGAATTGTGAATCGCCCCTTTCATTTCAGCAGGTGCTAACTCAAATGCATACAGGGCAGTGGTGACATTTCAAGTACTCTAACTAACCAGAGTGTAAGACAGTGTCAGCTGATGAAGATCTAGGCACCTGACTATGAGCAGCTACTTGCTGTGCATGAAACTGCATTTTTGTTCCATTTCTCTTTGAAGGGAGTTCAACTTTTGAGAGTCTGGAATACCCTATGAACTAATATGATCGCAACCTTTGTCCATCCCAATTTCTGAAGCTATAGATTAAGAATTCGAAGTTGTAGTGTTTTGAATTGCACGTTATGGACTTGCCGATTCCTTTTAAAACATGTTTTATGCAAGTCAGAGTCTACCACCACACCCATCTGCACCATTACACCTATCACGTGACAACTTTAGTGACAGGATGCCTGTTTACCTTGTCTGGCCTGAACTGTTATCACTGCCATATTGTTGCAAGGGTCTCTCTGATGACAGGCAGTGTTCCCAGCTCCATGTCCATGTCTCTCTACAGAGCGGTAGACAAATACACTTCTTTTTTTTTTTTCATGTAGATATAAGAAAGATTCTGAGATAATGAAGTAAGAGACAGCCAGAGAGATTCTTAAAAAAAAAAATGCTCCTTGACTCCATTTTTGGAAAGCTGCTCAGGGCTTTTCTCCTTGCTGTACAGCAATGGAGTCTTGAGTTCAGAATATCTGCCTTGCAGCCTCAGTCAAATGCATAGCTTTAGGAGAACTCTTTGTTTAAGATCCAATTCATTGTGCAGTTGCATGAAGTCTGTTTTCCTTTGGCATTCTACCTATATGCATCCTCTGCAGCTATCAAGCACTGCTGTTTAAAGGTGTGACTGCAACCCCCACAGACATGCCCTAGCTGATTTTAAACCAGCGAAGGGGAATACTGACAGCAGGGGAGCAAATGTAGTAGGGAGCTAAGCATGGGCTAACTAGGTAAGGGCTTAGCTAGGAAGTTAAACTGTCAACTCTATGAAGAATCAAGATGGATTTGTAGTCTTTATAGGCTGCCTAGCTGTTGCTAGGTACTTCATTTTAGTCTAAATATGCTACGTTGATCTGTAGTGTAAAGATGTCCCAAGGAAAGCAAGGAGGCACTGTGTGAAATGACAGTTCTGCTTGAACAACAACCCAACAACTGTCCAGTTGTTTTATTACATCTAAGTAACAGGCACAAACTACAGTTAACAGCATTTGGAGATAATCTGTTAAAAATACTGACACACAATTTAGGAAATTACTGGAAATATGAAGCTGGGTATTTCTAGGCTGCTGTTACAGAGTGACCATAGGCCAGCAATCATGGCTACTCCCTGTGTCATCTTGTTTTAGACAAAACTGCTTCCTTTGCTTCGTATTTTGATGTTTTAAGGGAGAAGCTTAGGACCGAGGCAGAGTTTCTACCCATGTGTATGCATACACAGAAAAACACAGGGTGAACACGTGAGGTGTCTTTGGTCAACACCTACCACTTTGTCACCGACAAACTAAGCATGGACATTTGACTTTGAAGGGTCCTTCTCACTTGACAGTGTGCAGAGAGGGTCTGAAAGGCAAGTGAACAAATGGAACTAGTTACACATTTGAGGAATCAGCACAAATCATCAGGCTCCACTTCCCTCTTTGAAAGTCTGCCCATAAGAGAGTATAAAACAAAGTAGGAAAGAAAAAACTAAAATACATGTCTCTGTATCAAAGAAATTCCACCATCACACAAATGAGCCTCAGAGCTGAAATCCTACTGTTCTGTGGAACATGGACGTGAAAAATGTAGCAGAAAAATCTGCTTTTTTTGGAAGCACGGCCAACTTAAACAGAAAATGTGAAGACATGAAACATTAAAAGGAAGGCATGGTGCTACGGTAATCAGTGGAAATACCATACTGTACATGATGCTTCCCTCTGGGACACAGAGCTGGCTTTGCTCCAGCTCTCAAATGTTTCACCGTCCCAGCCGCGTTTCAGCCGCCAGCCCTATCGCTTTCCCGCTGCTGCGGTGGCACCCACCTCGTGCCGAGCTCGGCGACAGCCCCTCGGGGAGGGGAGGCCCGGGCTGAGGCGGGCGGCCTCACGCCCCGCAGCGCCCAACTCGCGGCCCCGCTCCCGCCCAAGGGATCGGGCTTGGCCGCACCAGTGCCGCCGTCCGGGGCTGCAGCGGGCCGGGGGCGCAAGCAGAGCCCTGCCTCCCCGGCCGGGCCCGGTACCGGTACCGGAGGAGCAGCCGAAGGTCCGGCCTAGAGCCCGCCCCGCCGGGTGAGGCTGGAGCGGCTGCCGTTCCCATGGCCACGGCCGGCGGGAGGGGCCGGGGCTGGGAATGTCCCGCCCCTGCGGCCGGGCGGTGCTGCGGGCTGGGCCCTGCCCTATCCCGGGGGCGGTGGCGGCGGCTGCTGTTGGCTTTGCCAGGAGGCAGCCGCCTCCCGGAAGGTTCTCTCTTGCAGCTGCCGACGTGTTGCTGCTTGTGCTCCTGCTCCCTCCAGTGCCCCTCCCCTACTTTCCACAGAGCCCTGAGGCTTTGCCCTCTTGCCTCCATCTTGTGCCGCCTCCGGGAGAGCGGCGCTGGGGAGGGGATTTGTCTGGAGTTTGACGAGGACAGGGCACGGTAGACGCTGGGAAAGGAAGGACATACGTAGTTTTGCGTTTCAACAGCTGCTGCTGGAGTTGCTTTATGTGATGCTCCCCAGTCCCCCCGGACCCTCGCTTAGTGCTTAAGAAATCTGGTTTAGCAGTTATAGTTAGGGACGGGATTCAAGCCTGGATATTGTAATTCCTGGCTTTGCTTGTTACCATTTAGGACTTCTGCAGGCATGAAGTGGTGAAAGTGAGTCCAGAGAACAGCTGGTGAAGGGCCAGGAGCACAAATCCTATGAGGAGCAGCTGAGGGAGCTGAGGGTGTTTAGCCTGGAGAAAAAGAGGCTCAGGGGTGACCTTATCACTCTCTCAACTACTTGAAGGGAGACTGAAGCTAGGTGAGGGTCGGTCTCTTCTCCCAGGCAACCAGCGACAGGACAAGAGGACACAGTCTTAAGCTGTGCCAGAGGAGGTTTAGATTGGACATTGGGAGAAATGTCTTCATGGAAAGGTTGTTTAGACATTGGAACGGGCTGCCCAGGGAGGCGGTGGAGTCCCAGGTGTTAAAGACTGGACGTGGCACTCAGTGCCATGTTCTGGTTGATACCGTGGTGTTCGGTCATAGGCTGAACTCAGTGATCACAGAGGTCTTTTCTAGCCTAACTGATTCTGTGATTTTGTGAACATAGGCTTGCTATTTACTCCTCAGAGGGGAGTAAATTTTTCATCCACAAAGCATCTCAAGACACCTGTACAAAGCATTACAAATAAACATCGTGCTTTGCAAAATATTGCTGTTTCCATAAGGAGGAGGCCATCCTCTTCTATGAGGAACAAAGTTGGAAGCTTCCTAATGCTTTATGTTAAAACCAGAAAGGGCTAATGTTTTTATGACTGTAAAGAGATTTGCAGGCAATGCTGCCTTGGAATAGGACACAAAAAGCAGAGAAGTTGCAAATGGGCCTTCTCCTCTGCCTATAATCTTGAAGCAAGTCCCTTATGTTAGTTATTTTGTGTATAAAACTGTATGTCAAAAGGTTATTCACTTGTCAAGTCTGATATAAAATATTGGCACCTCAGTACCTCATTACAGGGGATCAAGTTTAGGACTGTAGTTCCAAATTCCCTGGCTCTGTAAATTTACTTGTAGACAATATAACTTCGTTTTAATTTCTTAAAGGCCCATCACTTGCCTGAAGCAACAACTTTCTTAGGTTAGTGGGTCAATTGAAAATGGGTCTGAACTAAGAAATGTTGTCACAGCTTTGTTTCTGACAGACATCTGTAAGATGTGACTTCCCACAATGGATTGATCCATGCCCTAAAGATGCTCAGCAGGCTGTAAAGACCCTCATTTTACTAAAGAGCTTTACAATGTGATACCTTATTATATTTATATTTATTGATGCAGCAGCGAAAGTCACTTTTTAATAGAGTTCACCAGCACTTGTCAAGGTCGATTCAGTTTTCCTTTCTTGTATCTCATTTCACTAAAACTCCATGATTTCCATGCTGAAATTTTTCCATGCTGAACATCTGCCTTGAGGTAATGAGGTGTGTAAACTGTACTTTGGCCAAAAAATTATTCTGTATTGGCTCCACCTTCTCACATTTTTGCACTCTAAGGTTTTCAGAGATGACTGAATACACGTGGCCTGGACTTCTTTTTTTGTGATGTGGAAAGGAACCAGATAGAAACCAAGCTGAGAAGGAACAATGGAACAACCAGAAGTGTTCTTGACAGTACTACAAAATGCCAGGGCATATCTTAACAGATGAGTACTCTCTGGAGCCGTGGAAGACCAAAAAGGTGCAGTCCCACTACTAAATTTAACTGCATTACATTTGATTACATGTAAGATGTTGCCACATTGTTCACCATGAGCTCTCTGGCCCTACTACCTCTGATCTGTCGAGTGTTGGCACCAGGAAGACTAGGGAACCAACTCAGGAGACTGATGTGGCTGAAAACTAACTTGTCAGAAAATAAAAGTTTCCAGGTCACTGCATAGCTGCTTGAAGACTGGTACTCACTCATGGGAGGTGACAGGTATATGTGGCTGAGCGAAAAGGCTCAAAGGTTCAGGTTCATGGAACTTGCTTAGATTAGATTAGAGTGTGTGTGTGTGTATATAAAATATTGGCTAATTTTTAACTAATATTTCTAAGAAATCTCTGTGAACTACACGTATGGACAGTGGACAGCCTTACAAGTGTTGAAAGTTGTGTTTATTATTACTAGCTTGAGTGTTCTTTGCCTGAAATCTTCATATTCCTGTGGACCTGAAGCTGTGTGAAACTTGGCCAGGGCCCCTGGCACACTGGTGTGTGCTGTGGAATACACTGCAATGACAAAGCTGGGAGGTTTGGTCTGAATGGGTCTTGTTTATTGATTTAGGTATTTATTTTTAATATAAATCAGCCATTTCCAAAGAAAAAGATCTCAAAATACAAAAGACTCTAAGAAAATGTTTGATGCCAGGCAGTAAACTCTGGCAACTTTGTCTGTGATCAGCACTTTGGAAAAGGGACTCAAAACTTATCTGGCAGGTTGGTCTGTGTGTGTCAAGGACATACCCTGTTGCTCTGGTGAAAATGAGGTGAAGTCAATCAAAAAGGTTCCTGTTTCCTACAAAAGAACTTGACTGATTGGCTTTCTCCTCAGACCTGCGGGCCATAGGGTTGGGTTTTGGAGGTTTTTTTTCTTTTCCATTAATAACTTTTCCAGAACAAGACTGTGTTGCTGAACTGGGGTACTGTCTCTCTGCTTATTTTTATTTTTTTTCTAGCCACTTGGCTGTAGGGGACACCAGGTGCTCAGATGTATGAGTAAACTGCCCACACCCTTGTGAATTATGGTGCAGTGTCTGAGTGGATTAACTTTGCATGTTGCAAAACTGCAGAAAAGTGCCCTAGTTTAGCTGCCCATGACAAAGGCTGAGCCAAATGAATTTTACCTCACATTAACCTTGAGATAAGATGGTGTAATTTGCTGCAAGATGAATTACTGCTACTCTGTTGATGGACTTGTTATGCTGTGATGACTTGCTGATGTGTTTGAACTGTAAAATCAGGCAGGAGGAAGTAGAAAATGTAGCAGGGTAGGATCAGGCAGTAGCTGAGAGCAGAGTAGTAGCTGAACAAAGACAAGATGGATCAGACATGGATGCGTGATTTTAGAGGAGAAACTTGGCTGGCTGAGCAAAGGAAAAACAGTAGGAGAGTAGGGTAGTAGAGAACCAGTGTGGCATGGAGAGGAGGGAGAGAGAGGGTAAACAGCTAATAGGCAGAACTGAAGAGGTCTGGACAAGAAAATGGGAGATCTAGGTGAAGAACTGAAAAAGTGGGAAAAGGTGTGGAAAGACAGGATTAGGAAGGATAAAGCAAAGCAGTTGAGCTAAACAGATGATGAGTCTCTGTTTTTCTTCTATCCTCCAAAGCCTGGGAAGGGACTGGATTTCTTGAATGAGACTTATCCTGCAATCCATGAGGATCATGAGAAACCCTTGGCAAGATGTCATCCATGTGGCTTTAAGCTTCCTTATGTAAATGGTCCTCTTCTGCTGTTAGCAGGGGTTGGATGACAGCATTGTTGTGGTGCTGGGTGCATGTGATACTTCACAGTGACCTTTTTCTAGTTATTTTTTAAAATCTAAGTTACAGGCAACAAAGTTATAGCATTAAAAGCACTGTTGAGGCTTTGATGGCAGGAAATTCCAAAAGTAATCTATTTAAAATTAGTAACCATTAGTGTGCCATTTCCCATTTTTGCCACAGGATGTCACAATTCCTCCATGTATGGTCCTATCCATCACAGGCTCTAATATGGGTGCCACTAGTTCAGCTCATGTATCTAAATGTGAAATGATCTAAAGTGAATATCCAAGGTAATCCCTAATTTCCATTCCCAGTCTGTTCTGCACATGATTTACTGTGTGTAATAAACACCTTTTTTCAGGTGTGTGATTCAAAAGAAGCAAGAAAGCAGCAGCACAAGGCTGCAGTCAATGTGATTGCTAGATTTTTAATCCAGAAGAAGGGAGCCTTCCTTCCAGCCAGCAAAGAGGAGGAGGAGGAGGAAGATGTGATCACTATTCCCATCAGAAAGCAGAGGTAAGTCTCAAAAATATGTAAGAAGACAGATGCTGTGAAATCTGCTGTTCTGTGGATTGAGACCTTGTCTCTGTGCTGACCTTTGGCTATAGTAAGGCATGATATCCACTGTGGAATACCTCACTTGTAGCTTGTGACATCTTTTGTAAAAATGGAGCCTTGGACTACTGATTGTTGTAAATGGAGCTTCACTAAGGTGAAGTCTGTGGTTAATTTGTGCTGTTTTTACTACGTGCTGTGCTGAGAGAGGTATCTTTTGATACAACTGCTGAAATGGAAAAAAAATAGATTAAAGTCTTTATGTTCTTGCCTTTTTTTCTTTTCTTAATATGACTGTAGGCACATTTCCTGTACTAAAGGCAATATACAGATGAGGATAGCTCAAGAGTCAAAGTTCAAAGGAAATGAAGTAGTAGTACTTTGTGATCACAGTTTAAGGATTCACTTCAAAGCCTGCTGAAATATGTCTGTAATGGTTTTGATTAGCACTTAATAAATTTTTAAAAAGAAGGTGGAATTAAGGATATTTTCAGCCTATGGTTCAAATTGTGACATAACCCCAATTTTACCAATAGTTCAGGCATCCTCTGAAGGACACTGATATACTTCACTTAGATTGGGTCAGCTTCTTAAACGATGGTTCTTAAAGAACAGATATGACATTTGCATGATTTGCTGTAGTCAGGCATGTTGTCTTACCTCAGGAGGAAAAGGATTTTGGATTGAGCTCCTTAGGGAACTAGCGAATTCCTAGTGTTCTCACTCCTCTCACTTAATATTCAGAGGAATAAATGCCAATACCATCGTGTTAGCTTGCAGGTTTCATGTTTCAGTGTGTTAAGACACTTTTCTGGGGAGTGAATTTTGTGCTTGTCTGACCTGATGGGAGCATCAGGGACTCCTGATTTTCTGGAACAATTTTAGCCACTTCCTTCATGGAAATAAAATACCTGGACAGAAGTGCTATGGAGATTAATGTCAGCTTGTTATTATGACATAGTATAACTTTTCCATACACTACACTCTAATTTACACTTAAACAATTAGTTCAACATAATCGTAATACAATCTGTTAAGGCTTTCAACATTTACTTAGCATCCTTTAATTGCAGTCCACTAGATGGAGGTCAGGTGAGGGCTAGCACATCCAGAGGCCCAGAGGTGGCCTATCAGAAATAAAAAGGTGAGAAAGCAGTGACAGGACACTTAGGCCGTTGGAAGAAAGAAGCTAGAATTGGATGGGGTCTCAACAGAGCCCTTTCAAGGATTGGGGAAGGATGCAAAAGTATCACTTCCCTCATGTAAGAGAACAAAATCTGTACTCTTCAGTCTTGAAAGTTCCCCTATCTTTCCCTTCTGTCTTTGCCTGCACCCACATAGCCATTCCCACATCATTTCCCAGTCTCACAGGGTGGAGACTGAACTGAACACCGTACAGGATCCAGAGCACTGCATTGTTGCCGTGACATACCAACGGTGAGAGCATGATAAGAACTCCACATTGAGCATGCTGATCTGGAAACATCCTCTCATTGATACTAGGTCTTTGGATGGACCCCAGGCAAGAACCAGACCTTGAAGGATCCATTCTCAGTTTAAATAAGGGAGTGGAGTAGATCATGATGTGCCAGTCCAGATAGGAAGCATGGAGTAAAATTTAGTGTTTTACAGAGTAAGTACTAACCTAAGACAGTACTTAGATAAAATACTGTGCAGTGTATTGAAAAGCAGGACAAAATAGTTGGGATATGGGCTTGAGCTGAACATTTAGATTAAATTTTCTGCCATATAGACGACATACGTTCCTATGTCATTTAAAAAAAATATTTGTACTCCAGATAGATAATGTATTTAGGAAGATGTCAATGCAAATAGGCTCTCCTGAGAATCCCTCCACCTGCATATGGAGATGCCTTAATGCTTCATAAAATCTGACCATTAAGCACTCAATAGTCAAGTCCGTTGATTTTTAATGGGAAACAGGATTCTAAAGATCTTGAGAAGGAGATCAGCAAGAAGAAAAGCAGAAGAAAACAAGTGCAAATGAATTAGGTGTTCAAAGTTGAAACCTAGCACGACCACTGATCTGAAAGAAATGGCTTGAGTGTGACTGAATTTTCTACATTATCTGGTAACTGTGAAAAACAGCTCTGGGGATTCTAACTAAACAGATTCAGAAGACGTGATGTTGCAGGCTCTTTATAAGCAGCTTGCAGCACTGCACAGCAGTTGTCTGGATGCAATATTTAAAAGAAGTGAGATGCTGGAATGTAAGTACATAGAAGTATGCAGCTGCAGTCAGTGACATCTCAAATATGGAATGACTCATGTATTTGTAAATACTAATGATTCCTTCCAGGCTTCCAGTTAGATCCTGTAGTTCATTGAGAATGTTAAACTATTTTCTATAGTGGAGCTTCACATTTCATAAAATATGATCACGAGATACTTGAATAGATTCAAACAAGCCAGATTTGCAAGACACAGGCATGAAAATGGCACGCCACCAAGCAGAATAAAATTAATAGCAGCAACACTTAGGGGGAAAAAAATGGATGAATGGAATGTGTGCAGTGAAAAAGAAGTGGACCTCCAGTGTTGCTGCTTCTCAATTGACAGCTTAACACCATTCACCAGAGTTGGAGAAACACTGCCTGGTTTGCAGCAGAACTGATCAAGGTAATAAGTTTGTATTATGGATGATTTTATGGAACTACAATGACATGTTTTTTTCTTCAATACACAGGCTAGTGGACTTGGGCTCTGAATGAGGTATCCTGTGATATATAAGAACAGATCTTAGGCAGCATTGGATTTTTGTGGGGTGACTAGTTGGAGATGCATGCATGTGGTGGTACATGTTAATAGTGGTTCAGCTGTCTGATTCTGGTCAGTTCTGACAATTCATATAGGTCATTTTGCAGAAGTTTGAAAGTCTTGCTCTTTCAAGTCATGAGAAGTGAGAATGGAAGAGGTTTCCTCTTTGGAAAGAACTATATAGGCAGCTGTCTTGGTTAACTCTGCAATATTGTGAGGAAAAAATCTGTAGCAAAACTTCCCCCTGGGTGAATCTGTGTGTATCTGCTTCATGCTTAAGCACATTTAAACCTGGGCTATTTTTTTTCTAACTTTTACCTGAAAACAGAGAGTCTGACTGCAGTGTAGGGACAGACCTTTGAAGATTCATGTCTTTTGGAGAATTAGTGATGTTATTTCCCAAATTCAGGTTAGAATTTTCTAAGTTACTAAGCTTAAGAGACTGTCAGAAAACAGACAGTTTTCTTCTGTCATGCTCTTTTGTTGTGTTGGTAACACATGCAGCCATTTGAGTGCAAACACCTGGCCTTTCCTTCCCACCAGTCTGTGCAATGGCATGTATTCTGGAATGCTTGGATTTTCATGGGTGTTCCCTCCACAAAAGGGAGCAGCTGATCGGTCACCCCAGCAAGCACTGAAGTAAGCCTGACTGGGCTTTAAATGTGCATCCAATGTCAGCTGCTGCATATCTGCATTGTGGAAAAGCTGCCACATGTCTAGTGTCTAAAGGCTCATAGTTCCTGCCTCCAACACGTGTGGGACAGGCAGGTTATTTTGTGGCATGCTACAAAACACCAGTTTCCTTCTTTTGCCATATTACCAGGGAGACTGCACACTGAACTTGCCGGTCTGGATTTTGCAGTGTTGCATGGCAAATTCCTAATCTTTACTAATACGTTTGGATATGCTTTCAATGGACAGTGACAAGAAGGGGCATAACATGAACGTGGTAATAGTCCTAATCCTAGCACAGATCCCACTGCCAAGTGATAGCATTTGGAAGTTGCAGGTCTGCAATGCTGATCAGAAAGAGAAACTCTATCCTGTGCTTGGGCAGTTCATGTAAGAGACAGCAGGGGCCTGACAAGACATCTTGCTCAGAGGTTTGAAGTCCTTTTTTCACATTATCTAAGCATTGACACAAAACACAGACAACTTCTTTGACAATAAAACACAGCATATGGTTGACTGGGCTGCTGGAGCAGTGGTTGTCTTACGTTTATACTGAGTCAAAGACAAAAATACTTCTCTAGACCATATTGAACAGGTTTCTTTTTTCAAGATGATTAAATGGCTCCCAGAATAGGCACTACATAGAAAATATCAAAATACCTTCAGCTTGGTTTCATCACACAAAATTTCCACAGCTTAATTTACCTTCTATGATGTACATCAGAACTGTGAGAAATCTGGAAAACCCCGGACTACCCCAGAATGTTACTTTCAGCTGACATTGATAGGGGCTTACCTTACCTAACAGTAACAATGCATGTAAATACATTTTTGAGATTCCTTGAAAAATTTGTTCATTGGAGACAAGTACTTGTTTTTTGGGACAACCATTCCTTTAGTGGGCTGGAACTGAAGACACAACAAGCCAACGGCAATGACTGCAGTGCTACTGTGATGTTTACACATTATGAGTCACTGCTTTATGTTCTTCGATTCTGGTAAAGGGCTGTACAGGGGAAACAAACTGGAAACCCAGCACAGCTGGGCAGTCTCTCCCTATTTCACCCATTACTCCTCTAAACCCGGAACTGTAAATGTCTGGTGTTAGTGTAGTCCTTGTGCTCTCACATGTGGCACGAGACTGCCAAATGATATGGCAGATTGAGGGAGGGTCTTTTCTCATTATCTTTTTCAGACACTGAGATTTTCACTGAATCTTATTTCCCAGGCACTGGTTCTGACAATTTTTCTGCAGTCTCATCTCAGTAGCCTGCACTTGGCTATCTCTCTTTGACTGGTAGATAAATCTGTTCATTCTGACACATAGCTCTCTAACATATTTCTTCTGCCACTGTCAGCAGGCACAAGAAAAAACAGGAGAGCCTTATGTACCCATGTGATGAAAATGTGGAGTTCTGTAGTCCTGGGCAAGAGCTAGGTTCTACTTCTCATCTCTCCCTTTGTGAGAATGAGGGGATCAAAAAAAAAGAATCCTCTCCTGTCATTTACTCATTCATGTAGCACAAGTCAGTGGTGCTGGCTTTCACTTTGGTGATCTAGAGAAACAGAATATTTCAATAGAGAATGATCTCACTTCTGACCTGACTGATTGGAAAGGTAAATACTGAAAATGACATAATTCTGTTTTGCCCAAGGCTCTTGTTGCTTGGGGTTGCTTGAAATTTCATGCCTTGTATAGGGCAGGACCATTTTCAATCTTTTACTTGAATGGAGTGTTCAGGTCCCTAGAAGGTATTTTGAGCTCCCGAGTTTTGCTGAAACTGAGAATATGTAACATGTTTTATAGCAGCTGCTGCTATTTACTCTTCATCACAGTCCAATATAAATACCTCAGTGATTGACAAGTATGGGATAATCTGCCTCAAGTGTAAGAACCATCCTAAAAGTCTAATTAAATATTTAAAATACAGGTTTTCTGCTCCTCCAAAAGTTCTTCTCAGTATTCCTACTATTTTGGATCCCCTTAGTACATGATATGTACATGCCAGTTCTTTGTTGACTTGATACACCCCATTAAAAGGCACACCAGCTGCATCCCACTGGGCATATTCTTCTTTTCCCCTTCCAAGGTCTCAGTAGTGTCACATCCACTGATGTCTTGCCCTTTCCACATTATCTGTGTGGGGCATCCCTTTGGCCTGCAACGTGCCTGCTGGTTTATACATGTGCAAGTATCACCCCGGCATCATCAGGGATGGTGGCAGGCACAAGTGTAGCACAGGAAGGTGACAGACTGTGGCCTAAGAGCCAAGCTGTGGCTTTTATGTGGCAGAGATGTGGAAGGCAAAAGTGGCTACTGATGCCTTGGTTTGGGGCAGACTACAAAGGAAAAGCAGCTCTGTATCTTGTCCCTTATTATGCATGCTGTTGTCCCCAAAAATTGGATTTGTTATCTGGTGTGCAACAAGTCCATAATTACACACTCCAGAGAGGGACATAGATTATTTGAGTTGCACAAACCTGGGTGCTCCGTGGTATCCCACAGATCAAGCACACCAATGATCAAAGCTTTTTACTATTTACACATTTTAGCAAACAAAGGAATTAGTGTTCATTGGCTGCAAGATACACAGTTCTCTTATTAATTAGTATTCTATCTTCTATTGGTTAATGATCCTCTTGCTTCTTATGCTAAATAGTTCCAGTCTTTTACTTTGAGTCGGTGGATTTCTGGAGTCAGTGGTCCATGAGTTGGTGGTCACGACCTCTCCCTACCAGAATTAACTTTTACCCAGTAGGAGCCAATTTCAGCACAATTGCTGAGTTGCGTTTATTAGTTTCTTCCTTGTCTTGGGAGTTCTGCCAGATGTCCTTGTGGCTTGTAAATTCTGCATTCTTTGTGTCCACTATCAGTGAGCATCCTTCTTCCCAAGTTTTGTTAGGATCTCCCCACATCTGAGATCACTGAAGCATGTCAAGCCCTAAGCCTTAACCAGGAAATGCTATAAACAAGTAATTTGTCTTTCTTACACCTGGACATCACTTAGAGCTTGTCAGCTGCTATGTGTTTCACGGCTTAAATCTCCTTTCTTGTTGTTTAGGCTTGCAAGCATACAAAGATCAAGCATCAGAGCACATCCTTTTGCAACAATGGCAGGGGCCGGCCCGGCTAGCCCCGTCCCATGAAAAAAAGCAACATTAATGTTCCCAGTGATGATGACTGCTCATACGTGCTGTACCTGTGTAACCGCTCCCACAAAGAACTCAGCCTGTTTTCACCACTGCTTAAGTAGGAAAAAAGTTTAGGTGACTGGCCACACTTTCAGCGTGGAGCCCGGCGCTGGCAGAACCGAGGTCCAGTCACTCGCTGCCCTTGCCGACTCGGCGGGTGCCAGGTGCTCTCGGCTGCCGACGCCATTTTCCCACCCCGCGCCCTCCTTCCCCTTTCCTTCTGGCTCGTTCAGTACCGAGTGTCCCCGGAGAACGTCACTTTGGCCCCGTCGCTGTGTGGCAGCGCCCGCCCTCGCCCATGGGGTGACGGCCAGCGCCGCCGGCAGGCGCGGGAAGAGGCGGGAGGAGGGCTCCGAACTACACCTCCCAGCAGGCCGCGGCCGGGAAGGGGCGGGCGAGGTTTCCCGGAACCAGCAGCGCTGTGACGGCCGCCGCCGGCCCGTTCTTGCCGCGGGCTGAGGGTGCCGGGAACTGCCCGCCATGTCCACGGTGGCCGCCGCCAGCTGCGACGCCAAGGGCGCGGGGGAGGCGCGGGAGGAGAAGAAGCCGCTGAAGCCCTGCTGCGCCTGCCCCGAGACCAAGAAGGCGCGGGACGCCTGGTAGGGACCCGGCCCCGAGCTCCCCGCGGCCGCCCCTCCGCTCCCGGGGCGTTCCCCCTGCCCGCCTGTGTGTGCTCCCTGCCCCGCTGGGACTCTCTCCTGGCCCGCCCGCTCCTGCCTTCCGGTAGTCTGTGCCCCTGCCAGGGTGAGCCGGTGATTCTGGGAGCCCTCCCCACCCCGGACGGAGGGTGCTGGAGCATTCGAGGGAGGAGGGAGAGCGTGGAGGAGGAGGTGAAACTGTCTTAAAAGGATAATTTAGAAATTAAGAGGTTAATGCCTCATAGCCCCGGTTTAAAACAGGTTTTAGAGGTCAGATTTTAATGCTGCTTGTATATCTTCACTGCTGTTGATTGACTGAAGCAACATGTATCAGCAAGTGGTAACAATTTATTGTTTAGTGGATTATAAAGTATGTTCTCTTTTAAATAAAGCAAAATACTCAGTTTTTTAGGTGTCAGAAGACGACATTTCTCACAGAAGTTCAAAATTTAACAGTGACCTATATAGCTGCATTTGTAATTATAGGCTTAGTCATGATCATAGGACCTATCAAATAATATCAAATGCACCCTCAAAATCGAGCTCCTTTGTCTGACAGTGAATCCTTAAAGTTTAAAAACATTTAATCTGATGCCCAAGTTGTGTTTTTGCTAAAGTTAGGGGTACCTGTCTAGTTACATTGTAGAGTGAGGGTGAATCCAGGGCCCTCTAAGAAAAGGGTGGTAGGATGCATGTTACTGGTCAGATGGAGTTGCCCTGGGCAGCCAGGAGACCTGCGCATGCTCATGCTAATAAAACCTAAGAGGAAAACTAAAGACTAAGAAAATGAGATCTTTTAGTTATTCACCATTTGGTAATTTCTTCCTTTGGCAGCAAGAGTAGCATAACGTGTCAGAGGAGGGTTGATCAGGCCTGTGACCAGTACCCTGCAATGGTGGAAAGCCCATCTCTGGGGTCAGCTCTGCCATTCAAACTAAAAGCAAGTGCGAACTGCTTTTGTGGTACACAAAATATACCAACCATGATGGGCTCTTACGTGGATGGATGAGTAACATCAAAAGTTAGCACATGTGGTGAATAATTTTTTCAACTATAGCTGTATAGGTATTTTGTTTTGGTTTTTTTTTTCTTTGCTTCAGGATCCCTAAATACCAATTGAGGTTGGACTAAGATACCATTTACTGGTCAATCTATTCTATATTGGTCTCTTACCAGAGAAGTTTTGTTGCTTCCTACTGAATGATTTGAAAGCGGTGCTGACAAGTTCAGCATACTTGATGCAGTGATGTGACAGCTTTGTGTTGTATAACAAATCCCCAGCTGGGCTTGCCCAGAATAGATCCTGGCCTGTTAATAGGAAGTTTTGTTATGCCTTTTGTCAGTGTTTTAAGTGCACAGCTGCAGATTTTTTCGACAACTTTTTGGGATAGTTTTATACTTCCCAAAACAGTGCTACCCTGGAAAGGATAGACAAAAAAATCTCTGGAGCCTAACAGATTTTATATTGTCCCCAACAACTTGGGGGGACAACTTGTCAGTTCTGTTTCTTTGATGAACAGTAAGTAAATACTTTATTGCTGAATCATGAAAATCTTTTTGTTTTGCAGCATCATTGAGAAGGGGGAAGAAAATTGTGGGCACCTAATTGAAGCTCACAAAGAGTGTATGAGAGCTCTGGGCTTCAAGATATGAATGAGATGAGCTGGACTGAATGGGGTGAGTAGAGCCTTCAGGACCTCTGCCTGTGAAGTGCCCTGGCAGCTCAAATGGTGCCAATGGAAAGCCCAGAGTACTGTTCATGGTGGCAAAGGTGTTGTCCTTATGAGAGGCAAGGCAGAGCAATCCTCATTGACACAAAAGCACTGCTGTCCTTGTGAGGGTAGAGAAGCCTTTGCCAGTACACAGCCTCTGTGAGTCACCCTTCAGCAGTAGAGTAGGGTGCTGCCACTGTTGCTTTCTAATGAAGCCAAACCTCAATTTAGATTTCTGATTAGGGCACATGGGAGTTGGTTTTTGTGGGTTTGTGCTGGGGTTTTTTTGTTGGTTGTTGAACTGTTGCTCAATATCCAGTGGAAATCCGTGTTTTGTGAAGCTGTGTTTCCTTTCTCTTCTAGATGATGTCTTTGGTGTGACTGTGTTTTGGAAAGCTGCAAAATAAATTATTTCTGCAAGTTACTTCAAAGAATAAATCTAAACAAAGAACCTATTTATAATGAGTCTCTAATGATAGATCATGCATCACATCTGTAGCTTTTCCACTGTTAGCTCTTGACCACTGCTATAGAAAATATATTTTTTCCTCGTAATAAAAGTCTGAAAATGACCAATGTTCCTGACTTGTGTTTCTTTTTAAGTAAAGAAATGACAGTGCCCTCCTTGCTGAAAACAATGTGCTGTAGAAATGGAGAGAATGAGAAAAGCCTGCTTACTCATGAACATGAGAACACTGATTACTGTGGTGGTGTGGTTGAACAGAGAGGACTTTGGTGGGTTTTCCCACTGACGTAGACTGTGAAATTGTGCTAGTAACATTGTCCTCTTACAGCTTTCAGCAGTCATGCTGAAGCTTGTAGTGCCCTTTGTGACAGTAGCTGTAACTATGTTTGTACAAAGGCAACCACAGTCTTATGAAATGAACTTCCTTAGAGTCAAAACTGTATTGGTTTTCCCCTGTTAGAATTCTTCTGACAGTTTTTGAATAGCATTACCCGAGGTTTCAAGCTTCATTCTTTATAATGAAGAATTAGGTACTTCCTGTATCAAACTCACTTGGGCCAGTAGTTCTTCCAGGGAAAGGGAGCAGAGGATTGCTCCCTGTCACTGCAAGTGACTTTTATGTACAGGTTACTTGCCTGAAAGAAAAGTGGGTTTTTTTATGCCCAGTTTCTCTTGTGTTGGTTTTCTGCTAGGCACACATGGGCTTTTGTTTTCTGGCTTCTCTTTTCACCTGTATGACATGCCAGTGGGAGGATGGTTGTGGCCTTTGATTCCTTCTTACAATCTAGAGAAGAAAAAAGGTGCAGTTGCTGGTTTGTTACACATGTGGGACTTTATTGGCTTCATAGTAATTGTGCAAAGGGTTGCATTGTTGTTCTTCCTGTGGTGAGTTGACTTTGCTGAAGATGGTATCACTAATTACTTTTTCTCCTGGTGAGTTTTCAGAAATTGAAGATATGAAATCTGCTTTGTCTTGATTTTTCTCTTGGCTTTGATCCTGCTGGAGGGGTGGGTGCAGTAAAGATCATTTCTCTGCCTGCTGAGTCCTGCATATCCTGAGCTAGCAATGGTTTTTAACTGTGAACATTTAATATGTGACTCTTGATGCTGCCTCTGCTGAGATGCACAAGTTGCATGAGGAGAGTTTAGACTCTGCCTCTGGGAATGTTTTGTAAAGGTCCTGTTCTGAGGCAGGAGTTGTGCCCGTGTTGGCTTTAAGCCTCTGAGTAGGGATGCAGGTGTGGCTCCGGCAGAAAGCATTCAAAGCTGCCTGTGGCACTGTAGCTGTCTGAGGAGCAGACATTGCTCTTTTTGGTGTTTATTTTTGTCTTGAGGTAGAAACTTGAATAAGATCATTTCTTGTTCAACCGTTGTGTGTCAGAACTTGAACTGAAGAGAATGTTAAAAGGTGGATAAGGACCAGCTTTGTTGTAGCATGTCTGGTCTGGGTAAACTGTGGAAGTGATGCCACAGAATAGAGCAGGGCAGGGATTGGCAGTGGCCAAGTGAGAATGAAGTCCTTATATCAGGGCAAGAAAAAAAAATATGTCCCTGCACAATTTTACACAAATTCCATTAACTTAAGAAGTGGGATGTCTAGGCCTCCATGAGGGTAAAAGCATGATAGGTGCTTTAGAAAGTTTTTGGAAGCAAAATGATGAGTGGGATGCTGATATACCTGTGTGTAAAAGGTACAGAAGGTATACTGAACAACTCTATTCTTAAAGCAACAGTGGAAAAACCTTAAATCAAATTTCTTGCTGAGTGGCTTCATTTCTTACTACAGTATTCCTGCAGAGTGAATTCAGGGCTTCAGTCAGGGAGTGGGAGTTCCTGTGTTGCTGCTTACTGGCAGTGTTGGTGACAGACACTGCCCTGCACAGTGTGGTGTGTACCCTGAGGGTGTGAAACATGGCAGTAGCAGGAAACTTGACTGAACTACGCAGCAGTACAACTACATACAGTACATGCCATCTTTGAACCTTTGTGTTTCACCCTGAGCTGGTCTGGTGCAGGCTTGAGACCTTTCGCAACAATTGTAGATCCAAGGCGTGTGTTTTGGAGCTATGGGGTTAATTTGTGTGTAAGTAACAGTTTTGCATACTGATGCCAGCAATGCACTGTACAATAAATCACAAAAGAGATGTCTGATTATGCCCTCTCTGACTTTAAGCCACCAAGGTCTTAGTGTCCTCAACACAGGTGATTGAACTGGTTTTCAGTTTATGGGATCAGTAGTGAACATGTGGACTTCCTGAGGGATGGGTAGAATAACCAGTCATTCAGCTGCTGTGAGATTTGGAGCTGATAATCTGTGTTGTGTGGCTCTCAAGGACGGAGGATTTGCTTGCCAAACATAGTGCAGGCTGTACCTGCATTGCATCATCACGTGCAGCTAAACATTTAGTGCTGCTGGTGGACTCCATTAGAAGTGGGGAAATCAGTGAAGAACCTGTTTACACATTGCCTGTTTCAGTGCTGAAAAGCTTGACATGTCTATTTTTCTTCTTCACTGGCTCACTTTTTAATAATACTTATGTGTCTGCTTCCAGGCAAGGGTCTTAGGGCTGCTCAGGTGTTTTCTGTGAACTTGTTGCCTTCATTCCAAAGTGTTTTGGACTTTGGTATCTCCCTTTTAATACTTGTATGGCTTTCCCATTGAATAAGTGTTGGCTTTTGAACACTCGTCTTGGATGAATCAGCATTCCTGGATGGAAGGCATGTATTCTAATTTAAGGCAAGGCATGAAAATAAAATGTCTCTTCGGCAATAAGAGGTTTTTTTACTTTTGCTTGGTGGAAGACTGAAAGTGCTGTGAAGAGGATTTGTATGGCTATGGTACTGTCAAGGGGGAAAGGAAAATTTAGTCTTCTTGGCTAAATCACTTTGAAAATCTTGCTTTTAGAAATTTGGGTCTGAAAACACCTAAATTAATCTCTAGTGTGTGCTCCAAGAGCTACCTTTTAAAATGCTGTATCATTCTCTCTACAATGTCACATTGAGACAGAAAAGTTGTATAGTTTCTAATGAGAAATGTAAGTGCTGCGGGTTGAAAGCTTCCTGTCTGCCTTCCAGAGGGAAATCCCAATAGGTCATCCTCTCCCATGGCACTGGCTTCAGCATTGCTGCAACACCACCATTCATGTTCTGTAAGATGCCAGGGGAAGGACTTTCTTGGTCCTAATAAGTCATTAACATTGTGTTCTGGAGTATTTTCTACTCAGGAATTTACCTAACTGAAGAATGAAATTAATAACTTCCTTTTTTCCACTTTCTTTAATGTTGCTGCAAAAGTTTTTTGGTAGTATTGAAAAGGTAGGAGAAATTGCAATGGTGCTTCTCAGGATAGTTCCTCTAATGTAGTTCTACATTTCTATTCAGAGCAGTTCAGTTTTGTCTCACAAATCTTATGTAAGGTATCTTTTTCTTTAGTGTTCCCAATCTTGATATCCCAACTCTGCATTATATCTGATGTCAGCCTATCATGGAGAGAAGGCCCCTTATAATAGGGATTTTTTGAAGAGGCCTAAAGATAGACAAGTTCTTGTCGGGCTCACACAGCGAATATATGCGATGGTATGAAAAACAGAACCTGGATCCCAGGATTTTTATTGTAGTGCTTTGGCTATAAGATCATCCTTCCCTCTTTGCAGAGAAGGTCAAGAGAAAGTTCTAAATTTCCCCGTAACTCCTGCAGATAAGCCTTGTTCTGTTGCAATTGGTAGGATTTATTTTTTCGCTTAATTAAGGGGCCACTGGAGACCAGGTTCCCTGTTTCACATCACCCTTAACAGAAAGCACCTTTCTGAGTGGACTGTAGTCAGCTGGTGCAAAGCTTAATTTGTCTTCTTTCCTTCCCCAACGTGTCAAGATGGCACAGCTCTTAGGAGCCATGCAGGTCTGTGTTGCACATGGCCTCATCATTGCAGAGATAAGATTGTACTGTCCGAGACCATGAGGAATTCTTCAAGGTTGCCATAAAGCATTGCTGCAGCCTTGCCCAGGAGACAGTGTTGTTCCAGAGCACTGTTAGCAGAAGAGGTGATTAGTGTGTCTTTAATTGAATGGTGCCAATGGGAATGGTATGTTAGGCAGGGCAGCTGCAAGCTCGGCCTGAAACACGACCACCCTTGAAACCCTATCCCTACCCCACTGACCCATGCAGGCTGACTTCATACTGTGTTGGGAGACCATGTGGGTTGCGTCAATGCCTGAAATGTAACTGCATCCTGGCAGTGGGGCTGATCCTGCCTGTGTGACTGATAACGTGTTACTTGAAGCAGGGGAGAATTGCATTTATGCATCCTTTCCATAGCTGACCGTGGAGGACTGAACTCGAAGGCTCCCTCTCGTGCCTGTGTCCTGGGTTACCTGAGTGGAAGTGTTCGCTTTCCTGTTTGTGCTAAATGAAGGTCTGGGGCAGGTTCCAAATAACTATTGAAAAAATGAAAATGTGGGATGATGTTTCTCAAGGGTGCTTCCCAACAAAGCCTGTAATCCCTCAGCTACGATTTCCCCACAAAACATGCTTCCAGGTGTTACACACTCACAAAGCTTTTGGCAGGATAGTCTCATCTTCATGATAGATGAAACTGGGTGCCAGAGACTTGTTTACTCTAGTTTTATCCCTTGCATTCACAGTTGTCTGGCTGTGCAGAGCTCTACTTTGTGCCCCTTAATCTAAAACACCCACGAGATGGAGCCCCCCAGAGTAAGGGGAGGCTGTAATGCACCTGGAAAGCATTAACTGAGAGCCAGACTCTCTATTTTTGTGAAGTCCCTGCCACTGCTACAGGCCACAGTGGCAAAAGTGGGTGACCTTTTTCCTTTTTTGTGCTGGGTGAAAGTCACTCTCTCGGGAGCACAGAGCAGTGGAGAGACCCATGTGTGACTGGAGCTTGCCGTGATAAGCTGCTTGTTTTCCCTTCTCCTTTCCCTTCCTCGCGCTGCACTGGGCTTATCTGGACGCCTGAGTTATGTTAAGTAGCGAGTGCATGCTTGCTCTCTGTTCTCCTCGCTGCTTTTGCTCCTTGGATTTCAATTCCAAACATGGTTATCCATTTGGGGTCTCTCTCCGTTCCACTGCCAAGAGATACACATTCCACACTCAACACCAGCTCCCTCTGCTGCTCTCTCACAGTCGCTATTCCATTTGCCAGAGCGCAGGCAAGACAGGCAGTGCAAGGAGATCTCTGTCCTGTCTGTGAGTTTTCCAGCTAATGGCCTCTACTCTTTTTTTGACTGAGTTCTTTCGGCCTCACATTTGCCAGCTTCTTTTCTCACCGTTGTGGCTAAGAAGGGGGCCAGCCAACCGTTTGTGAGCATTTGTGAACAAAGAGAAGAAGAGAGCCCTTTTGGAATTTTTCGTGTGCAAGAACATTCGGCAGCACTTTTTTAATATGTTGCTCTGAAGCAGTGCTGTGGGACCAGACAGTGCTCAAGAGGAGGAGGAGGAACAGCTACCCAGCAGCTCTGATTTCAAATCTCTGCAGCACCCTTTGTGTATGACAATTCATTTTGAGCACAGGACGGCTGGGGAGGGTGGGAAGTGGGGAAGGATGAGCACAAACAGCCCCTCCTGGGACCAGGCTGTTCTCCGGCCTCCGGTGTGTGATGCCTGGAAAGAGATTATGGAGGAAGCAGCCTACCAGCTGGCCAGCTGCATCGTCCTCCTGGGTTACATGGGGGGCAGTGGCATCTTTGGGTCCCTCTATATCTTTGGCCTCCTGGCTCCAGGCTACTTGTGCTATGCTCTATGGGGCTGGCTGAGTGCTTGTGGGCTGGATATCTTCATCTGGAACATGCTGCTCGTCCTCGCCTGCTTGCTTCAGCTGGCTCACCTGGCTTATCGGCTCCGCAGAAACACCATCCCGGAAGAGTTTGACCTCCTCTACAAGACCATGTACCTGCCCTTGCAGGTGCCCCTGGAAGTCTACAAAGAAATTGTGAAGTGCTGTGAAGAGCAGGTCCAGTCGCTCGTCAGAGACCAGAATTACGCAGTGGAGGGCAAGACACCCATTGACCGCCTGTCGTTGCTGCTGTCTGGCAGGTAAAGGCTCCCCTGTTTCTGCACAAAGGCTGACAGCAAAGCTTATTGTTGTATTTTCACCCTCTGTAGAAACTGGGGTGAGGATTGTTTTCTTCCTCTGAAAGGGATTTGAGATATGCAACAGTATGTTGGGGAATGGGAAAATTTGCTTTTGGGGGATTAGTTTTCTTATGTTTTTCTAACTTAAGAGTATTCCAGGGAATGGTTTGCAGACTCGACCTATGTGCAATGAAGTGGCCAGCTCAGCCTTGCCTGTAAAACTTTTGATGAATCCTTACTTTTCTCTCTGTCATTTTGAAGTGATCTTATTTCTAGTGGGAGCAGACTGGCTGTGAGAAAGTGTTTCTCAAGGCAGGAGGGCAGTGTGTCTGGGCCTGTGGTCTCTGAGGGTACCAGGCACACCTCTGTGATGTGAATGGCTGTGTACTGGGTGTGCTGAATCCTCAGTTCACCTGCTCTCCCTGGCCAGCAGTGTTCAGGGAGAGGTTCCTGTTCCCAACACCCCAACCCTCAGGGCTTTGACATTTTTCACTTGGAGCAACATTTTATCAAAAGAGAGAATATTCTCCTGTGGTGGATGCTGCCTAATCAGGCCTCTTTCTTTCCCTGTGCTGTCATGCACTTGTGATGTTCCTTCCTCTGGACCAGCAAGGAAAACCTCAGGGACCTTTAGACAGTCGCACTGGAAATTTGATTGAATGAACTGTGCTGAATCAAGTACTGGCATCACCTGAGATCCTGCGGCATGCCTTTATCAGCATATCCACTTAACGCTTTGCAAAATCCAGATGCATACTAATAGCAGTAATGTTGGCTTCCAGGCACTTGGCACTAATGTTACGTGAGAGTGGTAAAGGAAGAAGATCTGTAAATAGGAGCAGTGCTGAGCTGCGGGAGGTGTGTCTCACACAGATTTTCCTTTGGGAATACAAAGCATCACCTGGGGCTTATGTTTTACTGCAGTGACCAATCTTCTCTGGTGAGGAAGTGTGCAAAGAAGAAGGGCTGACCTTTGTTTTTTTGATGTTACTCCCTTTTCTGAGATGTGTTAATAGCACCCTGGGCCCTCAGGATGCTTAATGGCAAAGCACTGGAAGGAAATTAGGGCTTTTTCTTACCAAACATATCTGCTCAGCAGCTGGCTCCGAAGTTAACTGCATCTGCAAATAATGTTAATGGAGAAGACTGTGCTGTCTTGACTTCCATTGGATAATGTGATGCTGCTCTGTGGGCATGAAAGTGCTGCAACAGACAGTAAGATGGTGCTGGTGGATAGTTGTTCTGTTCTCCTTTGCAGTGGGAAGTATGCATCTTGGCTGGTATAGAATGCTCCATGGAGATGGGGCTGGATTTACATTTCCTGGTACCCATTCTATTGCTTTGTGAGATCCTTGCAGACCCAGCAGAGCATGGCTACTATTTTGGTGCTCCCTCCTCAACTGAACAAGTCGGGTCTTGGAAATGCAGAATATGCCTGGATCAGGAAATGTGCATAGCAATCCCTGACCCTTCAGGCAGTACTCCCAGCTGATTGGAAGCCAGCAGTGAAAAAATGAATCTGGTAACTCCTGAAAGCAACAATTGCCTTTGTGCATTGTGCAGCAGGGGTACATCGTGACTGGGAGGCAAGAGGCCCCAACTCCGGTGATGCAGAGCTGTGAAGAGAATTCCAGAGTGCCCTGCCATTGTCCTTTCCCTGGTCTGTGCAGGTCCTTGTCTATTCCCACAGCAGAGCTGAGTGCATGTTTGACCTTGACACTGGCAGGCAATTGTAGCAAAAGTAGGCGAAAGGGATACTTAGAAGGCCAAGGGAAATTGAGCTGCATATGTGCAGCAAACTATGAACTTGCAGGGTGATCTGTCAGGAACCATGGGCAGCGTGATTTTGGGGGCTCCTGTGTGTAAAGACTTCCCAATACTGAATGCTCTCGTGCAACTCTGGGGACAGGAGAAGGTGAAAGTATAAAGAACCACAGGCTGGCTTAGAAGTACCTAGAAAGCAGCAGCAGTCTTGTGGGCTGAGAAGTCCTGGTTTAGGACCAAGCATTGCACCTGTGAGGGCTGTCTTTGTAGCAAGAAACAGAAAACAGATGGAGTATGGGGAAGTGGCAGCAAATAGTTTCCCACAGAGAAAGGAGGGATATCCTCATGACTGGAGCACCTGCAGCTGTCCTGAGAGGGTATGAGACATGAGTGAGACAAGTATTTCTTTCCTCCCTAGTGGGACACGCTGTGTGAGTTGATCAGGTTCATGTGACATTTGTTTTGTGGCCTAAACCTGTGTGCTTCACCTGTCCTCTGCAGGATCCGAGTGTGCCAGGATGGACAATTCCTTCACTACGTCTTTCCATACCAGTTCCTGGACTCTCCAGAATGGGAGTCGCTGCGACCCTCTGAGGAAGGAACTTTCCAGGTAACTCCAGCTCAGCTTCACTCCTTGCTGCTTTGCTGCATGTCTGAGAAGGGGATGGAGGGGCCTCATTCTGCCATTCAAAGCTAACCAGGTGTAGTATCCTCCCCTTCCTTGTGGTTTAGCCAGCACAGGACTGTGTGATCAGCTGTTTTACTTTTCTTTTCTACTTTGTTCTAAAGACATCAGGGTGTGCTGCCATTATCCACTGATATCAAGGAGAGTGGAGTATGGTGCTCCTTCCAGTTTATCAGGGAATCAGCGTGTCAGACTGCTGGCTCTGTTCCATTACAGTGTTCCCCAGCACCTGTATTGATGCATTTGCCCTGCACGCTGCTAGCAGGGTGCATTGCCCTAGCATCAGAATGGCAGCCGTGGCACTAGGCAGCAGTGATGTAAATCCATAAATATCCTGTTCCTCACAGAGGTTTCTGATGGTCATGTGTTTGGGGTGGAGAAGCAGAAAGCATGATTCACACCCGAATATGGTTCTTTCTGAGCAGAAGGATCCCTTGTTGAGAGGCCAGACCAATTCTTGTTTTCAGCAACTAAAAGGATTTTGATCTTGCTGTCAACACCCCACAGTGTTTCTTTGGCTTTCCTTCTGGAGAAGATTACTTAAGCTACATCCCTCTGTCTTTAACTCACATCCCAGGATGGCCTGATACCAGTCAGGATGTCAATCTAGATTATGCCAATTATGGCATATGGGGAGGGATTTTGCTAATCCCTTGGGAGCATGGGATGGTCATGAGGGAATGATGATGCCTTCTCATGAGAGCAGCCCCAAGCAGACTTGGTTAAACCAGGGCAGATCTCCAAATCTGCTTTCCTAGGGTCTGAATTTGGCTCATGTGGGAAAGGATCATGGTGATTGCTCCTGAAAACTGTGCCATCGCTTGCAGGAGATAGCTGTCTGTGTGACTGTGGCACAGGGCTACAGCTTGTGAGGAGAAATAGGGATGTTGGACCAAGGTAATGAGGTAGGGAAGCAACAACAGCATGGCTGTGCTAAGGGCTGGTGATATCTCATGTTTTGCACAAATCTTCAATCTTTCAGCAGACTGCTGCTAGCTCTGGGGCTCTATTTGCCCAACAGTCCAGCAGAGAGAACGATGGCTGCCCGGTACTCCAGGCAGAGGAATGGCTGACTGCATGGCATGCAACCTGCAAAGACATCCACAGCATTTTCTGAGCTGATTTCTGTGGAACTGAATGTTCCCAGACCCCCCAAGGGTCTTTATCTGTGGTGTGTGAGACAGCTTGGGGGCAAGCTGGTGCCAGGCTGCACCAGCACTGCCAGTGTCTTGCTCTTGGCACCTCTCCTGCTCTGCTAGACAGGGCTGGTCAGCTGTGCCTGGCACCAGGATGGGGAGGTAGAGCCCTAGGTGGGAAGGGCTGCAGCCATGTGCTGGAAATGCCTAAAACCCCACATCTGCTTACTGAGGAGCATGAAGAAGTAGCTGCCTGTGTGAGACCAGCATTCATCAGGTGAGACTTGACCAGTCCATGTACCTGGAAGGACCTTACTCTTGGTGGCCATGCTTAACCATGGTGATGTGCTGCTTTTGGCAGCTGTTTAACCCACTTGTACCTCTCACTTGAGTAGTTAATAAAACTCTAAAAGTTATCTCAACCTTATTACAAGCATCACAATCATTTCATTTAAAAAGTGCATGTTAGACTCTGGGACTTTGCTGGAGGAGGGCGTGGAAAGGTTTTTTTGGCCAAGTTTTTTCCCCATGTCTCTCTGGATTGAGCAGTTTCAATTTTAAGCCTACCAAAAAATGGCAGAAGCATGACTTTTTCTACAAGAATAGCTGGTTTCCTTGAGCTTCCTGCTTTGCCTGTGTCTTCTTCCCACAGGACTGCTGGGTCCTGATGCCTGAAGGAGTTTGGTTTCAGGGCTGGCACTTTCCCTCAGAAGGCTGAATAACAGGCTTTGCTGATGCTGGAGCACTTATGTCGGTGGGATTCATGAGTGAAATCTGTCTTGCTGTCCTGGTTAAGTGGCAGGTTTGCTTACTACATCTCAATCCCTCACAAGAAGCAGAGGCTTTTGATCACTGCGCCAGAAGTTGGTTAGGAAAATGAGATTCTGGTAATTTCCTCTTGCTTCCTGGCCTGGGAAAGTTCTCAGGTTTTATCTCCTATATTTCTTTCATAAGACAGCTGTTTGCAGGGCAATGGCATTAAATATCAAACCCAAGGACACACACAAGTGCCAAGCCGTGTTCAGCTTCCCAGTGGCCGTCTGCCATGGCGGCTGACCAAGGAGACCCCTGGATATAGAGTGAAAGGGAGCCCCCGGGATATTTTGGCTCCGGCACTTGTTCGCATGCCAGTGTCTCCATTACACTCGGATGTTCTTCTTTGGCCCAAGGCAGTCTGACTCTTCCTGCATTTCTTGTCTTTATTATTATTATTTATTATAATATACACTTACGTATTATATAATTTTTTAACTGGAATTAGCCTTGTCCTACAGCTACGGGGAAAAAGTCTCTGTTTACACTGGCAAAACCCAAAGCAAAATGAAACATTCTCTAAAATCAATCCGATAAAACCTCATGAGTTTTCTACATATGCACAAACACAGTAAAACCTTTTTATTTCCTCTCTCACCGAACTGTGCTGCAGTGTCCTTTGAGGCCATTCAGCCCTAGAGAGTCCAGCAGAGCTGGTGAGACAGGATGTGACAGGTGAGACAGGGTGACCAGACAAGCCGTCAAGTGGCTCTTCCAGCACTCAGAACCTTCTTGGAGCAGGGACTGTGCAACCCAGCAGCAGGGTGGGTCAGTAGCCTGCCCTAGAGTTAGTCGCTGGCAACTTGAACTGTCTGGGCATGAAAAAACATCCCCCTCTGTAACATTTCTGTGACGGGATAGTCTGTGCTGCCCTGTTCATTTCAGCTACATTGCTCAGATGTCAATAGGGAGCATCATCTGAAAGCAAGAGGGTGAAACGTAGCCATCCATGTGGCTGTGTTAAACAAGGACATGCCACTAATTGCATAAGAAAATGGGGTCATTGGGGAAACAGCGGCGGGTAAGGATTTATCCAGTTGTTCAGCTAAGATAATCTGGCTCTCCAGCCCCTCCATCTCCATGGAGAACAGGCATCAAAGGGGCTGAGGGCCTTCACTGGAGTGAAGCACACGGCCCCAGGGTGGGTGAGGTGGGTGACCGTGCCCCGGCAGTGGGACTTACTCCACTCCCTCCCTGCCCCACAGGTCACGCTGACAGCCGAGACCGATTGCAGCTACATCACGTGGCCGAGGAAGAAGCTGTACCTCCTCCTGAGGAAGGACCGCTACATCGCCCGGCTCTTCTCCTCCCACCTGGGCTACGACATCTCGGAGAAGCTCTACTCCCTCAACGAGAAGCTCTTTGCCAAGTTTGGCCTTCGCTTCGACATCCGCTTGCCCAGCCTCTACCACGTCCTTGGGCCAGCCTCCTCCGAGGGGGAGTCGGAGGACTGCGAGGAGCTGGTGCCTGGCTCTGGCCAGGCCTGTGTGTCTGAGGCGCCGCCGCAGCCGCCGCCGCCGCCACCGCCGGCTCCGCGCCCACGGCCATCCCGGCCCGACAGTGAGCTGCTGGGTGAGGACTCCACCAGTCTTGTCTTGGAAGATTTTGCTGAGTTGCCGGGGTCTTTTATGGACTATGTGAGCGAAGGGGAGTATATGAAGTGAGGGCACTCCTGGCACGGGCACACCCCACCTTGTGTGGGACCCTCGCGTAAGTACCTGCTTGCAGAGCAAGTCTTTCCCGTGATGCAACTGCCTGGACAGAGCAGTAGCCCCCATTTGCCATGGGTTTGCACCTCTGCAGCATTTTTTGGTCTGCTGTCCCAAAGAATCCCAGAAGGTGGGCTCAAGCTATGTGATTTTCTTAAGGAAATGCAGCAGGGCAGAGCCTTGACTCCACGCACCGAGAGAAGTGCCAGTAACCTGGCCGTGGGAATCTCTTTCCTGCCCAGTTCTCTCCCCATCCCTCAGGAAAAGCAGAAAAACTGAAATGGTGTCCAGGCTGGCAGGTGGTACACGAGTGGTCGCAGAGACCATGAGGTAGAGCTGTGCCAGGAGATACTCCAGTACTGAGCTGAGGAAGAGCTCTGCAGGTAAGAGAGCCCCCATCCCAGGAGATGCAGACAAGAGTAGAAACAGCCCCAGGGTTTATGGCAGATTGGTAGCCAGGAGTTGCTGTAAACTCTGCAAGTGCTCAGTCTGGGCAGGGGAAGAAAGCTCAGAATCCTTGCTCTCCCTGTTCACCACAACTCATTCCAGCATTTGCTCCATCCTCCTTGTTTCTGCTGAGATTTGTCTCTGCCAGATCAGTAAGGTATTGAAAAGTCTGCCCTGTGTTGGGTAGGTCTTGCCTCCAGTCACCCTGGGTGAACTGACAGGCTAAACATTGTTTTAACGTGCCCCAAATGCTGCTTTCCAGTGAGTGGGAATGAGATGCTCTCTTCCAAAATGCCAGCTCCTTACTCCACAAGAGAGTGGCTGTTGGGGCAGAGGAGCAATGCAGGCAAACAGAAATAGACAGGAGAGTGGCTTGTGCTTGAAGTTCAGATCCAAGTGGCCTAGAGAGAAATTCCATCCTGAGTTACTTTTAGCCAGCCACTGCATGCCAGCTGCTACACACCAGCTGCACACCCCAAAATCTGCATTCCTGCTGACACCCCATAATAATCCAGCTGCCAGGCACCAAATTTGGGACTGTGATTTCTGTCCTAGAAGTGACCGCTGCGTGTGTCCCAGTTGGGTCTGCTTGGCAGGGAGGAAGTTGCAGAGCTGGGCAAATGGGGAGACTGTTCTCCATCAGGCAGCCTTGAACACAGTGCACCATTGCACCCTGCTATTTTCTGCACCTGCTTGGGTCTACTTCTGCCTGGGCTGTGAACACAGTGGCAGGGAGCACTGGCTCCTGGCATGAGCCCTGACAAGACTGCAGTATTCTTCATATTATCTGGGACAGGAAGGAAGTGGCCAGGGAAAGAACAAGTGTATTTGGATTCGGCTGAATCAGATAAAGAGCCAGCAAGAGTTTTGTTTAGGGTTTTGTTATGGGGGTTGTTTGGTTGGTTTTGTGTGGTTGGTTGTTGTTTTCTTTTTTAAGGAGGCACACAGAGAAAAAGAATTCACATTTGTCCTAGGAATGTGAAGTCCCTGGTTTTGTTGGTAGGCTGGTGGAGATATGAATTTGCAGCTTTTTCAGTCCTTACTTGCAGAGGCAGGAACAGTGAATCACTTATGAGACAGCCATGCTCCTAGCTGTCAGGAGTGTCTGTTGAATACATGCAATCACAGGTGCATGCAAATAGTGTTGTAAACATGGTGAAGGCACTTTGCCTGTGCTTTGCTTCTATTTCGCTTTCTCAGAAGGAGGATATCCATTCTCAGGTCATTGGTAGAATTCTCCTAGTGGATGAAGCTCAATAAAACCAGAATTTCAAGCGCAATTTAAAAAGGAAGGAGGCAAGGAACACCGTAGCTTTTTTTGAATCATTTCCACACCTATCTTGGCAATGGGGCAATACTGTGAACATGAACACAAGAGGTGTGTGTGTGTTGGGGAAAACTTGTGCAGCATAGCACAAAGCTATTCTTTCTTTCCCACAGTCCCGTTGTAAGCTGTAAGCTTTTGTCTTTATGGATCTTGTGACTGAGACATTATCAAGGAGTGCTGATATTTGCAGTAGAGACCTGCAATAAAAGCCCAAATGTTTAGAGGCTGGTATTTGAGGTGGGAGAGGAGGATGATCTTCCTTGTCTATCAGTCTGGAGACAGTAGCCAGTGTGGTATTTTGAGTTTCAAGGTAATTAGACAAGGAAACAAAAACTGTTTAGTGTGTTCGTAATGGTGGAATGAGCGCTTCCCTGTTATTCTGCTCACCACTTTTGTGCCCTAATCACATCACATTCCTGTGGCACAACAGCAGTTGTCACATCTGGACAGTACTCCCCCATGGCTTGAGTGCCTCACCACAGAATCGAGTGATACAGAGGGACTGTAGCTTTTCCTTCTGGCCAAACACTTGTCACAGCTCCAGGAATAATCCGAGCAGGTCTGCCATGGCGCAGGGAAAGGGCTTCCATAACTTTTCCCTTGAAAGTGGTGAAGACATCTGTATAAACAGGGGTATTCCCTGCAGTGTCATCGTTCAAAGTAAGTCCCTGAGGCCAGAGTTCCCCTGGGGCTTTCCCCTGGTCTGTGCTCTCATCTTCTTCCCTAGCAACTCCCAACATGAGTAATCACCTTGCAGCTTTCTAAATTCCCCATGCTGAAATGCTTCCAGGGGTCATGTTCCTTTTCCTTTTCTGTCACTACAACAGCCACCTTGCAATACCACAGCGCAGGAGGGCAATTTTTGAATGCCCAAACTGCTACAAAGGTTATACAGAAGAAAATACTCCTGGGAGATATACTGGCCCACTATTCTTATCATTTAGTTCCTTGAAAGAGTTTTTAGTCTGCTTGTGAGTAAGATGAACTGTGATATCCCACTGATGAGCACATTTTTCCTCTAAGGAGGATGCTGCCTGTTTAAAGGAGGTGGGTTCAAAAGTTCTGTTTCACACTTGCTTTAACAAGTATTATTTGTACTGCTGTATAGCTCAATGCTCCAGAAGAAACTAAGCTTTATTCCTTGCATGGAAGTTTAAAGAACCAAAAGCCACCTGCTTTTTCCCCTGTTCATACTGCATTTGTTCTAGTTTGTTGCTATCAAGTGCTTTGAGGATGTGTAGCTGTTGCCATCTGGTTTTTTAGTTACATCTTGAGGCTGCCTTTCTATCTGGTGGGTGAGATGGGTGTATGGATGCTTGATGGCCTGCAGATTGGTATCTAAGTTAGTAAGAAATGTTTTATACCTGCTTTGAGAGCAAAAGGAAAGGAGCTATGGACTTTGTTTCACCAATATCACAGAAGGTGCTTTGGAGAGGTTTGGTTTTGCCATCTCAGGATGCGTGCATTACCCTGTTTTCTGATTTATCACATGGTAAAGAGTTACATGGGTTTGCATGCTCATCTAGGAGGGGAGGGGAGAAGGACAGGTAATGGTGGGCTCCATGAGGTTTGTGTCTTGGAAAAGTTTGGAAGTATGATAATAATGGTGCGCTCTCTCTCTCTCTCTCTCTCTCTCTCTCTCTCTTTCTTTCTTTCTCTCTCTTTCTCTCTCTCTTTCTTACCCTCCTGCCCCTTTCCCTCCCTCCTCCACTGCTTTCCTTCTGCAGCCTCTGAAAACCATCTCCAGAGTTCTCACCCTCTCTGCAAAGGACGAGCCCCTCTGGCTCCCACCCAGACCCCTGAACTCTAGGGAACAACAGGCTGTTTTGATCCTGAAGCCCCTCCAAGGGAGCAGATGCTCACACAGGTTTTTGACCAGAGAGACACTCTTTAGCATGCAGAGACGTCTGCCAGCAGACATTTACACTCAGGAGCACGTGAAGCACATGCTTAGGACTGCGGTGACACTCCAGCACCTCCCACCCCATGGTTTTTCACCAGAGCTGCCTTTCCCAGCGTGCTTCCACGGTTTGTTTTCTAGTCCTGCCTCTCCGAGGTGTGTGGGCAGCTCTGTCACCAAAGTGCACCAATAACACTGCAAGCGATACCAGCCTGCTCGCAGAATCTGTGTTCCCTTTGATTTAATGATTCCCATTAAAGTCAGAGATGAAACTACTGCTGTCTGAGGATTTGAAGAGGGAGAAAACAGTGGGAGGGAGGGAGGATTTGAAGAGGGACAGAGCAAGGGAAAAGGGGCTGCCTGATGTCTTTGGTAAAGGGCTTGCAGTGGAGCGTTTGAAGATATGCATCTCACTGGGCATTCTCTCTAGTAAGACCAGAAATTGCCTTTCCAGGAGTTAGGATTTCTCATTTATGACAAGCACAACTTCTCAAAGAAGCTGGTGAAAAAAGTATTCTGGTGAAAGTTTGGTTGTTTGCATTGATTCATTTGAAATAAGAAAGGGGAGGAATCAGGACTGGGAACAGGTGTAGGCAAGAAGGAGTGCCTGAACCCTTTTTTTTGGTGGGCTTAAGGGGGAACGACCTCAACATGCAAATACACTGAGTGAAGAAAGGAATGAATACAAAACATCTGTGAAGAGAGCAGCCATTGGTAGGAAGTACCATGTCTTAATAAAAGTAGTGTCGAGATGGAAGGCCTCTTCCAAGTTCAGCAGCAATAGGATTTACCTGATGAGCTTCCCCAGCTGTTTCCACAGTCAGGGACTTGGAGATGGAAGTACCCATGGAGGAATCCTCTGTCTCACAGAGCCTGGTGCAGTCAAGTTGGGCAGTGAGGCTAGGAGCCTCTCCAGGGCAGGTATTCAGGGAAAGAGCAAGGAGTGTCAGTCCCTCCATCAGCACAGGGCAGGGTGTTCTTCGGTGCCTTGGCACAGATACACAAGGGCATGGCCATTCTGCATGTGGGGCTGGCTCTGTGTCAGCCCTGGGCTGGTGGAGGCCTGCCCTGCCCTACTCACATGAGGGCTGTGGCCCAGAGGCTGGTTTGGCGTGTCTTGCAAATCTCAGCTGGACAGAACCAGTGCCCTTGGGATCTGGCACTCTTGCCAAGGGTCTCTGGAGTGGTGGGTATGTGGGATCTGTGGTGTACACAGCTCCTTGCACTCCTTGCCTGTGTTCTCACACCACAGCAGGAGAATGGGGCTGCCCCAGGCCTGGGGATCATCCTGCTGATCGTTGTAATAGTGCTCTGTTGATACATTGATGCTTCAGCCTGACCTCACTGCCCTTCACAGCTAGGAAATGTCTCCAGCAGATTGACATGAGATCTGCTGGGGTCTCTTCTGCAAAGGAACTGAAATGCACAATGGAACTGGGTCCATCTGTGGAGGGACTTTATACACCTGCCTGAAGCAGTGGGCCAGGCTGGGCTGAATTAGACACTTCCCTTCACAGGTGCCTGCTGAGCTTATATTCCACTCTTCAACAGGAAACTCACTGGAAACTCTTCAATTGTGGCACCAACTAATGTGGATCTCTATCAGGTTATCAGAGCTGACCACTCCTGAGTGGGTGTTGGAGATGGTGTTTGTTAGTTGTCCTTCCCGTCACATGGCAGGGCCCAAAAGCTTGGACATGAACTGAAAGCAGGAGCTAATCCTGCCGTGATACTTAGTGGAGCAGTAGTAACAGCTTATGGCCAATGACTTGACACATCTTCATGGCAAAAATTCCTTTAGCATGTCCCTCCCTCCTGATCATGGAGTTCCTGGTTCACTTTTCTATCACTCAGTGAAGTCCGTGCAGGGAACCAGAGAAAATGGTCAATAGAAGATGTGATTTGTGGGCAGAAGTGATGCAAGACTTGTCACCTCTTTGCCTGTGTATTGTGGTGGAAAAGGTGTGGGTGGGTGAGGGCTGTTTCTGTGGTCATGCAACTCATTGTAATCTTTCACCAATTATTTCCAGACTTCAACTACTTTTCCAGGTCTGAAAGGCTGTGCTGAGTTCCTGGGACTAATTTGTGTTAAGTGGCCCTGTAGCAACAATGCTCCATTCTCCTATTACCTTCTATTCTGGGCAGATGGTCAAAGCAGTGCAAAATTGGATGCGAGAGCCCTGTGGTGCTCCTGGTGTCTGCTTCACTTGATGTGAGCTTCAGAGAGAATTATGTGCTGTGAAACCAAAGTGTCTTGTAGATGGGAATAGTGAGTTTCTCATTGGAGCTCTGGCTAAGTGACTCCTTCCTTTGCCAGTCTTGAACCTCATAATTTCCCCTTGCTGAGGAAAAATAATACTCCTCGTCTTTAATATGAAGACTTCAGGACACTTTAATATAAAACACTAGTGAATTATACCAATACTCTAACTGTAAAAAGAGTGATATTTTCTCCTCCTTCTTTCATACAGATGCAAATCTTGAGATTAAATGACTTCCCTGTCTCACTTTCAGAGCTCGGTACAGAACCTGTGAGATAAGAATTTCAATCCAGTCTTTTAACTGGGAGGTTTTGCTGTGACCAGTTAACCTTGTACTTGTCAATCCGCCACACACTTCTTTTCCTTGACATCCTGCCCCTAATGCAGGGAGTAAAAAATCCATCCAGTTTTATGGTGAAAGTACCATCTGTGTGCAGAGAGCAGCAATAGTTTTGGGACTCCTTTCTGGTTTTGTGTATCCTGAAGGCAGTGCTAAGCACAAGCAGTAGGCAGGTCGTAAGAGATGTCTGTTTTGCTGGGGAGGGTGAGGCTCCAGGGCAGACATGACATTGTCCTGCTGTGGGAAGAGCACAGAGAAGTCAGGCTGGGCATTGGCAGGTGGAAGTTGCTCTCCTGACCCAGAAGCAAGCAATGTGCTGGAGGACCTTGCTCCGTTTTGCAATGGTGCAGTGAATGGGGTGCTGTGCCCTGGCTGGGATGAACTGGCCGGAAGGGTGTGCATGGGGTTGTGTCCTTCATCTTTTTTCCCCCAACCCCTCCTAGCAGCACCACTGTCACTCTGAGTGCTCCCAGTTTAGCGACAGGAGCACAGTTGTGAACCTGTGCAACTCTACAGCTTTCTATCTCTATCAGTGCCAAGTTCAGAGCTTCCAGGGGTGCAGGTTAGCACCTCTTTCAGGCAATGTGCCTTGCTGTCCCATTCATAAGTGATAAAAGCACATCCATCCCAAATCTGGAGTGCAAAACATGCTAGTAAGGAATGGTCCTTATACTCAAGGGAGTACCTGATATTTACATAGGAATGCCTTTTCTTTCCCCTACCTGGGCCCACTGGATATATTTTTACTGCCTAGAACTTGAGTCTCCTTACTGCCCATCAAAACAGAATTTCAATCTGAGCCCAGTTTACCTTCTGCTTCTGTTTTTCCTTGCTTTGGAGTATCCACTAGCTTGCTTAATTCTTGAGGCAGATCTCAGAAACAATGTGGAAAGGGTTTAATGTGCCAGTATAGACCCAACTATTTTGTCCTGCCTGCAAGAACTTTGGATCTGCAAAACTCCTGGCATGAATATTGTATTGTGGAGAAGACCATTATCTCTCTCAGGATGAGAAGGACTTGGCTGCTTTTACTCAGGAAAAGGTAGCTATGACTGAAGGTATATACTCTGCAATGTCTGGCCTAGAAAATGCCAAAATGGTTGTCTATAGCATTAGTGCTTTATAAACCTTGCTGTATAAGAAGTAGAAATATATTACTGGTCTTCTGTTGTCTCATCGTGATAAATGTTTACCTGTCATGTTTCAGATGGGGGCCCATTGTAGACAGGGGAAGATGGAGAGGGCAAGCAAGGCCAAAAGGAATAAATTCTAGTAGTACAAGCTTTTGCCATGGTTTGTGACTTAAGTATCTTCAAGGTGATGTGGGTTGCAGCCATATTCTTTCCATGGCACAACACTTTTATCATAGGGGAAGAATTTTAGAAAACTCCTAGAAAACTACCTTTGTAGCTTTTCTCTTTCACAGACAGAAAATGAGTTACATAGTGACACAGACGTGATGGGAAAGACCTCTTTACTTGTTTATCTAGATAGGAGATAAAATTCATTGTTTCAAACCACAGGCTGCAGCCACAGGCTCAGTGTATCCCTGTACGATATTCCTGTGACTTACCTGCTATTGAGAGGCAGTGGTGCTACACAGAACTTGCCAACGATGGATGGCTCGTCCTTTCTCCAGAAATGATTCTTGGGGATATACTTCAGTGTCACACTGTTTATCTGGCAGAGGGGAACTTGGTGGGCCAGCAGCCGTTTGCCCATCTCCTGGTCCTTAGGTCTGCAAGGCAGGGTGAGAGATGAGGGAGAGCATTCAATCAACCTGCCGATGCAGGCCACGTGCAGATCCATGGAAATGGAGGAACCTGCTGTAGTGTTGTGAAGACCTCACATAATAAAATGGAGTGAGAAGACTCATCTGTCAAAACAAGGCATTACATGAGTGTTTTACAGCTGTCTCTCCATGTTTTATCTCTGTAGTCAGGAGTATTTCTGTATAAATATCCTTTCTTCCATCACACAATTACAGCCACTCTTCTTACTGTTGCATATTGATTGAAACACTGCTCAGAGAGGTAAGTGGTAGGTAGGTCAACATCTATGAAATTGTGAATGGCATGGATAGGGACCAGTTGTTCACCAGTTCTTCCAGTACACGAAGTAGGGGTCATTAAAGAAAGCTTAGAGGTGGCAGGCTCAAGCAGAATGCACACTGCACAGAGTAGCATTCCTTTCGAGCTGTTAAAACCCTTCCTGTGGGATGTTGTGAATGCTGGAAAGTTTACATGGCTGTACAAGTCATGGGACAGGAACTGGACAAGTTTGTGGAATAGAAAAGCTAATAAGGATAAAGATTCACCTTTGGCTCTGAAATTCCCTGAGACGTAACTAGGCACTGGGAAACTCTTTGGGGAAGTATTGCTACGTGCTTACACTGAGATTTTTTTTATACTCTTCCCTAGGTATTTGCTTTTGTTTGTGTTGAAGGTGGGATGCTTGGATAGACAGCCCTTTGTCTGTGCCTGTGCTCTTACCCAGGTAATGTGAACTGGCAAATGACAGAGGTTTGGTAAACAGCCAGTGACCAGAGCCCAGCCCGTTGTGTGCCACACGGGTGGGCTGCCCAGACACTTTCAGTCCCTTCTGTGGAGTCCATCCAGGGGGTCTTACACTTGATCTACTTGGCACCTCTCTCTTGGCCATGTCTCTATGGAATATCGTCCATGGGCAGGACCCAGCCCTCCCCTAGGACAGAGGAACACTGTACAGTTAAACAAGTTGAAGAAAGTTACTCCTGGGACTGACACTTGGTCCAGCTCTGCAGAACCTTGGGATGAATGTAGGATTCTTGGCTGGCTTCAGAGGTGTGTTTTCTTGGATATGGGCGAGGATGTCATGTGATGTGTAAGCACATAGCAATGCAGCTGGGAAGTGTCCTGTGTAGCAAGCTCCTTACTCATCAGCCCCGTGTCAACTACTGAAGCTTGGGGACATGTCTCTTGGGGCACTCTGAGCAACATGTGGGAAGGAGTGAGGTTGGAATGGATGTTTGGGAGAGGAGATGAGAAGGGCAATGTGAGGCAAGACACAACCATGTGAGTCCCTTGCTGAAGGTTTGAGACTAGCTGAACACTCCCAAGTAAGTCCCTCTGCACTTCTGGGAAACTGCAGGGTGATATACATGTCAGATCCTCTGTGATAAGTCAGTGATCGATCAGTGTCTGAACTGTGATGTGAGGATCTATGTTTAGATGCCCATTTGATACTCTGAGCTTGACTGCCCTGGAAGAATGAGCTTTGCCTAGAGCGGGGAAGTTTGCCCTTTGCTACTAGTAGGAATTAAAAGGGATATCTTCAATTTTATACTCTCAAATCTGTAGGTTTATTGCTGTAAGCAAATTTTTCAGTTTAGGCTTGTGCTTCTTAGAAGGCATTTAAATGAAACACAGCTGCTGTTCCCCCCTCGGGGCATCTCTGGATAGGTTACCCTGCTCTAACTCCACTGTCTCATTAAAACCGGAGGGTACAGCAAAGCCTCGGGATTGCCTGCCTGGCTCAGTTCCCCGGGCAGCCTTTCTTTCCCTCCAGCGCTCACATGCCTCCTGCTGGACTCCCACCAAACCCTGTGTCTGGCAACTGCAACTGAAAGTGCTGCTCGGGTCCTGATCTGACCTGGGTGTTACTATTTCTTCCCTCCTGCATCTGCGGAAAAGGCAGATTTGGCTTCTAAGCCAGGCACAAACAGACTAAGCTTCACTAGGCTGGAGTACAAACTCCAAATCGCGTTGCCTCGCTGGAAATCTGTGACCAAGCTTCTATGTCACGCTGGAGAGTACCTTAGAGCATGGCTTCCCCTTCCCCATTTCTCACCCCTACCTCCTGGTGCCCGTGACTGAAGCAGCAACACATTTAGCTCCAGGTCACAATATTATGGCTTAGCAGCAAGGACTGTGGGAGCCAGCACTGGGACTCTTCTGATCCCAGGAGAGCTGGCTGGGTCTCTTTAGCAGGCTGCTTTCTGGCTTCCTGTGGCAGCCAGCAGCATGTGCTAGCTGCATTGTGGTTCCCAGTCCACAGCAGCGGGCAAGGAGTAGGAAGAAGTGAGGAAGACTTCTGGGGAACTAGCTGTGGTGGGGAGATCCCCTTGTGGCAAGAGCTGTGCAACCGGAATCTGATCCTTTAATTCAGACACTGTTTGGAGGAGAGCAGTGCTTTCAAGAGACATCTTTCTGTCTGCACAGTGGATCTTGGTCCCCTGTAGGTTGCTTTTCCCTGCATTACTGCAGAGGCAACAAGCCACTAACACACTTCTGACTATGCCGAGGTGCATTTGTCTCCTCTTTGCCACTGCTTTCCTATCGAGTATCAAGAAAAATGTCTAAGCCACCAAGTCAATTAGTCTGGAATCTCTGGTAGATGGGTTTTGCTGTAAGCCATCTGTGTCTGTCAGAGCAGGGCTATTAACAATCTGACAGTGATTGCAGTTTGAAGTGGCACCAGGTCAGGGTATGGTGTAGAAAAGGAACCAGTGTAGCCACAGGAAAGTATGCAAATCTGGGGGTCCCAGACTGTTCCTACTGCTTTGTGTATTTGGGGAAGACGTGGACCAACTCAGGGTTACTGAGTAATGGTAGCACATGCCTGATTCTTGAGGGCATTTAAGGAAAATGTCGAGGAACTCAGGAAACAAGGTTGTCGTTCATCACTCAGGGAAATATGCTGTTGTTGTGCCTTTCCTGGACCAGGATAAACATCTTTAGACATGGAGATGGGGAAAAAACAGGCAGGAAGCATGCACTGTCACTCACATGGTGATCTTTGCTGTGTCCTTGGTGCTGTTGCTGCTGAAACTGATCTCAATGCTGGTGACTCTGTTCCTTTTCTTCTGCAAGTGGAACTCAACCAGGCTGTGGTGGACTGAGCAAGAAGCAAAGAATGTGGGATTGAGGACAGTTGTTATTGGTTGGACCTACCTATGCCAAAAAACGGGCTCTAGCATGTGGGGGTTCAGAATGCAGATGGCAGCAGCAATCTCCTAGCCTTGGTAAAAATTAAACCTTGGGAGAGGCTGACAGATAGCTCCTCTGAGGGAATGAGGTAAATTGGAGACTTGGGCTAAGCACCGAGATTAACTGTGTTGATTAAATCAGGTGGCTAGCCTGCAGTCTGGAAATGTTTTACCTGTATGGGGAGAAAGGGGATTGTGAAAGCACTCGTGTTTGTAAAAGTATATAAACCCTGTATGTCAGAAATAAAGTTGGCTTTGCGTGTACCCCGTGAAGTCCGTGCCCCAGTCACCGCGCTAGCACTCATTTCCTGTCCCCACCAGCAGAAAGAAGATGAAAGAGACATAAGAAAGAATCAAGTCTCTGTGCTATGGGAGACACAGGGGGCATGTCTGCACAGTCCAATGTGAACAGACAGCCATTTTCAATCCCCTTTGCTTCGGTCCTGAAACCATGTGGCTGTGTTAGTCCAGGGCTGTGCCCACACTAATAAATCTGTAGGAAAGGGCTTTATGGAGGACATGTGCAGGGTGATTGCTCTTCAGTGGTGTGTCTCAGACCCTCTGGCCCACAGCAGCTGACTGATGGGTTATTGTGCTGTAAACACCTGGGCTCCTCAGAGGATCTGCCTCATTGGACAACACTCTTCTGGCCCATTTTTCTCTCATACTACTTACCACAGAATGGAGCTGAAGGACTGGTCATTAAAAAAACTTTCACTTCCTGGGGAAGCCTGCTCATGTTGACACCTGCCTGCTCCAGCAGGCCTGCAGGAGGAAATAAAGTCAGTGCAGGGAAAGCCATGAATGACAGAACAGAAGTATAATCAGTCACCTCCACTCACCCTGCCTGACTCCCCTGTCTTGGAGAACTGATCTCTTTTCTGTAGCAGTGCAAATCAGAGCAAGCACAAGTTTGTGGTTTCTGTTTCACAGGTTAACGTTCCCTCAGAAAGCCTATTCTGGCTATCCCAGGTAATCATCACCAGAGAACTTCCTGGTGGCTTTTTTTTTCATTTCTCTACTAACAGACTGTGCTATCAGTTGCGTATGTGCAAAATGAGCAAAACTAAAGACTACCAAGTCAGAAAACTTAGTGTAGATGTAAATGACAGTGCAAACACAAGGTGCTGGGAAATTGAATTTCTTGCTCAAATGAGAAGACCACCATAACTAGTGGCCCGCATCACTGACTAGCTGGCAATATGGCTTGGTGAGATGGGGAAGGCGTGGCTGATCTGAGAGAACCTGTACCAAAAGAGGCCTCTCTTTATGTTCCTCTGGTACCATACTGCAAATAGCACCAGAGGACACTTCCTTTCCTCATGCCACAGCCCAGCTTCAGGAGCCTAAAAGAGGCATTTATTACCATCTCCCAGTCCAGAGAGTTCAACTTGGGGGTGACCATGGGAGAAATTTATGCAAAGGAGGTGACTCAGCAACAGTGAGTGGTGTAGAAGAATAGGACTCCAGGCTTGAGCAAAAATTTCCAGCTGCTTCTCTAAACAAGACATTTTTTGAGCTGACTGCCCACTTGTTAGGCTGGTGATTCTGGAAACTCCCTTTCAACTCATATCTGGGCCTACAAAATGCTTAAAGATCAGAAATATTCAAGATTTTGGTGTGAGCTTTTATAATGTGTCTATAAAAGCCTGTAAATGAAACAGCTTCTCACTCTCCCCAAAGAGATCCCAAGCAAATCCTGCTCAGCGAAATCTGGGTTGCATCCTGTGCTCTGCACTGACACCATCAGGAATGCATTGTCATCTCCTCCAGGAAGGTCTCATGCTGGTACTGTACCTATTCTGGGACAGGAGGACAGGAAGGGTTCTGCACAGTCCAGGCAATGACCATTTAAAAACTCTTGATGACTTGCACAGGGGAACCCCACGATTGGACAGGGATGGTTCAAGGCACTGATGTAGAGATGTACTGCCCGCATATGATCACAGATCAGGAAGTTATATCCTGCAAGGAAAAATTCAACCAGAGAAAAGCAGCCATGAGCCTTTCTGTTGGCTTCAGTCTTTTTGCACATTCCCAAGGAACTGGGAGTCAAGGAACACTCTTACTACAGTGATCGCCTCCCCATTTAATGACATTTTGCAGAGCATTTCTGTGACTACAGGCCCAGATCCCACTGCAAGAGAAGTTCTGCAGGAAGTTAGAAGTGCTATTTCCCAGACTAACAGAGTCCCTTAGAAGAAGGGGCCCACAGGCCTGCCATGTTTCTGTCAGTGTCCCATCGATGAGGCCCCAAACTCTCTGTAAAGGGGTGCAGGAGCTTTGACTCCCACCTGCACTGGAACCCCAGCTATGGGAAGTGAGGTGCCATAGGTATCCCTTGCAACTTGACCCTCAATGCAGCTGACTCATACAGAACGTATTTGAATGTTGAATAAATGCACACTGTTTGCTGTGGAAAGTCCTGTTCCCTAGAAGAAAAGGACAGTAATTGTACAAATTGTCTCTCTAAGTAGACACAAATTGCAGCATGAAAACAAAAAGGAGCTTTTTTTTCAGTGGTACCAAAGAGCAAAAGTGCCATCTCTACTGATGCTAGGGTTTTGGGTCATAGAGAAGCATCACAAAATCACATCTCTTGATAGCAGTGCTGCCAAGACACTTTGTCTGTATGTATTTAACTTCAGCTGCTTCTTGTACTGCTGAGAAGAGATGTGGGCTGTGAATACAAGTTTGTCTTGCTTTGCTGTCTGCCCTGGCTGTAGCAGGAGCTGCTTGCCAAACAGCATTTTCACAGTCTGCTAAATGGCCGTGAAAGCCCTTTGCTTGGTCAGAGAGTGCTCTCACCTGCAGAGATGAAGCGAGGGCATCCTGGCTGATCTTTGCCTCCGTTGACAAAATAATCGACGTGGCCTACAGGAATCCGAATCCCGAAATCTGAAAGGAGTTGAAATGCCACTTCATTCTCAGACTTGACTCATCTGTAGGTTTTACCTTACATGTTTATGACAGGTCCCAATAATTGGTTGAACACTTGTAGTGCTGGAGCCAGCTACAACGCTGAAGACATCATGGCCAGATTTCCTGCTTCTACATGCCTGCACTGTGCAGGTTTGATGCATGGAGCAGAGAATGCTGCACACCCTGCCATCAAATTGATTGGGAACTGTGGCTTAACCACCACCTCAGTGACTCTGGTTCTTGATTCTCTGTAAAGGAGAACTAAACTGATCACAGCTTTAATGTGGGATTATGAAGCATAATTGAGAGTTATGTTGGTGGAGGTTTTCGTGGTCTCCAGGCAAAAGGTGTGACTCAAAGGCACCACATTATTCTTTAGTACACATTGTGCTTACATAGACCCTAAGTGCTTTAGAGAAGTTACTCCGTTGTTGCACCAGATATTGGTTTGACTCTTTTCCTTTCTGACAGCTCTCTCGGCAGCACTTTTCTTACATCAGGTGGGAAAAAAGTGAGACTAGACATATAAATTTGTTTCAGGCAGTAAAAGTCTTGCTGAGCTGGTTCTGCATAAACTCACTCTGCTCTAGCAATCTCCACCCATCTGTTATTTGAAGTGCTCTGGGGTATGAATTTGTCATCCAAGACTTTCTTAACAATAAACTTCCTCAGAGTGAACTTGAACTCATGGTAATCTGACAAAAAAGGGACAATGACCTACAGACTCCTTGGCAATAATGACGTCAGGAGGAACAGCAGCCCAGGCCGAGGAAGAGGGAAGCCAGCTTACTGTCAGCATCAGTATGAATGGCTTCCACAAAGAGGGCATCCCCAGCATCCAGGCGTTCCTCAGGGCTGGCTCTGGTGTACTTAGGGCCTGCAGGATCCAGGGCTGTAACAAAATCAAACACCTCAACAACAAGTACTCTTCAGCCCCTCTTTCTTATTTCTGGACTAGTTATTTTATCTAAAACTTTAAAAGTATTGCTAGGCAGAAATAATAAATTATTCCCAGTGAGGTCTCAGTGATTATGCTCTAGAATAGTTTCTGCCAGCACCAACTTCCTTGCCTTGTCCTCCACTGTTCCATGCCCCTTTAGCAGTGTTGTAACTAAAGTTTCTAGGCTGTAAAGCCATGACTGAGCTTCAAATAGTTCTGACAGAGTGGGTGCATAGTGTCTCTTGGAGTTTTTGTGAAAGAGAAGCAAACTTTTAATGCCTTTCCCAACTGTACTGTCATCTGTATTAGCACTACAGTCTGAGAAGTGTCACTGGAGATCAGTGGTTAGGTGGTTAACTCAGCACCCCAGGCATTAACCTGAAGAATTACAAAAGTCAAACAATTTTAAAACAGAGAGGCTTCTGAGGGCTCTCCCCACAAATAAAATTGAGTCTTTAGCAATCATCTACATTTTTGCCAAAAACTTCCTCCTAAAGCAACTTCTGGGGAGTTAAAGGAACACAAAAACTTATCCTTGGCAATACCAAGGAGCTGATTAAAGATAATTATTTTTCTGAGGTTTATCCTGTTCCCATTTTGTAGAAAAGTAATGTCACAAGACTTTTTTTTCACTCCCCAGGCAACAATAGTTTCAAAAGCAGTTGTGCTCCACATGCCACTTAGCCTCAGAGCTGGCTGGTTTCATTGCCTTGGACTCAGTCCTGTTAATTCTCTATGGAGAAGGCAATACCAACAACATACAAATGGGCGTGTCTACATTTGTGAGGGGAGAGGGAAGGAGGAAAATGAAAAGAAGGAAAAACCTTCTTTCCTATTCTTTCTGTAAATAAAAGCTAAAAATGAGACTTTAATGTTCTTTAATCTTGATAGGTACAAAAAGCTGAGAAGTTCCCCACACACTTCTGCAGACCAAGTTGTAGTTAAAAGCTTTGAAAGATACTGAAAACTGTTATTTGGTGTGGCCTAAATTTCTTCCTGAGGAGGGAGAAACACCTAATATGAACAGCAGTCAACTTCACAGATCCAAGGCAAGCACCTTTCTATCCTCTGTTCTCTATTGCTTCCTCCTCCAAGCACAAGCTATATAAACTCCATTGAGATGTACGTCCTTGGCAGCTAAGAAAACTATTCACTGGAGCAATAGAGTATGCAAATGAATTCCTTCAGGTTTTTTCATTTCCTCTGCAAATACTGAAACAAATTGGTTTTTTCTAAGTGCTTCTTTTTTGATAAGGCTGTTCGTTGCAGTTTCTTTCCTGCACAGGGAGATATCCACTGCAACAGGCAAGGGTTAAAGAAACTCACTTTGAAAAAATAAAGTCTATGCTCTGATCTCCAAGGTTTTGCTCCAAACAGCTCTTCTTAGGTGACTGAAAACACTTCAGCAAATTATGGCTCTGGGATGACATGCCTGCGTGAGTGTATGCATGTGTGTGAGTAGGCAGGAGATGAGATCAGACATATCTTGGGTCTAATCCAACCTGTTTTCAGGCTCCTAAATCTGAACTGGAATCTGCAATGCCCAATGTGTCTATGAAATCATAGGACAAACAGGAATGAGGAAAAGGAATTGTATTCTAGCAGAGTTAAAAATCAATTGAATAAATAAACCTACAGAGCTTTTATTACATGTGGGCAGCATAAAGGTAAAGAGTCTTTAATTCTGAAGTTAATTACCATGGTCTCTTGGCAATGTGTCTGCTTCTGCTCATCTGAAGACATTGCTGATCATAAAATTCTGATGCAGGACAGTGGCTATTCCAATTTTCTCCTAACGTAAGCTTAAAAAAGGGCCCAACATGAAACTCAGTTCCTGTTGAGAAATGCCTGTATTTCGTGCAGTGTGGGTAGCTGTGGCATGTGAAGACTGAACCAGCATTTTTCTGGACTGCCCTGCCGAGCGTGCAGTGAGACCCTTCCCGAGGATACCTCTGTGAGACAGACCAGCATGGGCTGAGGCAGACTGGAAGTTGTGGTCACACTGCTGGAGAGTTTATGTTCCTTCTTGGTGGCATTCCCCTCTTATCAAAATGAATCTCTGTCATTGGGGATTCCCAGAATTTAATAAAATCCTTGACAACCTGAGACAATTTACAAAGAAGCCCTGCTTTGAGGAGGGCTGATGGTGGTGGTGTGTGGACTAGAGACCTTCCAAGGTCCCTTCTTACCTGAATCATTCTGTGACTCTCGTCATGCTACACACCTAAAGGCTGACAAGGCCCTGAATGAACCAAAAATTCTGAATGTCAGGATCAGCCTATAACATCTTGCTCTGTAATTCCCCCACTGGAACCTCTTCCTCACACCCAGGAGTCTGGCTCTCTGTGTTTAAATTCAGCTCTGAGTTAGTACAGCTGGGTGGCCTTAGACCAACCTACTGTGAAAACAGCCAACTTGTGGGGGAGAACAGCAAGAAGCCTCATCCTAGTCCTCCCAATACTGGCTCAGGCTCTTGCCTCTGTTCCTTGCCTGAGCTGTGTTGTAGGGATGGCACGCCCTGCCCCGTGTCTTGTTGGTCCTGCTTTTATTTTGCTGACTTGACTTTCCAGCTTGACCTCGGTCTTGTTTTATCATTACAAGCTTTCCTGGTGATCACTGGACCATGAGATTACCCTGGTTCCTGTCACTGGACCTGCTCTGCTCTTCATCCCCAGACACGGTAGGACTGAGTCCCTGTCAGTGAGGCCACTGCCACTGCCCACCTTGCTGTCCCCTTGGCTCTCAGCTCGCGTCTTCCTGCAGAGCAGCTCACTCTTGCTGCTCTCCCCACAACTGCATTGTGGGCTTTAATTCTTAGAATCACATATATATGCTATAATTCAGAAACAAAGCTTGTGGGTGTTGTGGGTTTTCATTAGTCATGAGGCCTCCTATTTTTCTAAGCTGGCACCAATTTGAAGTGTGTAGCAGAGGTGAAAGGACCTTTTTAAAAATACTTCTGTTCTTTTTGCAGTGTGGAGGGGATGGCTGGAAAGGTGCTGTCTGAATCCAAGAAGACTATAAGCTTGGATCTAATGAGCCCTTATGAAATTAAAAGACCACTCTGAGTGACTCCCCTTTCTTGCTCTTTCATTCTCTCTTTTGAAGAGCAGGTGAGGACCCCAGACTCAGTTTGGTGATACCTGTTATCCGTCCCAGCTGACCACCGTGGAAGTGCCCCACCAGGCCCCCGACATGCGCTCCAAGGCTTACCCCAATGAGGTGGATAGATGCCCCTGAAACTCCCAGGGCCTGCAGGTTGACAATAATACAAATTAATGTTTCTATAGCAGAAAGGTGAAATGCCCTGTCCCAGCCCAGCAGCTCTATAACTCTCCTAATGTCGGATTGCTTTTGAGGTGTACAGTGGAAAACCAAATAGTTAAGGGAATAACGGGTATTGCCCTTTTTGTTTTTCAGAGCCTTTCTTTAGGTCCACAGATGCAAGCCCAGCCCTAACCAGGTCAGTCAGCAGTGCAAACATTTCATGGGGAGTTTATGCGTAGCTGGTTAACGCAAAGACTCATCACCCTGATTGCAGAAGTCTCGTTCAGCTCTGCTGTGCACAGACAAACTGGATGGGACACATCTGGGTATTTCCAGACACAGGTAAGTATATCTGAAGCCCAGAGCGAATATAATATAATCTCAAATCTCATTCCGTCCAGCTTCCTGGACAAAATTTCTGAGCAGAAGAAGAAGACTGTTCAGTGAAGTATGGATCTGAGAAAACCCAAGGCATGCTTTAGGTTTGTCCTGGCCTGGAGAGGCAGCTGACAACTGGGGTTTTTTCCAGAAAATGACAAAACTCAAGAGAAAGAAGAAAAACAGTAGCATGCTCAAGCCTGGAGTGAAAGAGGGGGTAAAAAGAAAAATCTGGAATAAAAAGTCCACTTGTTCATCTCCTGGATACAGCAGGTTGGGAGCAGTTCTCTGGCCATGCTCCCTGCCCTGGAAATGCACAGTAGCTTACCAGGAGCTTGCTGATGAACTGTGAGATGGAGAGGGCCAGCTGTGTGACGTTTTCCACTGCGGAGGGATAGGCTCCTGTGGACCCATACACCCAGTCTACTGCGATCACGTTCACCTGGCTGGTCTGCAGTATGGCTTGGACAAGCCCTTCAATCCAGGAAGGTTTGGTACCCAAAGCCCTGCGGAGTCACCAGAAATAAGTATGTTAGGTGTTCCCAAGAAGAGCATGTGCCTTTATGTTGTTCACTGGTGCTGGAGCTTCACCTATCTCAGAGGAGGCTGCCAGACAGTTGCTGAAAGTTATTTCTGGTGCCAGACACCCACACCTGGAAAATTTTTTGCAGTGGTATAATAACACTTTCCAGAATGTGCTGATTCAGGAGGGAACCAGATATTTTAATGAGTGAGATAACATTTGCAGGGCTTGGGCTGAGATCTCAGTCTTGCTGTGGTGCTTCATGTAGCCACCACGGAGCTCACCTGGAGTAAGTGAGCTGACTGGGAACAGCTGGAACCTTCTCTGCTGCCAACTGGCAGGAAGTTCTTGGCCAAATCCCTTGCTCTTTCACTGCTACATTTCCTCATCTCTAGACAGTTAAAAAAAAAAAAAGCTATACCCAAGAATTCCAGGAAAACTGAAGAGGCTATGTTCTACCCAGTTTTCCTAATGCCACCTGGTGAAGAGTGTGCAATCTCACTTGAAGGCAACAGCTGGTTCTCTGAAAAGGCCCTGCAACATCTGCTGTGGTTTCATCCTGATCTTCTGTGCACTTGCTATTCAGGCTTTTGCACTTCAAAACAAATTATGTTATATGGTCACACCTGAGTAAAAAATGACACAGTAAAGTAAGTTTGCAGAATGATGCCAGTTAAAAAAAGCCCCCAGCTCCAATCCCTACATTTTCAAGAATAGAAGGATGATGCATCTGCTGGGGCTTCTGAATGGCTCATTAATCCAGGTTTTTGGACACGAAATCCAAGAAGACAATATAAAGAGACAAGAATCTTAAAGAAAATACTTCTTAATTAAAAATGTTGAAAAAAGGAAAGAAATAGAAATATGTAAAGGAAGGGAGAGAGAGATTAAAAAAAGAGAAAGAAAGAAAATAGAAAGAAAGAAAGAAAGAAAGAAAAAGAAAGAAAGAAAAAGAAAGAAAGAAAAAGAAAGAAAGAAATTGATTCTAATTTCTAACAATTTTTTAAGCTCCAAAAAGTGTGAAGCACACACAAAATAGGCAACTGGTCACAAACTAAAGGACTTCAAGTCGTGCTGTAATGAGTGGTGTCAGCAGCATTTTACACCAACAGTCTCCCAGACAATTCCTGGGTCCAGTTTGGGGCTGAGCACCCAGTCTCTGTTCTTAGCAGTTGTTTTGCATGCAGCCACTCTGCTGGGGACACAAGAAGGTCACACAAGCAGGAGAGTTCCATGCCAGCCCCCTCAGTGCTTGGGAATGCCCCAGCAGTGTTTAATTTACCAGTCAAAACTTAGTCACAGTGCTCTTCTTTCTCTGACCTGAAGCCATGGATTATGATCTTGGTTTCCAGGCTGCTGTTGAAGCTGCAGTTCTTGATGCCTTCATCAGCTAAAATCAGCTCTCCACAGGTGGGGCTTGAGGAGGTGAACAGAAGGAACTGGACCTTAAGTTTGCTGCCCCGTAGGAAATTGGCTCTCTGGAAGTCACTGCAGTGATGCCCTGAGAGTCTGTCTGTATTCCCTGCAACAAGAGGGAGTGAGTGGCACATTTAGTCTGTGTCTGCGAAATGGGAAAAAAGCCCTCTCATTCTAATTCATTAGGAAAATGAAGGTAACAATCTTGCTTCTATTGACAAGATTAAAAGTATAGAACATAATTAAAATGAGAGTATTCTGGAAACTTTACCTGACTGATAAGGTTGTTTCTGTCCTTTGATGGAATTCCGGCACTGGCTGGGGAAGATAACCAAGGATGTCATGGTAGCTTTGACTTCTGAATTGTTTTACCATGAGGTGAATGACATTCTGTTGAGGCTTTTTAGCAAATTGGCCACATACACCAGCTACTAAGTACACTTATGAGGTGTCTTGTTAGATCTTTTATAAAATGGTTGCCAACAGGGAGTCACCACTGAATGGGGATATTTCTGTTCAAATTCTGATAGGCTTAGTAGAAGGCACAAGTCTAACTGACAATTGCATCAAAAATACAGGAATAAGTTTGAGAATGCTGATGATGAGAATGCTGATGATAAAATATGTCAAGGATAATTTCCCAATTGATTAAAATTCCCATTTGATTAAATTTCAACCTGATGAGATGAAAATGCTTTATGAGAAGGAAAAGGCAGCTACTAGAAGGCACTTTGACCTAGACAGAAAAAATTAAATATCTGACCTGTAGCTAGAAAAGAAATTGAGCAAATTTAGGCTAGAAAGAAGTTCAGCAGTATGTGTCACTAGCACTATGAGTGCTACTTCATGAGCTGGCATAGTTGCATCCTGCTACAATGACAATACATACACCTTCCTTTTCTGGACTCGAGGAAGTGAAAGCGCCTTGAATCTGCACATATTATAAAATAATTTTTATTTAAAAAAAATCTAACAACCAGCTTCCCAATTTGCTTTAGAAGATACTTTACACCAGCTAGGCATAACATGGCCTAAGGGTCAGCACAACGGGTGAGACTCAACATTCAGATTCCCCCTTGTGGGATATGACTATCCCTTACTGTTGTTTATTTTGGTCTTCCTGTATACTGGCAAGGGAGAAAAAGATGTTTTTAGAGATCTACTTGGAAAAAATGTAGGCCATGAGCCAGTTTAACTAACAAAAGCAGGTCCAGTGCCAGCACCATGCGTGTCAGAAACGGCGTAAGATGAGGGGGATCATCATTAGGGTAAGGCAGGAGGTGCACTGGGGTGAAGCTGCAGGCGATGTGGGCCTGTAGAGGTGATCACAAAGGCAGTCTCACTGACAGTACAATTAAAGAAAGAAATAGAAGTGTGGCATTTGCTTATTTTCTCTCAGCTACTGCAGATTACTCTTGCTGAGCTTTCAAAGCAGGAGATGCCACTGCCAGAGGTCAAGTGGTCCTTTTTCTGCTTCCTTACACTTCAGGGTAAACCTGGATCATTCTTGTAAATCAGGTTAATGGAATTAAATCACTGTGACTGATTGAATCAAAGCATAGGAGAAGACAGGACCATTCTTGTGCTACCTTTTCTCCCTAGCACCTAACAAGATTATTGCAAGGACCTCTTGACATACAGGTTGTTTAGGGAGAATTGAACTCAGATCCTTCTGTGTAAAACCTTCAATCCCTTGCCAGGCAGTCATGTTTTCCTTACCTGTTTGTGCTGAGCTGGGCATCAGGAGGACAGCAAGAACAATGAGCAGTTTTCTCTTCGGAGCCTCAACCATCTTCCTGTAAGACCCCTACGAGTACAGGGACTGTACAGGGGAAAACCAGCTGTGGTTAATGATCAGCTTGACTTTGTCAAGGTCAATCAGCCTGTGTGCTCTTTTGGGAAAAAAGGTAAGGGACAGTTACCTCTTCTTATCTGACCATTAGCCAAAGTCTGAAGCAGAGGCTTTGCTGACTTTTCGGTTAAAAAATATGTTGACACTCCTATCCTCGCTCCCTCCCTTTCCTCAAGGGAAACTTCTGACTTCAGAAATCAGCTAGTGAAACCAGTCCCAGCAAGTGATAGGGTTACAGTGCCTTATCCTTGCTACACACACCTTCCTGCCAAATTCTGCCTAGGGAAGCTGAGTTATCACAAGGCTTCACAGTAAGTCCATGAAGGAAGATTCATACCAGCCTTGCATCTGTATATTTTCCTGCTGCGTTGTTTCTTTCCTGTATTTCTACTTTTGGTCAGATACCCACAACAGTCAAAAGAAGGCAAAGCAGTGGATTACTTCTGAAAAATGAGGGGAAAGGCAATTATGTGGATTCTCATATTTAAAGATAAAGCCTGTGGACTGAAACAGCCCCACTCCTTCTTCATTACACCCATAAATTCCAATAATCTCTCAATCAAGAAAGAAGGAAATAAATTTGTGATATCAACAGGCAGAGGTATGTCCTTATAAGCCTTCAGACAACAGTGTAATTGTGCTTAAAACAAACCAAATTGAGGCACCTAAAGAAAAGAAGCAAACCTTTCTTTCCATTTTTTAATTTAAAAATAGGTTTTATTTAACATTATGGTAATAAACACTACTTTTTGTAGCAGGATGCAAATATTTTGCCAAATTTTTGGCAAAAGTATTTTTGGCAAATACTTTGCCAAGTCCTGTGGAAATTCTCAAATGCTATGTAATATAAGACAGGCACCAGTCTTGCAGTCCTAGAGTAAAACAAAACTGTGGCTAAGATGTGCAGATGTGGTTTTGTTTTGTGCATTTGTAAAGCTGTTAAACACGTCGTGGTGTTTAACAACTCTGCAAATGTACAAAACTGGTGTTTTTTAAAAAAGAAATGCCGTATTGAAATTGAAAATTCTGTTTCCTGAGCAATTTTTCTCTATAATCTCAGATTCCATTGGTTTTTTAATTATAGCAGCACACTGTGGTGACTCCTTATGCAAACAGCAAAATCCACTCAGTTGCTCTGTGCTTAAAATGCTCTTAGTAAAACTATTTTGGTATGAAGGGTTTTCCTTTTATTGCTTGTGAACTTAATTACTGAGTAATTACAGTTATATTAGTTCAGAAACTTAATGCCGCTTGTTTTACTTCCCAATGGGAATGATTATAATGGCAATGGGAGCACTGTTGCAAAGACTTTCAAACCACTTTAGATTCCTTTTAACAGTCCCTTACAGTGCACAATCATGAAACAGAGTGATTCGCTTGAGAATGAGTCAGGGATAATGAAAGCAAACAAACTTGATTTTATGCACAAATTCTTTTAATTAAAAAAAAATTAAAAATTGTTCTATCTGCACATTCAAGTAAATGCTGTAAGTGCGCAACTCAGCTAAAAATGTCAAGTCTCCACCCACAAAGCAACAGCTGGCAGAGGTATATAAGCACTGCAAATACCCAGTAGTCAAGTGGAAATCTGATCACAGGAAAATTCACTTAGACTGGAAAACTGTTTTTTGATACTGGAAACAATGCAGTTGGAGTTGCAGCGCCAGACCCTGGGGTAAGCCAGGTGTGAGCTATGCAATGAGTACTATTTAAAACCTCTCCCTGTGGCCTTTGCACTCAAGGAAGCGCAAGAAATACATGCAGAGCTTAGCTCACGGTTCAGTAAGGCCTGGATTTCCCCTGCTGCTGAATCCTTGTTCTCACAGCTCCTGTATATTCTGTCCTTTGCCCGTGGAGTAGAAATCATGGCTGTATGTTAAGGATGCAGACTCCTGGGTACGGCTCCCAGGATCGACAGAGGAACTGGGTTCAGTTCTCACCTCAACAAAAATCAGTTCAAACTCCTGACTTTCAGAAGAGTGCCCTAACAATGACATAGCAGGAAGAAAACCTTAAAGATTGTCTTGGCAACTGAGGAAGGGAAAACATAGGCAAGTCTGACTGGGTACTCAGTCAGGAAAGGAGGAAACCCAGTCATTTTCTTGAGCCTTTTTTGAGTGCTTTATGGATCTTCTGTCTGGAATGACTGTATAAGTATGCATAAGAAGGGAGAATGCATCCTTACCATGTCTTGCAAAGTAGAGGAGCCTAGGTGAGAGCACCAGCCTCCAGATTCAAATTTCTCTCTCACTTTCTCTGCCCTGTGAAGCCCTCATCATCCTCTACAACGTGGAGGAGCTCAGTAGGAAGAACTTAGGCCTGCCTTATGTGCATGTGTGTGACGTCCTGTGGTCCCTTCCACCCTAAAATAACCTGTTTCAAAGTGAAAGTGTCTGTTTCTGCTTGAGACTTCTCTCTCCTAACCCCGAAGATTTCACGACCTACAGGAAAATTGTAGAGTGCAAGCATCCTCCCAGCAACAAGGTAAGGAATCCAAAGTCTCTGACATCTTGGGAGGACATTTCACCTGACAAGAGGACTAGTCAGCGGCAGACAACATGTGCTCCTGCCATGAGAACGCTGCGGGAAGATGGCCACGTTACATGGCATAAACACTGTGACTTGGACCCTTTACAGAGTAAGGAGCTCCCTTTGACACTTGTCAGAGATTTAAGAACAAAGGGGGAAATGTAACAGAGGGATAGAAAGGCTTCAGGTGGGTTTCTATCACTGAGCAAAAGGAAATTTACGGGATGGGTCTGGCTCCATTTGTAAGCTAGTTACATGTCATGACATTCCAATATGGCTATGGAAAAGGAATCAGTATTATTCTGTTCATGTAAGAACTGAATGAGACAGCATTTCTCAGCCCAAGGTGCAGAGTGATTCCAGGTCATGCTGCAGTCTTCAGCGACGAGTTAAGGCAGCTTACAGTAACTCCTAGAAGGAGGGGGAAATATCCCTCACAGCTGGAACATATTCAGTGTTCACTTTGGAAGGTCCTTTGGTTAGAGATATCCACAGTTGCTGATTTTTTTTCTGAATCTGTTGTGTGAAGAGCAAAGCTGAGGTCGCTCAGGGTGGGGGTGAATAGCCCAACACAGCTGCTCGTCAGTGAGTGTGTGCATCAGGTGCACTGGGAGAGAGCCGACTGAGGGATAAACCTGTGGTGACACCTCCCTGCACAGCACCAGTGCCGTGCTGGTGCTCCCCAGCGCAGCGGTCAAGCTGCTGGGAGCTGAGCACGCTTTGAGGCTGTAAGGTCTGCAGCTGGACTCTTCTCAGCCAGGGTAATGCACTGTGAGTGGGATGCAGGCAGAGGAGGTTCAAGTATCCACTCGCAGCAACTCACTGCCATGGGAGGAAAGCTGACTCTCAGCTGCTTACTGGAGTATTTAGCAGAGTAGCAATTTTTGATAGCTGCTGAGTACTTAGGTTTTCCAAATTGTTGTGGTATTTTCCATTTTTTCCTCAAAAACACTCCCTAGTGTCAAAAAACCAGTCATCCAGGAAACAGAATCTAAGTGTGTTTTAGTTTTGTGAATGGGCCGCTGAGCAGGTGGTGTCAAAGAAAACCCCAGAAGTCAGAGTTGGTTTCTATTTTATTTCTTGTCCTTCACTCAAGCAGAAGGACCAATTCCACAGAGACCAACCCTGCCTTGGGTGGAACAGGTGATTATGGCCAGGCTTAGCCACGAGCCCACTCCTCAAAAGGAGATATTGCTAGGTGTCCCTCAAAGAGAACAGTGGGCATTTTTGGGAGCATGAGTGTCAAACACCAGGTTTCAGGGAGTACTAGGAGTTGAAGGTGTCCCTGCCCATGGCAGAGGGATTGGAACGGACCCAAACTGCTCTGTGATTCTGTGTTCATTTTCTGAGGTGGCAAGCTGCTGAAATTCGCTCTTCCCCTAACCTGCGGGGCTCCCACTCCACATTAAATTGATTTACTTGCAGCTTTTCAATTATCAGAGCTGAAACCTCCCTGCTGTAAGAGCAACACAGCTTGTGCCGCCAGCACTTGCTGGAGCTGCGCCCCATGACCCACAACCCCCCTTTGCGGCATCCCCTGGCACCCCAAGCCCCTCTACGGCATCCGCAAGCCACCAGCGTGCACCTGAGGCTGCTACCGCGGCTGAAACCCCCTTTCCAAACGAATGCCCGGAGTTTCCAGAGGAAGCTGATTACTCAGCGCCCAGAGGGACCTCCCACTGCCGGGGAGGGGCGGTGCATCAGCGGGACTGGCGGTTGACGCTGGGCGGTCCGGGTGTCTTGATTTTCCTGGGACCAGGGACCGGGCGGCAGCGATGAGGATGCTGGCTCCGCTCTTGTGCGTTGCGTCCTTCCTGGGTAAGCTGTGAGAGGGCGGTGGGGACCCTTCCCGAGCCCTTCGCTTTTCTGCTCCCCTCCCTCTCTCTTTCCTTGCCGCCCGGGGCGGCGGGAGCGGGGCACCCTAGGCCGCCACACCCCGGGCAGGCGGACGGGCGTGTTCCGCCCCGGGCAGCGGCGGGGCCGGGCGCGGCAGGGATTTGGGGGCGGCGGTGGGTTCCGGCCCGGGGAGGTGCCCCAGCCGTCCCCGCGACGAGCGCTCCGGCAGTGGCTCCGTGCGCGGGGCTGGCCGGGGGCCCCCCTGGCTGCGTGCTCGCCGCCCTTCCGCGGAGCGGCAGGCAGAACCAGGCACCTGCCTCCCTGCCGCAGCTTACGCTAGATTTTCCTGTCGGCGACAGGCACGTTCAGGAACTCCCCATCCCGTTCTCGGCACGTTCCTGTGCCGCGTTTGTCCGAAGCTTGTGTGAACGTGGAGGCTGGGGTGGGGAATGTGTGTGATTTTATGGTGCCCGCCAGCGGTGAGTTAATTCCGGCCCCGCTGCACTGCTAAGGAAGCATAACCATAGCACAAGGGCAGCCTCCTCCTCGTCGTACCGGGGCCCACGTTTGCCTCCGGTCCCTGAGGTGTTAAGGAAGGCAGGAAACCAGTTTTTTTGGTAGAAATATTCTTGTCATCCCTGTATATGAAAATGCCGTTTATTTTGTATTCTGTGTTCCTTCTTGATCATGGACAAATCATCAAAGTTCTCAATCGTTTTGTTGTTGGTTTGGGGGGTTTTAGTAGTTTGGCCTTTCTTTTTGTTTGGTAGAAGTACATTATTACTATTAACTGTGGTGAAATACTAATAAAAGGCCTTCTTAATCCAAATTCCAGCAGTGTTGCCTGAGGAGCATAACCTGTACGCCTGTAGTCCTTGCATTGGGCTGTGAACATGAGAAGTATAAACAAAACTCACTCATTTTTGAAATTGAAGATGAATGTACAGACTGTGTCATCAGAGGTAGCTGCTATTGCTAGATGGGCCAAGAGACATGGTTTAATCTACAAAGATCTTCTTATCACTCCTCTAGTCTAAGGGATTTCTAGCTGACTTTGGTTTTCGGGGGTTTTTGTTTGTTTTGGGCTTTTTTTGGGGTTTTGGTTTTGGTTTGGTTTTTTTGTTGTTGTGGGTTTTTGGTTTGGTGTTTTGTTTATTTGTTTGTTTACTTTGAGCATTTCCTAAATGTACCTAAAACAGAAGCTATTGTATCCGCTGTTTAAAAAAGAACAGTCTCCTCTTGCTTTTCCTGAAGGTTTTAAGCAGCTAGCTCTGCTCCTGAGAGTTCAGAACAACTCTCAGTGATTTCCTCCCCATACCATTCCAGAAGTCTTCAACTTGTTTTATTTAATTACGATTGTGAGATCCTGATCTGTTAGAGAGTGTTGGGGTTCCAGGTGTGCCGGGAGGACCAGTGGGGAAGCCAGGACACTGCACACCTGCATGAGTCCATCTGCCCGTGTTAAGACTTAGCTGCAATGTCCTCATCTCCTCTGCCGGTAGTTCTAAACGAGTGTAACTAACTCGTGATTAACTGAGTAGCCTCTTGTAACTTTTTCTCCGTGTGAAGGCACTTTGTTACCTTATGTTCCTTAAGTTGGTGTGCTGCAGCTACTCTGAGCATCTGAGTCCAAGTGCTATAGACTTACCCAGGAAACAAGATTCCGGGTTCCAAAGAACATACATTTGAAAAGGAAAGGTGATGGCGATTAGACAACTGGAGAGGGTGATTGTGGCTGCAAGTATCATAATGTCCTCCTTTAATGAAAACATTAGTTAGCTCTATTGTCTTCTCTATAAAACTTTGATTCTGAAGTGGTTGATTAGGACAGGAGATCAGGAATGCAAACTCTTTACTGTTGTTCACTAAACTTAATAGGCACAATTTCACACCATGTTTTTTTTATATGCTTGCATTATTTTTTTTTTATATGCTTGCATTATTGCTATTAGGTGTGTTGACTATGTGTAAATGTTTCACGTTAATTTTAACAAGAAAATCAAGACCTTGAAAGTCACACCGATTTGCCCAAGTGCATAAAGTAAATCAGTAGCAGTTTGACTTGGCATGCAAGTTTCTAGTCTTCCAAACACTTGTTGTAAACACCAGGATGCTGTTGTTAGATCCTCATCCTCTATCAGCCTTCCCCTTCTGAATCCCTGCCTTCTCCATCCAAGTTCGAAGCACTGCACTTATCCCAGTCACGTTGCTGAACATCTGGAATGGGGGAGATGTGCTTCTTCATTCCCTCTGACACACAGAAGTTGCAGTGTACCTTTGGTGTGTTCAGAATTCCTACTCGCCGCATAGGGATTCCTGCTTTTCACAGCGCCGGGCCGGGTCAGTTTTTTATCTGATGAAACCTCAGACTTGCCAATTACAGTGCAAAACCTCACCTTGAGGCTGTGGAAGGACTGTGATTTTAGACCTGCCGAGAGCATGATCCTTCAGTTGTTGAAAGTTCAAGCCAAAACTGTGTTGAGATTTGGGATACTGTGTTCAGATTTGGGATTCTGGAGACTGTATGTGGGTGGAAAAGAAGTCGATGTAGCATCTGTGTCCCAGTTTGTTGAAGGAACCCACAGAGAGATCTTTGCATCCTCCCTGTAGGAGGTGAATAATACCACACCAGCAGGAGAATCACAGTGCAATCCACCTGTGGGGATGTTCTGCTGCACTGCAGATGGCAGCCAAACTTCTGTTTACTACAGCTGAGTCAGGACTTTGCCCCAAAAGCAGAGGGGATATGGGAAGTAACAGGATATATGAGCTAGAGCACGTAGAAGCATTTTGCATCTGTAGTAAGGCTCATCTGAAAGCCAGGCAACTCTTTCAATGTTCTGAGCACCAACTCTTTTTAAAGCAGTATTACTGCCTTCTGATTCTTGAATATTTAGCTGGGTTCATTAATGCTTCATTTTCATTGTATGCTTGCATTAATTGTTGCTTAATGCTTCATTCCCCAATTCAACTTCTTTATAAAAATTGAGTTAAGCTGAGAAAACCTGGTTCACCTAAAAGCAGTTGTTACTATCTACTGTACTGAGCACAGACTGACAACCTGAGAGTTGCTAAAAATTATTTTTCTTTCAGACTTCTTAGAGTGACCAGCATAGAAACCAAACTTACCTCAATGTGGCTTTTTGTTTATCATTAGGCAGTTCAAGAAGTTTGGGCTGGCTTTTGTATTTATTTTAAAATTTCCTGTTTTTTTTCTCTACACACAGAAATATATGATCCTTTCTACATTTTTGTTATCAGAAAAACACCTGGGCTGCTCAATCTTTTTTTTTTTTTTTTTGTCTCCACTCCATGAGAGATGTCATGGGAACTACATTACAAGGCACTGGGATGAATGGGGAAAAATCTGGACTCCTAACAAATTCAGGTTGCTTGTGGTTGTTTTGCAGGTTGCACATAGAAATGTCAAACACACTTTTAAATAGTACGAATGGAAAAATAAGTTATCAGCACTATGAAGCTGGCACCTGCTTATGTTGTCCTGTAACCTTACTCTTGAATCTTCCTGAATAAACAGAGGAAGTTATAAATTTCTCACAGAGGAAAAAAAATACCAAAGCAAACCTCTGCCCTCTGCTTTAAAACTCTTTATAAGAACGGAGGCTGTTTTATCATATTAAAACCAAAAAGAAACAAATAAATTTTTTGCTGTTGCTGTTTAACACTACAGGATTAGCACAGAGTGAAAAATTTTTCTGGTGATTTCTTGGCTTGGTGTAAGTAATGGTCTTAGATTTTAGGAAGGCAGGATCATCTTTGGATTGCATACACAGACTCCTTTGATCCTGAGTGTGTTAAAGGTGTTAATTAAAAAAAAAAGTGTATGTAGATGTGTCTAGTTTTGTTTTATTTCTTAATGGTCCTTCTATCTGTTTACAGTCCTGGGAGCCTATGGGCTGTGTTCAGGGCAGTGTGACTGTAGGCTGTCTGGGTGATGCAGGGTTTGTAATCTGCAATATGTTTAAGCTGGTGTTGCTGCAGGTCAAGAACAATTCCTCTCTATGGCATCTGAACTACAAAGATGATCTGGCTGAAAAGGAACTTGATTGAAGGAAAAAAGTTGCCGAGACAGATGATTTTCTCAGTCCTGTTGGTCACAGAGCCTACATAAAGACTGTGCTAGTAGAGCATAGGAAGTACTGCTATCTGGATATTGGCAACAAGTGACCAGAGGATTTAGAATCATGGAATAGTTTGGGTTGGAAGGGACCTTAAAGACCATTTAATTCCAAGCCCTTTGCCATGGACAGGGACACCTTCCACTAGATCAGTTTGCTCAGAGCCTCATCTAACCTGGCCTTGAACACTGCCAGAGATGGGGCATCCAGAAAATCTCTAGGCAACCTGTTCTTGTGTCTCTGGACTGCTTTCAAACTGCTGCTTTTTTTTTTTGTTTTCATACTTCAATGTAGGTTTAAATGCAAATCAGTTCTGTCCCTAAGCAAAGCCAGAGTTTGGAAATAATCAATATTCTGCAGGACACAGTGATGCTCCCTAATAGGTTCACCACTGCTAAAAGTGGTTATTCCCAGTCCTTGTTGGCCTCATGCTGCCATGTGTTGACCTGGGCATTCACTGGATTTAGCTCATTGCACTAGTTGTCAAAAACCCCCAACCGTATAAATTTAATGAACAGTGTTGGCTCAGTCCAAGGATCATGCCAACAGAACAGGACTTGAGATTGCAAAAAGAAGGGCAAAAGCAGGTAGAGGGGAGGAAGAGTGGGATATCCACAGCCACTGACCCCCCATGTGTGACAGATTGGGTGTTTGCTTAATTGTCTGGGACAGGGGGTATAAGATTTTTAGAATAGGAGTTCTCACATTGCAGCTCCTTCCTGAAGGGAGGACTTTTTTGGGTATGTTCTTGACAAGAGAACTAGGTCAATCTAGGTTGCCTCAAAGCACAGGCAATAATAGTTTAGCACATAAACCCTTCCGAAGCTGGAGTTAAGTGTTTAGGTTACCCTAAATCTCTCTATGCAGAGCCTGCCATGCTACAGAACATACAGGTATGATTTTATGTGCTCTTTTCCTGTCAATACACTCCATATAGTGCCTTCACAGCAAAAGGAGATTGGGAAACCATGGTCCTGCAATAACCCTTTTTCTGTGTGGTGAATTCCCTGGACCACTGCTCTGTTAGTGGACTCTGACTATCACTATAGAACCATGTAAAAAAGACTCTTGTAAGGCAGGGATCACTCTTTCTTTGCCTCGTAGAGTGTCTTACACTTCTGTAGCCTTTTATAATAAGACCAGTTAAATCAATGATCAGAATAATTTGTGACTGAATAATTATTAATAAAGTCATAATGCTGCTCAGAGGTAATTTCATGGGACTTGGGTGGTGGAAGGAATATACAAAGCTAAAGTCCTTGGATTGTAAGGCCACATTACTGTGCTAGTGATGGAATGACAGAATGACAGAAACTGAGGTTTGTGCTTGAGGAGCGGTAAGAAGCAGCCTGGCAAACTGCATGTGGTTTGCTTAGCAGAAATGAAAACTTCTTAAACCAGGATGATGATGAGAGCTGCGAGTAGGGGATGTTTGCTGATAACATGGTGCGCACCTAGACCGTTACGTCAGAAATTTCCCCTTGCTGCTAATGGAGCAGTAATTTTGTGAAGCTTTTTCTCTCGCTGCTATCTTTGGTGTGACCCTGATGACACTGTACTCATAGCTTTATCCTGGTGTATGAACAGGCAGACTTCCTGGAGATGGAATATTTTTGTTGATGTTTGTTTTGTGTGAGATGAATAGACCTACTTGAAACTACCCTAAAGCAATAGTTCGGCAAAAAAAAATCCACCCAAATCAAGAAGGTGCCACAAAAATAAGTGCCCACACGTTTACATTCAGAGAAAGGAATATCCTTTCCAACTTGGAAATATAGCCCAGTGGATACTTTTAACATTAAATTTATTTAGAGGCATCTCCTCAGAGTTGCTTTTATATCAAGAGTCAAAGTTTTAAAGGTTAAGATAATTTGCTGGAGCTGTACAATCTGTATCCATGTTGAGATGTGCACTGCACTTGCCTCAGAGCTTCATTTGGATCTTTGATGAAAGAGGCCTGAGCTGCAAAATTTTGGATTGGACAGATTCTGTCTTTAATTCAAAGGCAAAGATGCGTGGATTTCAGGTGCACTGTTGTGAAACCAGATCCTCCTAGTCATAGGAGAGTCACAGGTGCATGGATTCCTGGAAACAAGTTGTGAACCAAACCCAGGCACTCAATCCCCCTCACCCTCGGCAGGATGGGGTAGAGATTCAAGAGAGCAAAACCAGGGAAAACTCATGGGTTGAGATAAAGACAATTTAATAAATGAAGGCGAGGAAAAAAAAAGAGAGGGAGAACCAAGTGATGCAAAGGCATCTCTCACCCCTTCCCACTAGTGGACTTTGTTGAGCAATGGCTACTTTGGAAAACCTCACCCCCTTGTTTTCATTCCTGCATGTAATATGGGATATCTCTTTGATCAGTTGGGGTCAGCTGTCCTGGCTGTGTCCCCTCCCAGCCTTTTGCCCATCCCCAGCCTACTCCTAGGGTTGAGTAGAGCGAGAAAGATAGGTCTTGATGCTGTGCAAGGACTGTTCAGTAATTGCTAAAACACTGGTGTGTTATCGGCACCGTTTGGGTCACAGATTTAAAATGCAGCACCACGTGGGCTGCTATGAAGACAGTAAACTCCATCCCAAGCAGCCCTAGTACACAGTGGTAGCAGTGCCCATGGCAGGCACGGTCACTGCTCTGAGCCAGGTCAATGCTGCTGGCCACGGGCATCACAGAATAAGCTGATATTGGAAGGGTGATCATCACCACAAGGATCATGGAGTTAAATTCCTGGCCCTGCACACAACTATGCCCGAGTCACACCATGTGCCTTGAGAGCATTGTCCAAAGGCTTCTTGACCTCTCTTAGGCTTGGTGCTGTGACCACTTCCCTGGGGAGCCTGTTCCAGTGCCCAACCACTCTCTGGGTGAAAGAGCCTTTTCCTAATACCCAGCCTAAACTTCCCCTGACACAACTTCAGGTCATTTCCTTGGGTCTTGTAGTGACAAGTGGTCTTAATATGTGACCAGTGGGCCACCACAGAGAAGAGATCAGTGTCTGTCCCTCCTCTATGCTCTTACTCTTGCTTTTCTCCATTTCACTCACTGCTGCTCCATTCCAGCGCAAGCACTGGTATTCCCACAGTGAGTCACATCCAGGAATTACAGACTTTCTGTGCTATTTTTGTCATTTCTTTTGTTGGAGAGGGAGAGTGTGTCAAGTTAACTGTCACAATCTGTGTGACAGAGATTGTACTCTCTGCAGGACTATTTCCTTGCAGGCAGACGAAGGAACAGGCAGACAAAAAAAAAAGGAGAGGGAGGAATAGGTAAGTCATCCCCATGCTTTTGGGCCTGCAGCATAGTTTAAAAATGACTGGGTAACCTTTGCGTGGGAATGCTGCCTGTTGTTGGGCCCTTGCTGGGGGATATAACTGAAGGTATGGATTTTGTGGTGGGGAGGGACCCAGGCCTGTTGGTGGGTGCCACCCCTGGGTCCTGCCTTTTCTGATGTGTAGAGCTCTGTAGATGCAGCCCCATATTGTCCAGGAGGAGCAGCACACACCTCTGTGAACATGCTGCAGTATGCAAGTGAAAACCTCTGCTTTTGATGTTACATGTAGGGTTTGCATTCATTCCTGCACAAATCTGATTTTACCTTGCAACAGCCTGGCTTACTGCTACAGCTTGCTGTCATCTATGTTCTCTCTCTCTCCTGGCTGTAGCTTTTGCCTGTGCTTTTACACCGTGGGTCTAAGTGCTTTTTTACTGGAGTTTGGGAAGTGGATTGTGTTTGTGACCTGTGGGGGAATTAAGAGGACTATAGTAGGTGAATATTCTCATAGTCCTTCTGGGCTGAATATTTATTTCAGGGTTTCCTGCACCTGGTGGTTTTGAGGGTTAGGAGAGAACATGATTGTCTGCTGCTTACAGTTGCTGGAGAATTCAAAAAAGCCTAAGAAAGGGGTATTTGGGAAGTTACAAAAAATAAAACAAAAATCCACTATTTAAAAAGCCCATTGCCTGAGGCAAACAGTTTCTTGCTATAAACTAATCAGTAAGGACTTTTCCACCCAGTTTCAGCGGGGAATGTTGATGTCTTAATGGTAATAGGGGAGCCTTGCTTCTGCTTGTATAGACCTAATATATACCGATATGCATTTCAAATAGGTATTTCAGACCAAAAAAAATAGCATTAAAAATAAAAAGGGAATTAGCTTACAGACATTCTCCAAAATGATTAAGCCTTACATCAGGTAGACAAATACAATAATGAAGCATTTATTGCTGATAAATGGAGATTAAATTCTGCTTACTAAGTCTGAACAGAATATGGATACCTTTAGCCTGCTAAAATGCTCAAAGAGAATTTATCGGGGAATATTAAAACTCTAATACAGCACACTGGGTTGTATGGGCCTGGCTACTGGAGAAGTGGGAACAGAAGGTGATGTAGATGAGATGAGGTGGTGGGTTTGCAGAAGAGGCTTTGCCCACACAATGTTAGCTCCTCTTTATCTGTGACTCTTTGATCATGTGATTTGACCGGAAGCAAAGAACACAAAGACTTGACATAAGAAGGAGTTTGGAGTGGGTTTTAGGAGATACAGGAGGTGGTAGTCTGATGGTTTCTGTAAGGCTACTGGAGGCCTTAGCACAGCACTGTTTTGTTGTGTGAACTTTATCTTAGAATAATAGGCTACAATAAGGAGAGAGGGAGAAAGCTGAGAAATGAAAGAAAAGGCAATTCTAGCCTTCCAAAAAGAGTGAGAAAGTGTTTAGTTGTCACTTCTCCCTCTTTGCTCGCAGCAGAGAAGCTAACTGCTGTGGAATGGGAAATATGATTTCATATGAAATGAAGTAGAAAAGATGGGGAAGGGTTCCATAGAATTTTAGAAAACATGATGACACATGCTTTCTTCAGAAGCTCAGAGAAGCATGGTTAGGACCTTATGCAACATTTCTGTATGATTTCCTTGAAAAAACGAAGCTGACAGCATTGAGTGGGATACTTCTTCCTATTTTCACTAGAACAGTGAAGCAGGGCAAGAAAACCAGAGATTGGATATTTTAAGGTGGGAGAAGATGACTGTGACCCTTGAAGAATACCTTTTCCTTGTCCTGCTGCTGGGAGCCCTGAGTGCCTTCGGGCAGGAGCTCTTCAGCTCCTTGCTGCCAAGCCTTTGTTTTAGCAACCAGCAAGAGTGTGCTGAAGAGAGCAGTGCTCCCCCAAGCCACACAGAACCTGTGGGGAGAAAAAGTGTTTTCTTTTCAGCTCTGCTTTTCTTCAGTCACATTTCTGGGCTTGAAGAAGCAACAATTTTGCTCTCATAACTCCAGCGTAGCACTTATGACTACCTGAAAGAGAACAAATGCACAGAGCATTTACCTGGATCAACACCCAAGCTTAGGAAGTTATTAGTGGTTGCCTGAGCAGTGGTGACTGTCCTTGCTCGTGTTCTTAGTCCCCAGCAAATAGCTACTTTCCTTCCTGAAGGCTCTTATCAACAACCACTGTGGTTTGCCTTATGCTGACATTAAGCCACCACAGCTTGGTTGTGTCTGTGAGCCAAAGCTACTGAGAGGTAAAATTTTCTCAGTGGGTAGAGCAGGGAGCTTTTTTCCATACTAGGAATACTATCGGTCCTTGGGTAGTGAGGGATGACTTCCTGAGGAATACATGCTCCTGGAAATTGTCTTTACGAAACAAAAGTCTCTTAACAAGAGTCCAAGCTTCATCAGGCCAAAACAGTGTTCCACCCTACCCAGCATCTTGCAATCTTGTGGTCTCTAGACAAAGATTTTGGAGCTCTTGAGTTATTTTTTCTTCTGCAAATCATTAATTGAGATGGGTGGAAAGAGATGCTCAAGTGAAATGTTTAAATCTTCCCAAATAGGGTAGAATACAAAGAAAGCAGGTAGGTTGTGTTGAAAAAATGTGGGAGTGATAGCTTACCCTGTTTACTTCTACAGTCCCTGTGCCTTGAAAAGGCCACCATGTAAGCGGAGACAACAAGAAGTTGGAACTCTAACGGCACAAGAAGAGTGCTTTCATGGGTAAATTACAAACAAATTTGATATTCCATAAAAAGTAAGGCATGGAGAAGACCTGTGTGTGCAGTTCTCTACCCAAGCACACAGAAGTGTGTTTCTATTTCTTGTCTTCAGTGTCCTGTCTGAGAAGGTGTGTTTCAGTGGTGTGGCAGAAGAGTTGATGAGTGCTGTTCTTTGCCAATGGGAAAGGAAGGCCTAGCTGGCCTTCTGTCTGCTTTTGTATGGAAAGGAGATAAGATGTGGAGCAAGATGGGTTAGAGTTTGTTTTCTGGCCTCATGTACACTGTAGAGAAGTGACCTGTTTCGGTGTGATAAAGCTGTAGCATCTGCTACACGTCTGATTTAGGAAGAGTAGTAAGTTTGCATACAATGATGATATGAGAAGCACGGGAAGCTCAGAATGATATAGGAATTGGTGGGTTCTTAACTTGATGCCATTTAGGAATAAATTACAAGAAAAAAATAAATTAAAGAAAAAATCTAAACCAAACCAAACCCAAAATAGTAGCTGTCACTTGGAACCAGTTGGCTTGAGGAGTAGGCATCTGAAATATTTGTTTCAGCATGCACAGTTACTGTTTAAAGAGAAGTTTTACATGGTGCAGACTAGGAATCTTGCCTTGATATGAGACCTCATTTTTATCTTAACCATGCCGTTCCTTCAACTTAGTAGTAAAAAGTTAGCAGGTACTATGGAGTGGAATTAATTCTTAAATGCAAATGTGACTTGAACTGGGTAGCAATGTGTTTTTTTCTATGTCCATATACTTGTCTGCCATGGTGGTGATCTTGTGATTGGTTTAGAGCTGTTATTTGGAAGTAGGAGGTGATTGCTGAAGACTGAAGCAGGGACACAGAGATGCTGATGTTTTAAAGGTTGTGGTCCCTTCCCCACAGCAGAATTTTGTCTGTTAGATCAGTAGGTTTTTTTTCTCACAAATTTAGCTGTTTTTAATAAAAATTAGGGAAAATCTCTTATCCCTCTTCTTTTCTGTTGTTGTTTATTTATTTATATTGAACGTCCGGGCCTTTTTAGCAGAATGTGATTGATTTGAAATTGAGAGCAGTGAAGGTTTCTGAACAGCTCCATTCCTTGCTGACAGCTCTGCCACATCTCAGAGGCTGGGATGCTATTTCACATTGTTGGCTGTGAAATAAACTTGCTTAAGTGACAATGCCAAGGGAAATCCCTAATAGCCCCATGATTTAAGAGCAGGTGCTTTGAACTGAGTAGCAGTTTTCTGTCAGAAGCATGCTTTTTACTAACTGTGAATATTCATGCTGGAAAAATTGCAGTTTATTTGATCAGCAGGAGCTTCAGTCTGGGTGTTCTGCAATAAGATGATAAAACAGATTTTGCTGGTGGCAATTCTTCGTTTCATCTTTTTCACCAGACCATGGGCAGGAGGTCTAACTCAAGTGAACAGAGAGAAAGTACTGAGTATAGAGGGGCTTAGGATAGAGAAGATCATCAGGACAATAGTTCTAGCTAGAACCAGAATGTGGAAACTGGATTCCTTTGCAGTACCTGTCATACGATTGTGCTGACAGCCTGGGTTTGGGCAATTCTTAACTGACACATGCCTTAGTTTGCAACATTGTGATGTGCTTTTAACCTAAATTTGAATGTATCTGAAATTGCATACAGCATTAGTCAAGTGTTCTATAAAACAATTGTTAAAGTAACTCTTTTTTTTCTACCCCTGTAGCATACATCCACTGTGAGGACGTGTTTGGCATCGTGGGAGAAAATTTTACTTTTCCAGTAGAAATAGACCAAAAAATAGTGGAACTTACCTGGAAGAAAAACAAGGATAAAGTGGCTGAATGGGAAGGGCAAAAGACATATTTTAGTCCTCTCCTCAACAGGAGCGTGCTTATGGAGAATGGGTCCTTGACTATATTTGATTTGAACAAGAGTGATGCTGGCGCATATGAGTTACACTACTGGGACTCTGTGAAAGATCATTATTTAAACTTCAAACTTGTTGTGTTAGGTAAGTAGTGGGAGAACTGCATAAAGAATGTGCACCACTTTATTCACTTTAAAAAGTCTAGAATGGGGCTTGTATATTTGTCAGGGAAGCAAATAGGAAGAGAGGGGGCTGTTCTTTGTCTCTTGTTAAGTTGCTTAGGCACTTTGAACAGATTTTTTCAAAGGTGGCATCTAATTTGTGTGCCCATCATTACTTGGAATGACTTCTAGAATGTGTGCAGATGGCACACTGCACTTTCAGGTAGACAACCAAACTTTTTGAGCAAGCTGACCAAGTAATCCCAGGCATTATGTATCTATTAAAAATGTTCCTGCAGGCATAATATATGTGCTTGAATATCTGTGGCATCATCCTGTGCAGATCTACTCAGCTTAACTACTAGTCTCTGGGAAATATATGCGACTGATATATGTGTATGTCAGTCCTATGGACTGAACCATGAGGACTCTTGAACTAGACATGGAAGAACCACAAATCTGTGGTTTACAGGTCACTTTTAGAAACACATTTCTCTCTCAAGCAAGTGTGCATATACATGTATACCTTCATCTATGCACTTTCTTGCTTTTGTTGCTCCAGCCCTTGTCCTGTGCTGAAATTCAAGGCAATTTATGACTAAAATAATACAGAATGTTTTCTCTCCTTTCAGATCCCCTTCCAGAACCTAAAATAAGTTGCAACACCAGCGGTGGTAACCTTGTGTTAAACTGTATAGCAGATTTCCAGGGGCCTCTGAGTTACACTTGGAAGCTCACTGACGATCCACACAGTTATCAGAGCCAGGAACTTTCCATCCCTTTGGAGAATGTTGATCCTACCAGGAAAGCTGCATGTGTCATTAAATTCTCACGAACAGCAATGAGCTCTGAAATCTCTTTGATTCAATGCCATCCAGATGAAAAAGGTAATGAATGTGTCATGTGACATGTAAACGCATGTCTGAGAGGCTTGGTTGGGAAGCAGCATGGTCTTTGTAAGATTTCTCCTGACTTCCTGGGAAGTTGAATTTAAAGCGTAAAAAACATCACAAGTGGTTTATCTGCTAGAAGTGTATATAAAGTTGGTGAAAAGTATGAGGTTGACAGTTTGGTCCCCTCCAAAAGATACTTTTTGCAGGGATTTCCACAGAATAAAACCTTGAGCTGTGACTTGATTGAGTAATAATGAGGATTAGAAAGTCTTAGAAGATTTTTTCTGAACATTGACCTTATGTAATTAATGTTAATGACATGCCCTCTTTGTACTGCTCTCTATGAATTGGAGTGAAACTATTCAGCTATTTCAAGTGAGTCATCTAGCAGCCATTAGATAAAATAATTTCTCATCTAGCACGTGCACGAGTCAATGAGCATGCTTCTTTCCTCCTTCATAGAGAGGTATAAAAAGTAGAAAAGAGAGTTTTCTTGCTGTTGCTATTGCTTTGGGACAGCTTTCAGCTTGAGGCTTGCATTTTAATTTTTTTTTAAACACAGAGTGAGAACATGTTTGGAACCATCTGGTTTGTAGGGTAAGGCAGTCCCTAACTGAAAAAATTTCTCATTTCTGTGCAAAATTGTCATGGTTTACTAGTATAGAATTCTTCCTTTATTGGAGTTATGTGTTAGAAATTTGTTAGAAATGAGGAATGTGGTGGGTTGACCTTGTTTGACTGCCAGGTACCTTCAGGCTGCTCTGTCACTCTTGCTACTCTCTGGGACAGGGAGGAGAAAATACGACAAAAGTCTCATGGGTTGAGGTAAGGACAGAGAGAGAGATGATTCAGCCATTATTGTCACAGGCGAAACAGACTCAATGTCAGGAAAATGAATTTAATTTATTGCCAGTCAAAGTCAGAACAGGATAATGAGAAACAGGAACAAATCTAAAACACCTCCCCCTAACCCTTTCCTTCTTCCCAGACACAACTTCACTCCCAATATCTCTACCTCATCTCCCTGAGCAGCAGAGGGGGATGGGGAACGGGGATAGCAGTCAGCTCATTACACGTTGTCCTTCCTCCTCCTTGGAGGGCTCCTCACACTCTTCCCCTGCTCCAGCGTGGGGTCCCTCCCACAGGTGACATCCCTCCATGAACTTCTGCAACATGAGTCCTTCCCACAGACCACGGTTCTTCACAAACCCCTCAAATGTGGACCCCCACAGGGTCACAAGTCTTGCCAGCAAACCTGCTCCAGCATGGGCTTCTCTCCACAAGTCATTCCAGGAGCCTGCTCCAGTGTGGGCTTCCCACAGGGTCACAGGTTTCTTCAGGCATCCACCTGCTTTATCATGGGGTCGTTCATGAACTGCAGGTGGATCTCTGCTCTCCCGTGGACCTCCGTGGGCTGCAGAGGCACAGCTGCCTCACCATGGTCTGTACCGAGGTGTATTGGGTTTGCACAGCCTGGTGTTTGGTAGCAGGGGGGCTGCAGGAGTGGCTTCTGTGAGAAGCTGCTGGAAGCTTCCACCATGTCCAGCAGAGCCAATCCCTGGCTTGCTGCAAAGATGGACATGGCCAAGGCTGGGCCAATTAGAAGTAGTGGTAACGCCTCTGTGACAACATATTTAAGAAGAAACAAAACAATACTGGTGGTGCAGTTTTAATTCTCATGAGAGTGGAGTGAGAATATGTGAGAACAACTCTGCAGACCAGGTCAGTGCAGAAGGAGGGGCAGGAGGTGCTCCAGGCACCGGAGCCGAGCTTCCTCTGCGGCCCATGGTGAAGGCTGTGGTGAAGCAGCTGTACCCCTGCAGCCCACGGAGGCCTACGGGAGTGCAGAGATCCACCTGCAGCCCAGGGAGGAGCCCACGCCGGAGCAGATGGATACATGGAAGGAGGCTGTGATCCTGTGGGAGACCCGTGGAGAGAGGGGCCCTGCTCCCTGGCTGGAGCAGCCTGCCCTGGGAGCACTGCACCCCGTGAAGGTGTGACCCACACCGCAGCAGTTGGAGGGGTGCTGCTTCCCGTGGGATGGACTCACATTGCAGCAGTTCGCAGAGGGCTGTTGCTCATGAGATGGACTCATGTCAGAGAAGTTCCTGGAGAACTGTCTCCTGTGGGAGGGACCCCAGGGTGCAGCAGGGAAAAATGGCTCCTCTCCCTGAGCAGTGAGAGAAGCCACGGGTGATGGACTGACCAAGACCCCCATTCCCTGTCTCCCTGCGCCATTAGGATAGTCGGTAGAGCTGGGAGGAGGGAATGAGGGGGGAAGGTGTTTTCTAAGGGCTCATTTTACTTCTCGTTTCTCTTAGTGTAATAAATTCACTTTTATATCTTTAAAGCTTGAGCCTGTTTTGCCTGTGATCTCTCCTGGTGCCTGGCATCTAGCCGGGGTCAACATCTGACACACGGGCTGCAGGGTTTTCTGCTCTGGTGCCTGGAACACCTCCTCCCCCTCCTTCTTCACTGGCTTTGGTGTCTGCAGACTGTTTCCATCACATATTGTCTCTCCCCTCTCATTCTTGCTGCTGTTGTCCAGCAGTTTTTCCCTTTTCTTAAATGTGTTACCCCAGAGACACTGCCACAGTTGCTGATGGGCTCTTCCTTGGCCAGCAACAGATCCAGCTTGGAGCCAGCTGGCATTGGCTCTATCTAACGTGGGGGCAGGTTCTGGCATCTTCTCACAGAAACCATCAAAACCTTGCCATCCAAACCCAATACAAGATATTCGCTGAAATTTCATTTGTCTGAAATCTGGCTCAGCCTTTCATAGGCCAAGAACTGGAATAGCCATTGCCTTTCAAACCGTGATGTGTCTTCACTGAAATGAGGTACTGTCAGAGACTGATTTAATTCATGCCTCAAACACTGTTATAAAGTTTCACTCAGTACAGCAGAACTGTATAAAGAAGCCACCGAAGCCCACCCCTCCCAGAAGATGCCTGACTGGAACTTTGGACTGAGAATTAAACTGCTGTGATTAGCAAAAGGGAAACCTATTCTTCAGTCATCTCAGGGCTGCGGAGAAGCAAACAAGGCTGGAGGAGAAGAATGAAAGCCAAACCCAGCAGCTGTGCTAGGAATCATCTCTGGCTTGGTTTGGGGTGGGGGAGGCCATAGCCCACAGACCCATTTGCTGGGTTTGCACAGATTTCGCCCCCAACTGAGGTGAGGGGGAGAGCAAGTTTTGGTGTGTGGTAACCTCTGCTCAGGGGCAGTGAAGCCATCCTCCCTTGTGCAAACTGGCTGTGGAACCCCCAACCCCAGGAAGGCCACAACCATGGCACATTCACGGGAGAGGCCGCTCAGCGGTGTCTTAATCCATCAAAGACCCCCTGAAGTGCTCCCCAGACTGATTCTCAGGGCCTTGCACCACAAGACTGCAAGTGATGCAAAGTGAGGCAACAGATCCAAAGTCTGCTGCAAGAGACAACAGCAGACTTGTCCCCCCTCCAGCAGACATGCCTGGCCATTGCCACCTGGCCTGAGCGTATATTAACCCATCAGATTCTGTGCTTCCTGAGGGAGCCTCACCACCAAGAAGACCTGATGGAGAGGATCAACGGGACATCGTTGGGATCCATGGAGTGGTGATATTTTCTCTGTCTCTGTAACTCTCTTTCTGTGCCCCCACCTCTTTCATTCTCTTTTTCTCTCTCTCTGTCTCTCTCTCTCATTTGCTGTCAAATAAAACCCATACTATTGACTTAAGCATATGGTCTCATTTGCATCTTAATTCAGGCAGAGACATCTCTCTCTCTAAAATATTAAGAACCTGATCATAACCGGTACTTAACATATAATTGTCCTAGAGATGGCTTAGGGCTTTGCTAATAACTGACTCTGGTGCATTAATTTATTGAGGTTATTTTTTAAAAAAGAAATAGCTATGAAACATACCTGGGGTTTTAATTTTACTGAACTACTGTATCATACAGTTGCTTTCTAACTAACCAAATTTTTTTTTTTTTTTTAAAGGAGACAGTTCTCACAAACGAAACAGAGGTGGTCTTATTGCAGCTTTAGTGTTTGTCCTCTTTTTTGTACTTGCAGGAATTCTAGTGTTCATACTCTGGAAAGGTATGTATAACTGAGCTTTATGTTCTTCAAGATTATGCTCATCTGAGGTTCTGTAGAATGTATGAAAATTTCTGACCATGGGATGTTTTGTAAAAGCAGTAGTAGAAACAAGTACGGTTTAGGCAACGAATAGATTTGAAGGAAATAATGTACTGAACTTCCTTGCATTTGGACACTGGGCTCTGAGTACTGGGAAACACTGCAGTATGCATTTGCATGTTTCTCCTTCAGACTGGGTGTTTCATTTACTGTGTCTTTCTACTTGCCAAGTATTTGTAGCCTCTCCCATTCCTACCTGAGTGTGTTTTCACAGCCTTTTATGAGAACATCATAAAGCTGCCCTCAAGATCACGTTTACTGTTGGGACAGGCTTATAACAGGGCTGAATACCATATGCTGAGTCTAATCTCAGTGTGGTCAACTGATAAATAGGACCTTCTGTGCCTCCTGTCAGCCTGCATTGCCATCATCTTGGAGTTCTGTGTTTGTTTCTTGGTCTATCCCTACACGGAATTCAAGAATCATTTTTGTAAATCTGACAGCTTATTCAGAAATGGTAATTGCAGGCTATCAATGTGTATCTTTTTCTGCCACCTTTTTGGCTTAATATGTCCAATTGTCTTCTGGTTTGAAAAAGAGGTGCATACCATCTTTTCTCCTTGTGTCAGAGAAAGTTCCAAACAGGAATATATTTCTTCATCCTATGCATGCTCTGCATGGAAAATTCCTGTTGACTTCCAGATGGGGTCACCACTTGGGGGTGGCTACAGGGTGGAGAGTACTGGATGCATCTCTCATGTGGGAAGGACTAATTGATGATGTTCTCGAGGGAGGCTCTGATCAGGATATAAACAGGTATATGTGGACCTTATGCTTTCCTGCTTATTATCCACTTAGTTTCAGTTGGCACGGAATCATAAACTAAATTAGGAGGGAGACATCTCTGGAAGTTTCATCCAAGTTGCTTCTCAAAGCGTGACCAACTTCAAAGGTAGGTCAGGTTGCTTAAGGCCTTGTCCAGTCAAACTTTGAATAGTTCCAAGGATGGACATTCCCCAGACTCTTTCAGCATGTGTTTAAGTGCTGAATCACTCTTGTAGGGAAGGATATTTTCCTTATTTCTGTTAGGGATTGCCCTTTGGCAACTTGTAGCTGTTGCTTCCTGGTTTTTTGTACTGTACTTCTGAGACGGGTTTCCTTTGTTTTCTCTAGTTAGTTGTAAACTGCAATTAGTCATCATCCTCTTAGCCTTCTTCTTCAGGCTGAACAAACTCAATTCTCTCATCACTCCTGGCACAGCTCCTGCCCCCCAAACGTCTTGGTGGACATTTGCTGGACCAGCTTCAGAAAGTCAGTGTTTTTTCATTAATTGGCAGACTAAAACTAGACGGAGTACTCCACATGGGGTGTCACAAATGATGAATAGAGGGGAGGAATTATTTGTGTTGATGGGCTGACTGCACTTCTGCTAGCACAGCCCAGTATTTAGTAGGCTTTGACTGCAAGGGCACGTTTTTCTGAGTAAAGTTCAGCTTGTTGTGCTCCCAAGGTTGTTGTGCTTTCAGGTCCTTTCCTGCAGAGCTGTTTCCTAGCCAGGGAGAGCGCAGCCTGTAGTGGCCCATGAGGTGATTTCAAGAGATTCAGGACTTTGTTTGCCTTTGAACATCACATCTTTTCTGCCACACATTTCTTCAAGTTGTTGAAGTCAATTTGAGTGGCAATCCTGCCTTCCAGCATGTCTCCTACCCTCCCCAGTCTGATGTCATCTGCAAACTTTCTGAGGGTGCCGTCTGTATCCTTGCCCATGTTGGTGGTGTTCAACAACACTGCTCTTTATATCGACATACAAAGAATGTCACTCAAAACTGACTATCAGTTAAAACCAAAACAATTCCGTTTTGAAACAATGAAGGTTTGAACATGCAGGAAAATAAACCTGTTGTACCTTGGTAGGGTAAGCACTGCACAGGTATAATCAACAGCAGAAAAGATTTGCTGATTTAAGTACAAAACTCAGAATCATAAATTGTTAAGCTTTACCTTAGATTTGATTAGATGTGTTCTGACTTGTTGCAGGAGGCCCATTCTGTTGATCTCCCACTGATTGTCTTTGCCTCAAAACAATATTTCATTCTTTGTTCTTTCTACAAGTCAAGTATTCAGTTGCATGTTCTCTGTGAATTTAATTTTTTTGGTTTGGGGGGGGGTGTGGAATGGAATGGATGGAGGCTGTTAACAAGTTTCCAAATGCACAAAACTTTATTTCTGAGTAATTTCTCCAGGTATTCTATTTGTTTGTGTGCAGGTAGAATTAAATGTAAAAGAGGAAGAAGGCCTGCTCATAACCTTCCAGCGCACGGCTCAGGTAAGATAGTGTCACAAATGTGTGGAAACCAGACTGTTGCTTAGTCTGGGCTTGTCAGTTTTTATTCTGTGTCTAGTCTTTCATTGGAGAGGTAAAGGAGAAAGTTTTCTTGGAGTGCAGTTATTTTTTCCAGGTCTTTAATACATACTTTCTAAAATAAATACATTTCTTTATAGGAGAACAGGAGCAACTTGTCTCTGGGAACAGCCAAGAACAGCCTAACTCAGACAGAGGTAAGAAACCTGTATGGGGGTATTAATGTTTCTAAACGTCTGTTGTTTGTTGGATCAGGGAGTCTCATTTGCTCTTTCCTTTTTTGCAGGGTCTAAGCTCTTGAACTGGTTTTCAGTGTGTGCACATGCAGACTGAAAGTTTCAGTTGAGGTCCAATACTGGACAATTACAGGGACCTGCACTTAGTGAATGTGTTAGTGGGGCTGGTAAGGTTACTGACAGTGAGTGGCCTGAGATTCTTCTGGTCAGCAGTTGTCTTTGGAGGTTAATTACCTTCCCAACAATGGAGAATTGGGGCTGGCTTCAGGATGAGGGCTGGAAAAGCGCACACTACAGGGCAATCTGTCATTCCTCTCTTCCTGTCCAGATCTCCACTTGGGCTTCTATTGTCTATTCTAATCTGCATTGGGGGTTTTTGGGGTTTTTTTGTTTGTTTGTTTGGTTGGTTTTTTTCTTCCTAGTGTTTTGTTGGCATTTTTTGGGGTTTAATTCCTTAATTTGTAGTATGACTGTTCTGCTCTCTGGCTTCTAAGTCTGTGTTTTGGGTTGCTGAACTCACAGTGCCTTCATTGGGGATGCTCCATCTGGTCTTTTACATTTGTTAAAGCTGTGGTTCTAGCCCATGGTTCAGAGACCACTAAAGTCCAGAATCTGAAGGTGAAAAAAGGAGAAGGACGGGTAGGAAAAAAACCCCAACAAGCCCCCCCAAAAAACTCATTTTGGTACTGCACTTAAGTTTGCTTTAGAGTGTTTCTAGTACAGATTCTTTAAGGTTTGAAGTCACGGTGTTAGTGCAACAGAAAGATGAAGTAAAAAAGAGTAGATGCAGACTCTCTTCTGTCTCTGGCTGAGAAGGTGGCAGATTTTTATGGCAGTTCTGTGCACCTTTATCGGCTCAAGTAGATCTACTTCAGAAAGATTTTTGTAAAGTTGTAGGCATAGGTATAGACATTGTTGGTCATGGTCTGGGACATTAAGTGGTTGGTGGAGGGAGGTTGAAGTTAAAATTAACTGTGAGTCCTTAAAGTGGCATAACATACTCGTTGCCAGGAATATCTGTTAAACGTGCTGTAATGATGTTGTCACTTTAAGGCTGAGTTATATATTTTGTAGACTGTTGTGCTACACGTTCCTGAAAAAGGATTTCTGTTTTCTTGCAGCTACATTTTCACAAACTGTTCATTGTGAGAATGAAAAGCCTGAAGCAGGTAACAAGTGAGATGGAGCCCTAAGACAGGGGAACATGAAGGGGGGAAATAATTTTGCACATGGCCTTTTGCAGTCCAGGACATATTAGCATGTTCTCAATATAGAGTTACCATTCCCCTGTTGGCCTGGAAGAACCTGTTGCCTCAGGACCAGTAAATGTTGGATGGGTAGATCACTAGATGAGAAGTCAGAAAGACCTGGATTCTTGTGTTTGGTGAACAGCACAAAGCAAATACCTTCTTGGGCTTCACCTTCCCTCTTGATGTGAGAATGATGCTGCTTGCTGTGTTTGCAAACCATTTCACCATCTCTGGGAAGAAGAACTAAGCATGGAAGAAGGAACCCCTTTTTATAGTAAATAAGCAAATCACCCTTTTGCTTAATGTTAGCTTTTATTTGCATGCAAAAGGTTGCAAGGATATTTTTATAGAATGTCATCATGGGTAGGTAGTCTGCTCTCTGCTGGAAAGAAGCCCTCAAACAGGACCTAAGACAATAAAATGCTGCAGCTTCAAAGCTTTTTATTGATGCCAAATAGATATGAGCCTCAGCTCACACCAATTTAGAGATGGGATGATTACCAGCTTGCAAAGTTCGTATTTGGGAGATACAGCAGGCTTCTTTCCTCAGAGAAGCACATTTCTGGATGAAATATCTTCCACTTGCTTTATGCTCTAGGAAAGCCTTTTAACTGCATTCATCAGGCAGCTAGGCAAAGCTCCTGTTTTGCTTTCTTAGTCCAGTCAGTGTAAATTTTAAGGAAATTCTGGGACTTGTATTTTTTCTAGAAGTTCTTTTTACTCCAAAGGACTAGTGAAATTGAATATTGTCATTCAACTCAGAGAAAAAAATGTGGGGTTTTTTCCCCAGTCTGTTGCACTAGCAATTAATTCACTCACTAACTCTTCCACTGTTTTCCACAAGTAGCTGATAATAAGGGGGTTGGAAAAGGCAGAAGTTTTTCATATAAAGGAAAAAAATCACTAGTGATGACAATATGGAAAAGGAAACTCGGAAGCCCCTGGGTTTTGCTGCTTATTCTTCCTGCATGAGTTGTAATTGGTGTAGAACAGCCTTTGTTCATCTGAAGAAATAGGGATTGTGTAGCTGAATGGTGAAGATGTGGTGCACTATGGGATTGTCTTATCACTTGTGTAACTATTTCCACTTACAGAGACATGGATATAGGAGAAGGAGGCTTATTTTATGCCTGTCTTAAAGTAGAGGGAAGCATATGGTTCAGGCAAAAGAGAATCAGGTCCATAGATAAAGGTTGTTAGTTTGGACACCAGATGGAGAAAATAAAATACTTTGTTGCAGTATAGAATGGGAACATCAGGAAGGGGAATTAGTGCATGTACACCCAGCAGTACTTAGGTAACAGGCAGTCACTGCTGTATGAATGGAAAACAGTAGACAAGGCTATGATGTTTTCTGAAATATGTGTACAAAGCAATTTCAAATGGGGCTTCTGCTGATAGCACAGTAGTACATAACTTGCAGAGGAGAACGTGTGCTGCTGAGCCCTGGATGCACAAAGCAATGACCTGTGCTGGTGAGGGGCAGAAGCAATGGAGTGTGCTCCTGAGGGTCTGCAGCTGTTCTCTCATCTCTTTTCAGACAGAGAATTGAACAAGGAGGACAGTGCCCTGAAAGACAAGCAGGCAGTTAGCAATGGTGAAAATCAGGAAGGTAAGTGCCTGTTCTGTGGAGCAGTTGGTGCTACTGACCCAGGAGGCAAACTGGCCAGGATCCCTTCACAGAATCACAGAATCTGCTGAGTTGGAAGAGACCCATCAGGATCCACAAGACCAACTTCTGGCCCTGCACAGGACACCCCAAGAGTCACACCATGTGCCTGAGAGTGTTGTTCAAACACTTCTTGAACTCTGTCAGGCTTGGTGCTGTGACCATTCCCTGAGGAGCCTGTTCCAGAGCCCAACGACCCTCTGGGTGAACAGTCTTTTCCTGATATCCAATCTAAACCTCCCCTGAGTCAGCTTCATGCCATTTCCTTGGTTCCTGTCACTTGTCACTAGAGTGAAGAGATCTGTACCTGTCTCTCCACTTCCCCTCACAAGAAAGGTCTCTCTTCAGTCTCCTCTTCTCCAGGCTGAACAAACCAAGTGACCTCAGCCACTCCTCGTAAGGCTTCCCCTCCAGATCCTTCACCATCCTCATGGCCCTTGTTTGGATACTCTCCAATAGCTCTATGTCTTCTTTATATTGTATATACATGTCCAGCTATAGCTAGCAACTCAGTCTTACGCAATAGAGCCATATCTTGAAGCTGAGCAAGGCAGAGGACTGTAGTTGTCTTCTAATCTCTCTTCAGGCTCCTTTAAGAAGAACAACAGCTTGCTGGCCAACCACGCAGATGACCATGGCATAAATGAAGGCGGTAAGTGCCTGTACGGTGGAGCAGTCTTTGCTCGTTGTGACTTTTGCCTAACACTTCTAGATGTGAAGTTGTGGGTGGCACCACGGGTGCTGAGCGCCTCCCATGCTTGGCCTTTGCAGGGTCTGTGAGGGAGCATGAAGGCAGTGCAGAGTTGGGTATGGAGGAGAGAAGGGAGGTGTTGGATGGTGGTTCCGTGGGGGATGTTGATCAGGGCTATTATTGATGCCAAACAAATGGCCCAACTCTCAATCAGGTTATTCCTGACCCATCTGGGCCAGAGAGGCAGAGTGTTGTGAAGTCCAGGATTGTCTCAGTATTGCCTTTGTCCTTGCAGATGTGACCCAGGATGCAGAAGCTGGAAATGGGAAGCACCTGAACAACTCTCCCAGCTGCAGTAAAGAAGGTATGTGAGGGTGAAGCTCCCTGTGTCTTGGCAGAGTGTGCTGACTGGCACAGAGGTTGACTGCAAATAATTTTCCTTACTCAGAAAGAAAAGGAAGAATGTTTTGTCTGTCACGCAGTCCTTATTTGGGTGGTGTAACTATGAGCATCTCATACTGGTTTCTGCTTTTTGTATTGTAGATCAGTGGTCCCCAAACTTTTTTTGATTGTCTACCACATCAGTAAAATACTTTGAATATGCATACCCAATTTATATATATGTATAAATTATATGCAATTACTACTTGAGTATTATATACACTATAAAACATACACCAAATAAAAATTTTTAAAATTATAATGATGAAATAAATAGTATTTTAATTTTAAAAATTTTGTTACTGATGCAAAAATATTCTTTTCCTGCACCACAATGGCCTGCCTTGTGCACACCCACTTTGGAATCTGCTGATGCAGATAATCCATTTAAAGATTCTGAAAATGCACAGCAATGTGAAAGCATGTGGCACCTTACTGGTGCAGAGTTTTTATTCTGCCAAGTTTGATACTTATGTTGAATTACCAGCCAAGCAATCACATCTATAAATTCTGGTATTTGCTGAAGACAATGTTGAAAAGAGGGGAAGGAAAAAAAAATCTCCAAATGGGAGAAAACATGGATAGGTGGGAGGGAGGTAGGACTGAGTATAAGAAACCTGACTCTGTGATGCAGACAAAATTGCTGATGAAACTGTCATGAAAGAAGGAAACAGACTTGAAACAGGGCGGTATGGCTGCAGAGGAAGCTGTGGTGTGTTGTAACAACTGAGTCAGATCCTGTGAGTTAACAATGAGTAATAGTGAAAGCCAAATGAATTAAGTCAGTGTATTCTTCCTGGTCTACATGATGTGCTGCTTCGCTGGCCTAAACTGTGCTCCTACATCACGCTTAAAGGTTTAGCATCTGAAACTGGTCTGTTGTTACGTCATGCCAAGGCACCAGATGTAGCTGTGCTCGCTTTGGTGCTGTTTGCAAGCCACGTGAGAACAGAGCATTTTGCATGTTTTGGGGGGGGTATGAAACCTGACATCCCTACAGCTATAAAATGAGAGAACCCTATTTCGTATGCAGACCCTCTCACTGCACAGACACAGGGGAACAGCACACACAAACACACACACAGACACACACGGAGTCTTGAACTTGCTGGATTGTAACTTCCTGCGCTGTAACTTCCCTTTGCCTTCTGTCTCCTTTCTTGTCAAGTAAGAGCTGTATGTGCAATCCTCAAAAGAGAAAGCTCCAAAAGCACCTGGCCTTACTGTGTGGAAGAAATAGCAGCAGCATCACGTGCAGGGGTGATACACAGCAGATCCTGAGATTATAGACATAAAACCTTTGCGTAGAAGTGATGTCATAATTGCCTGGTTATTGATCCAAAGTCACAGAGTCAGAACAGCTTCACAGGTTGCCAGCTGCTTAGCAGGTACCTGGCAGTAAGTAATAAATGTTCTAAACATGCTCCAGTTGCAGATGAATGTATCTAATAAAAACCAGATAATTTGGGTAACATGTTTAGTGGCTGTCAGATCCCATGGGTTGTGTAGCTGCTCTAAATGGATTGTTGTAAGTCACGTGATAGTCTTGATTTATCTTCACAGCACTTTATTAGTATTTAAAGCTTGCAGTATTCTCATATAATTCAATTTCTAGAAGAAAAGACATAGTAATTTACCTGTGTGCTTTTCTTAATCTTTTGTTCCAGATCTTAAATCATAAGCAAATAATTGCTTTGTGAACTAAACAAAGATGGAAGAGAAGTGGTAGAATTCAGTGGTGAAGGAGTTGCTACCTCTTCCCGTGAAGGTCTTCCACAAGTAATGAAGTCATCAGAGCTTCATGAAGAAGCACTTTCAAGACAAACTGAGCTGTTTCCAGTGTCTGTTTTTCTGTCCTCAGGAAAGACAGCCTCCTTTTCTAGTGTTACTGTACGAAGATAAACAGGCCAAATTACAGACAAAATCTTTTGTATTGTTATGTGTTTGGTTTTAACAAATGGTGCCCTACTAACAAACCAAGGCCTTTTTGTAGTTGTTATTTAGAGATTTACAAAGGTATATATATTTGTATGAATGTGGACAAATCAAAAATGAATCAGCTTTGTATGCAATTTTTATCAGTACCTTCTTACAGTCAAAAAAGACTTCATGCTTCAGCAGACCCAAACGGATGGAAGTTTGCATTTTCTCACCTTGGCTCTCCAAAAGGAACTCAGTGCTCCAGAAAAAGCTATCTTCTAGAGTTGGCAGACACCTGGCAAACTGATTGTCTCCTGACAGTGGTTCACTTTGTGATAAAACTACATTTCAGCTTGTTATTGCGCTGGAACAAAGCTGCTATTAGCAGCAGGCTTGAGTTTTTCCTAAAGCTTTTTGTATTTCTTGAACTTTTAGAATTTTTTTTTATGTCTTATCTCCTGCTTTGCATTTATCTAAGAATGTCAACTCACTTCTACTCATTTCTAAAGAATAATAGTATGTCTTTAGGTTGCTTGCCACTAGAAAAAAAACTTGAAAACCAAGGTCATATATATAATGAAGCTCAAAAAGGATTAAAAGGAAAAACACCATGCATTAATGTTTTCAGAATATCAAACTATGGAGTGTTTTTCTTTACTTCTATTTGCTGGTTGTTCAGAAAAGCTGAAAGCCATTTCAGTTCATTTTAAACTTGATATATGTAAAGAATCATAAAGGTTTTTACACTGGTAATGAGAAATCAGAAGTTTCCCCTTCATCTTTCCCCTTGTTTCAACTTATGCCCTTTCCACTCACACAATTTCTTCTGCTACTTGCAGCTGAACTGCAGGAGTGTTATAAAGTGTGTTTTGGTAGGGCTAGATACCTTACCTCTACTGCTGTCTGTAAATATTTTTTTATAATTTATTTTAAAAGTACTTAAGATGTAAAAAAACTTTGTCATGTCTTTTTGGAATATATACATGCAATTTTTATTTAAACTTAAAAGTCACTAACTGATCCACAGAACAATCTTAACCTGAAGCTATGTATTTTATACATATTTTATTTTTTTTAAGTCGATGTTCCTGACCCAAGTGTCCTTCTCCATTCTACCTTCAATGAATTTCTCAGGATAATGCTGTCTGCTTCTTAATGACTTTTTAACAAGTTTCCACACAAAGATGTCCTTTGTAATGTGTGTTATGGTAAGAGTAAACCTGTAGCTTGTTTTCCAACTTGGACAAAGGCTTGGTTGCTGCTATTAATGTGAGAAATAATGGTACAAAAAAATGATTGTCTAATGGAACTGGCTGAAATTGCTCCCAGAAACTGTACCAGTTCATCTAATGGTCTCTTCTGATCCCATGCAGTTTAATATTAAACAGCACACAAAGATTTCACATAGTATGGTTTTGAAAATTCTTTGACACCTGGTATAATTGACATTGTTTCCAAAGCAAAAAGCAACAGCCTTCAAAAATAGTAAGCAATTGTGGTTAATTAACCACAGTTGCTGGAAGCCTTCAGCATATCTTGTGAAGTTTTGGAACTTTATCCGAAGTAGGAAAACCCACTTACATGGCAGGCTGACATAAGATGAAGGACTACAGGCTCTACAGCCTCTCACTGCCTGCTTTCACCCTGTTCCTCTGCACAGTGTCTGCTACGCCTGAGAGATTTCCGGTAGAAGTGCAGACTGCAGTTCTCAAAGCAACAGTGAACTTTTTATTGGTATTGTTGTTTCTTTGAGTTTTATGAGGGGTAGATTTTGGTTGGTTTTTTTTTTCCTATAGGGTTGTGAAGTCAGACATTTGGGAGAATAAATAGACCTGACTTCCTGCCGGTTTTGGTCACAACGTTTGCAGTGCCATTCCCTATGTCCTTCTCTCCAACTGCCTCCTATGCAATAACTAAAGAAGAATAAACATTTTTTTCTGTGAAAAACTTCTGTCTGATCTTACTTTGCAATGAAGGCAAAATAAGCAGTTTTCAATAGCAGAGAGTAGAAGCTCACTCGAAGTGAAGTTATTTCTGGCCTGCCAATGACTTGAATCCAGGAAATGCTGACTGTATTCCAGGAAGTGAGCCTGCCCTCTGACACCCCTGAGTCACAGCACATGCTGGTGATAAGACCTGATTTTTGCTAATAAGAGAAACTCACTCTGAGTAGAAGCTGCTGCTAAGTACTTCTTCTCATAAAACACATCCCGATTGATCCCTTAGTCCTGATTCTTTCCTTTTTACTAGCTTTAACCTATGAAAACAGTGCCTGCAGGAGATGTTGCTCCTCATTAATCCCAGAATAAATGCTCCTCATGAATCCCAGAATAAATGAGACCAGAACTCTGATACAAAGCTTCTACAGCTACAGTATCCGCTGTAGAACTGATTGTGTGGATTTTGGGCATCAAACTCAACCCACAGTTGTGCAGGCAGCTTTGTGTTGTGCTGCCATCCCCAGCTTTCAGTTGTTTGCAAACACCCTGTGCTGGATCTCGCTGTGCTGGTTGCAAAGTTGCACCTTCCACGCATTATCTTTGTGTGTGCAACTGTTGGGAACACTATCTTAACAGATTCCAGTGTGAAAGCAGACCTGTCAGGAGAAAGAGCCTTCATGAGTGCCCAAAAACTAACTTCATGTGGAGCTACACAGGCTGTGGGGTAGGTGCAAGGACATGAAACATTTCCATGGACCCTAACAAAGAAAATTCTGAGGAACTTTGCCTTAGGGTTGCCCTCAAGGGAATTTTCTTCCTTAAAAGGTGGCGAGTAGTGTTGACCATGGGGCACCATGTTGACTTAACAAGTGCAGTCGTGGGAGAAATCAGTGTATCTTGTGCCCAGGGACACATCTAAGTTTCTAATCTGCTAAATTTTATATGACCCAAATATCAAACTTGGGTCAAAACTTGGGTAAAATGCAGCTGCTTTTTCCTCCCTGTTGGATATCTGAGGATAGGCCTATGGGTCACAAAGCTTGTCAATTTTTTCTAGCAGTTGTTCCTCTCTACCTAGAAAAAAAATCATTCCTAGCCTTGTAAATCACAAGTTTCTTTCCCATTTAGAATGTGTTTTCTTCTTCTATCATTTCCAATTGTATTTGTTTATCATTCCTCTTCACTGGGGAGTATCAGTGCACTTCAAGTATGCATTTTGGATCCTTGTTTGGTTCCTGGGAAAGAGTGGGGAGGAGAGAGTGTAAAGTTGAACCGGGAAGATGGAACAAAAGGGAACTGAGCAATGAACAGTAGGCAGGGGTAAGTGTGAAGAAGGTCCAGAAATTCTGTGCAGAGTACTGCAAAACAGACTATTTAGGGCTATAAAGATAAATTACTCCCAGAATAACCTTTTGAAATGCTTCCCTTATTCTGCAGTAGGCTGTGTCCTGTAGTCCTAGCAACAGAGGAGCCATGCCTTTCCATTGATATCATCATTTCCCTGCTAGGTCTGGGAATTACATTTTCAGAAATTTCATTTCCAGTTGCAAGTTCTCAGTTTTAAGTTAAAGTTAAGCTACCCTAAAGAACTAATTTAACTAAACTAAAGAAGTAAGATCCTTTGTGGTGATGGTGTCTCTCTTTCAAGCCAGATGACTGTCGCAGGGAGACAACACTTAAAAAAGAGACAAGAAGCTTTAGGTGCCAGAATGGCAGCCTGAAGCTCTGTGTGTCTGGGTGGCATTGCTCTGCTGGGGCAGGACTTGCACCAGGGAATTATTCCCAGGTTCCCTCTGCTGTGTGGAACAGGAAGCTTTCCAAGGAAGGCCATTCATTCAGAGAGAGAGAAAAAGGCTCCTTAAGATTAATCACCTATGGATTATCTGTTTTGCATGAAGAGCTGTATGAGGTGGATTGCTGCCCACTTAGTCAGACAAAGGGCATTTGCAGAGTATGGGGGTGATTTGCTCTCTGGGATGGTTTGTTATAGATGTTTTCAAGGACAAATATAATTTTTTTGTCCTAGAGAAATTAGAAATTGGCTACAGACATTCAATATTTTACCTTATTTTTAGGACATCAGCAAAAGGGGCCTGGACCCTTGGGGGGAAATTATCTCAGCAATACCATTATGATTTAGGGTAATGCAAAGCCAGCAGACAGGATGGGCCAAAGCTTAGATTTAACAAGAAAACTATAAGGAACTAGCTGTGGGACTTTGAGGTTGAAGGGTGTCATGGTTGAGGGCCAACCCATGGAGGGGGGGACTTTTGTTCCCTGCAAAAAGATGTTGTGACTCAGGGATGCTACAGATCATGTTTCCCGTTACATCTACTCTGAAGCGTGCCAGCGTCCTGAGAAAAGTTTCACTGGCTTCCAGTGGTGTGGACATGGTGTGTTCCTGTGGCCAACCTAGCAGGCAAAAACGTCATGGGAAATAATACTTAAATTGGGATCACTGTTATACGATCTCCAAATAAAGAACTGCATGGAACGAAGCCAGACTACTGTTCTCAGGCTCTATCATGGCTCTGAATCATGAGTTTTGCTCAACAGCACTGATTAAATATGAAAGTCCTTTGGTCAGCTCTGCAGTCTATCAACCAGAACTCATTCAATATGCTTTTCCTAATCACCACGTTGTCACGGTGGTAACATGCATATGGTGAATTGGAACATTGTAATCACTAGTAATGTGTTCCACATAAATAATTAATCATCTTCTTGTTTTTCAATTTTGTCTTTCTGAAACCAAATAAATTAGGACCGAAGCTCATTGAAGTGGCAAAGTCAAACACTGAAAGACTAGAGATTGCTGAATTCAGTATTTTCTGCACAGTCTCCCCTTATTTCCCCTATTCTGAAAATAGACTCTTACTTTCAGCAGATTCCTGCTGTTAGTAGAAAAAATATCTGCTTCAACATTTCCTTGGAATTTTTTGCATTAACTTTGTGTAGCCCACTGGTGTTCTCTTTTGTGCATAATCTGAGGTGTACTTTTAAGTAATTCACTTACTTTCAGATGTTTTTGAGTTATAATGCTCACTCCATAACCTCTGACCATTTCCTGAACAACTTTTCTGTGCTCTGAGACAGGAGGTGGTGCATCCCTTTTTTACAGATGGGCAAACTGGCATATAGTGGGGTCACAGCCAAGTCTGTCAGAGGTGTTCACTGATTAAAAAGCATTCACGACTGTGCCTTAGCTTTCCTACATGCTTGTGTAGTCTTGGGACCTTCATATGCTTAAGGTAAGAGTTCTGTTCAGCTCCAGTTGCAGCTACAAGCTACTAGCAAGGTCTTTCATTGCACACATGGGGAAATAGGGAATGCACAAACAGCTTCAGTATGGAAGTAATGTATGAATTCTGTTTGGGGAAAAGTCCATGTGTTTAGGCAGCAGAGAAGATGGGGTTTCCCGTGCTCTTGTCCTCCCCTTATGCTGGAAGGAGAAACAGTGCATTCAGGAGAAAAGCTGTTTATAAATGAGCAGTATAAGCTGGTGCTATGACTTGTTAGGTGGAGGCAAATGACATCTGGAAATCCTGTGCTTCGTGTATGTGCAAATGTTTATGTTCTGTGTATGTGCATGAATGTGTGTGTGCATCTGTGCACTGCTCATACAGGGGAGAAAAGGATGCTGAAGAAGGAGATTATCAGCCTTTTTGTGTGCAGGACCTTTCAGAGTGGAAGTGGTTTAAGTTACTACAATATTTGCCAGTAGAACAGTGCTTGTGCTGGGCTGTGAACTGCTTGTGTCTATTTTCCCTGGATGTAGTGTCTCCACTGGTTTGTGCAGGAGTGGATGTAGGTAGAGGATCCTTTCATCTTCTGAGACAGTGGGACAGTTAAAACCTATGCAGCTGCTGATTCAACACAGACATCTGGCCAGTGATTACCTTAAATACATATTCAGCTGAATGTTTTGGTTTATGGACGGTGTGAGGGAGCTGAAACAGATGTACAGATAACATCCAGTTCTTCAGAAAGGCATTTATCAGCCTTACCATTGTTTTTGTCTGCCTGCCCACCATCCACCTACATCTGCCTTGTTTATGCTGAGGATGTAAAATGTCAACCTGGCAGTTCAAGTGTGGCAAAATAGCAAACAAATGTGAGTAATGGGAAATGTCTGTCTGAGGCTGCCTAACAAGGCAACCTGCCATCAGTGAGAAAACGTGGGTCTGAGAGAGAATTTGCTGTACTGTTTCAGCCCCTGGAAGACAAATGCAACCCTCTGCCATTAGCAGTCTTAGCCATTTGAAACTCCTGCCTTAGGAGCAGGGCTCGGTGTCTGTGTGTGTTTGTGTATGGATAGGTGTGTGTTAGCTAGAAGAGCTGTGGGCTCTGCGGGGACATAAATTCAATCTTCTGATAGAATTCTATTTCCCCTCATAATATAAATTCAGGAATTATAAGACACACTACCTATTTTCTTTTGTTCTAATCTAAATTGTCTCCAGATCCTCAGGCTGAGGATGAATTCTAGTATAATACATTGCTATGCATGTGTGGTTGTGGCATAAGAGTGCTATGTTATGTCTCTGAAGATAATCACTTTGCAATTTCATCTTTTTTGTAAGCTCTTTTTTGCAAGCATGCAAGACACTGCCTCTGTCATGAGAGCTGCTTCACCCAAAGCGTCATTCCTTTCCCCAGCATGTCATAAGGACAGTAAAAGAGCAGTGGATTTGGCAGCTGTTTCACCCAGCCTGCACAATAGTGGCATTGTTGGGTTTTTCAGCATGTTTCTGTATGGCGAAGGTATGTAAAATGTCAGACTTTTCAAAAGCTCTAAGTGATTTGAGGTGCCTTGTGTTCTTAGTATCCAACATTAAACAGGTTAAAGAGGTTGCTGGGATGACACTCTTGAGAAGCTGAACTTTGACAGGGAATTGCATTATCAAGACTGCATCAGTTATACCAAAGTAATAAAGTCATCTATTACCTCGGGATTGGCTTGAAAATCATAAAACCTTAATGAGAAAAGACAAGAAACAGTGTGGGGCTTAAGATTCAATAGAAGTAAATACCATACTGATTCACAAAATTAGGACAGCTTGTTTGCAGTGGGTGGGAAATCGAATGCCAGCACTCTGGCGGAAACACAGCAAAGCTGGACAGGCAGCACTTCCCTAGAAATATTTTCCTGAACTTGACTGCAACTTTTTTTCTCTGTGGAAAGATTTCCAAGTGCTTTTGATATGACTGGCCAGCAGGCACCGCTCTAAGATCAACAATTGCTTGGCTGCTGTGGCACCTCGCAGAAAACTCGTCACAGTCCCTTCCAGTTTCCTTTTATGCAGAAATGGTGTCCTTATAGCTGAAGGCACCAGTTCGGCCTGGAAAGCTCAGACGAGGCCTGAGGGGGCCGTGAGATGGGCAGTGAGGGTATTTACTTGCTTCCCACAGGGAAGGGGTTGCCACAAGATTTACGCTTGGTCACTGCAGGCAGTTCTTGGATTTCCCCTGGGTTTCAGGACACCTAGATATAACAATGAAGCATTACTGGCAGGTAGTTGGACAGGAGGGAGGTAATTTTAATAGATGATTATTTAATGCTCTGTGCTTGGAGGTTTCTGGAGGAGCTACCTGGGTAGATTTCCAAAGAAGTGGGCAAATAGATTTCCTGAGGAAAGGCTTTTGCTTACTGAAATGGATTTCAGCCCTCAATGTACCCACTAACATGCAACCAAATGCCCTTGTGCTAACATGGTCCGTGTCCTGCTCAGCCACATCTAGACACAACCTGTTCCATTGCACTTCTTTCAATACAGAGGCAACCCCCCCTAGGCCCCTGTCACCCCCCTCCCATCCCGAACTGCCCTTCCCTACGCCCTCTGGTCATACAGGTTTCGATCCCAGGCTGTTAAAGCAGTGCAAAGCCTGCATATTGCAGACTAGCTCTAATTAAACCTCCCAGCCACAGAGGTAGTTTAAACAGGTACAGCTGGAACTGACTGAATTTTTTCTTTACTGCCTTCTGGGCTTAGACCACAGCAGGGGTCCTGCTGCCTCCCTGGAACAAGGAGGGGAAGGAGCTGTAGGAAGAGGGCAGAGAAGGGACAGTTTTGTCACCCAGCAACTGATTGAGTGACCTTTCTGCTTTTTGGACTGAAGTGGAACCATTTCCTCTGTGTGCTGACATTTGCTCTAGCCCTGTCCTTCTGTCGCTTTCTTCATCTCCGCTTCACTTTGTAATTGCCTTTTGTTTTCTTGGTTTACTCCACCCATCCCAGTGCTCCTTTCCTTCAACATCTTCTCTCCAGGGATTCCTCTGCATGAATCTGGCCAACACAGGAGGCACACAAAGGACAGCCATTGCTCTGCTTTTTTTGCCCAGTTCTCCCCATTCCTGTATGTTGAGTCTGTCTTATTTGAGATCCCAGGCCACTTAAGGTTTCTGTTTGAGATGAAAAAAAAGGTATGAGGACCTCTTTCTTTTTCTCTTTTCTCCTTCCTCTGCAGATCTCCTAGGGTACTCGCAGTCTGACCTCTGTGGATTCTCACACTCTGGCTGGAGCTGCAGGAAAATCAACTCTGGAATAGCATAATTTCTTCCTGATATTTTGAGTGTCACTTTGTTACTGTGTTTAAGCAGTTGTTGCTTGCAAACAGCACGTTGTGAGTTTGGCTTGATCTCCTCTCCCCTCTCCTCTTTTCCACCCTGTTCTTGCCCTCTTCCACCCTGTTCTTGCCCTCTTGTCGTTGTTCGGTCCTGGTTTTGTCATGATCTAGACAGACTGGAGACTTCTAGGCTCCAGAAGACCTGCATTTCTAATGTAAGAAAACAAATGGAAAAACGCTTAATGTTTTTCCATTGGACTGAAATCCTACAGGCTCCTTAATCTTTTACAAAGGTGTATAAAGGGCATAAGTGGTATTTCTTTTACTTTGATGGTCATCTTTAAGAGGGGCAAGGGGTGGAGCAAAAACAACTCAGTTGATAAATCAAGAAACCAGGAGGTAGGATTCCTGATTTCTGTTCTTGGAAATCTTTTGCCACTTGTTGGCTGTCTCACTCAGAGCTTCTCATTTAATTTTTTTTTTTGGTCAAAGTTTACCTAACTGTTAAAGAATAGCTGTTGCACTTGCCTGCAGGTGATTATGGGAAAGGTAACATTTCCCTTAACGGCTGAGCTGCAGTCGATTTAATTTGCAGTTTGTTATGAAATGGTAGGTATTGTTTTACTTCTCTTCATCCCCAGGCTGGGGGAACGGGCACAGTGAGTTCCAGAGATAAATGCTCAGCTAAATAATTACAGGCCTGGCTCCTAGGGATGGTTTGAGGATTAATGGCTGTTTGTACAGCACTTCAAGATCCTTAGCTGAAATCTGCTTTGAACTCTGGGGCATTTCAGGCTACAGGTGATGGGTACCCCCAGGCTCTGGCAGAGGCCAGCACTCAGAGTATATCAGATCTTTTGAAGCAGACATGCAGCTCCAGGGTTTTGGCTGGCTAGGTTCATAGGGAAGGTTTATTTTAGACCTGGGAAATGCTCCTCTGCAGAATAGGAAGGTGACAGGGAGAGCCTGTCCCTTCAGGCTTGTTGCTTTTAGATGAGGCTGCTTGAAAGAGAGACCTGAGGAATAATACGTCCAGTGAATGCTCCTCTAGCCATCTTTCTGGTCTTGCCGCTGATCAGCAGTGTCCCAGCTGGTAAGAAGAAGTCAGTGCTCAGCTGACAATGGGTATAAGAAGCAAACAGCTTGAGTTGCCTTCTGGTGCCAGCCAGAGCATCCTTGGTCTTTTCTCCTGAGGTACCCATGAGTGACCTTCAGAGGTCTGCACTAAACCAGAGCACTGCATTTCAAGTATTTGGGGGCTAATATTCCATGAATGACCATAACTTCTCTAGGCTGGGACATCTGCTGTCATTATCACTAGTGAGGAAACCTCTCTGTCGAGTGCCTGCAAAGTGTTGGAGTGCCAGCCTGACTTTTACAGCCCTAGAAGGAAGTGCTGAGAGTATTGCTTTCTAATCTTGCCACAGAGGTTTTCAGAGGGGGGACTGTGCTGTGGGAAGCAGTGTAAGATAAAAATGCATCCAGTTATCTTGCGCTTGTTTGACTACAGAAGCAGCCATCAAGGGCCAGGCACTAGGGGGAAAGTTCTCCCTATCCTGTGGGAGGAGCACCTGCATTTGGAAAGGTCCTTGAGTGCAGCAGCCACGAATACTGCAGGAGGGAGAATCTCTCCCTGGGTCTCAGGAGTCCCTTGGAGTGATGCAGGAAGCAGTTCAGTGCTCCCAGCGTTGTCCTAAGCAGCAGCTGGTGGTGCTGTGTGACAAGGCTCTTGTGGCACTGAGGTCCAGGGACTCTCGAGGGACTGACTGACTGTGTTAGCAACTGCAGTGGCCAGGGGGAATGGGACAGGACATGTTATGGCTGGGGAGTCTGCACTGAGCAGATGCAGTGAGTCCCTCCCACAACCTTTACTACTGATACTGTGAGGGAAGGGAGAACACCTCATCTTATGTAATCAGGGACCTCACCAGTGTCATTATTGTCCATCTAGTTGGGGAGAATATGCTGGGGAACAGATCTGTCACCTGATCTTTGTCAAACTGGAGAGGAATGAGGGACCATGGGAATACTAAGCATTGTTTTATTATTATAACCTTTATGGAGATAGTGGGAGGATGGAGGAGGAACACAAGGAAGACATTATGATAAGACCCCACAGACAGTGCTTAAGATGGAGAGAACAAACCCAGAGAGACTTCAGGAGAAAAAGAGATGGGAGAAGAGGAAGAAAGATGGAAACAGGAGACTGAGCAAGACAGGCAAGGAATGGCAGAGCCACCTTCTTCTAGTTTATCCGGGAATGGCAGGAGCAGACCTGGGGCTCTTCATCCATGAAAAAAACAGCCTTCTGCACACCATTCTCCCATTTTCCTGAAATCTCTGCTTTTGCTCCTCCAGGCAACCATTAATCTAATATTAAGCCCCTTAACCTCTCTAATTGTTCCCTTTCAGTGTCAGCTGGTTTCCTATTAACCTTTCAATCTCTCAGTAATGCAGTTACTTCTGACTCCAGCCAGACCCGGCTCTAAAGCTTTACCTCCGGCAGTGAATTTTCCAAGCTTTCACTTTTTTTTCCTCTTTCTTTTCGGTAATGATTATTACTGCTGTTAAGGAGCCAGTTTGAACCAGCCTCTAAGAGCACAAGGCAGAACCAGTTGGAGTCTATAAATAGCCCTTCACTAACCTTGTGCTTTATTTCATTAGGTTGATTGGCTTTCCTCTCTCCACTTCATTGCATCTCTCTCTCTCTTCCCTCTCCATTATTGATGCTTGTTCTTTTGTTGCTATCTGAGACACCTGCTTGTTGATAGCAGGGCAGATGAGCCTAGGTCTTTCCCTCCTGAACAAAATAATGTTGCTGGAGAAGCATCTCTAGAGTTTCATGACAGAGGGAAAACAGAGGCGGAGGCAGGTCTGGGACAACAAGTTGGGAAATGCCCGTGCTGTGCAATAGGAAATGGCATGGCTGAGCACACGTCACAGGGACAGAGTTTGCCACCCAAAGGCTGGTGGGTTTCTCCTGTGACACCCAGCACCATTATACTTGAGTGCAGTCTCCTGTGCAAACCCTGCTGTGCTATATCTAAGCCAAGGCTTGTGCCCAAGGACAAATGGCGCTGCAATTCCAATCAAGCACACATACAGATCCCAGAACGCAATGTGAACTGTCTGCTGTATTCTGGGACCAGTCCTTTGGCTGTTTTGACATCATTAGTCAATAAACTGCTGCTGCTTGACCCTGCAACCTGGCAGAGCATAGTTTGCTTCACAGACCATCATTACGTCTCAGCTCAATAGCATTTTCATGCTGTGCCTCCTTTAATTCACCTGCTGCTTCTAGTGGTGATGCAGTTCCTGAGCTCTGCTCAACCCTGTTGCTTCTCCCTGCAAACTGCTCTTTTTTTTTTTGTGAAATACAACGAATGTTTCCAGTGAAGACTGAGTCAAACAGTTGCACAAGCTGACCTGAAATCTCTGAGGCCAGTGTAAATCACAGCTCAACATCACAGGTCTGTGTCTGAATGGCACTTGCAAACTGCTCATGTGCAGTGATGAAGTGGGGCAGAGCATCTGTCAGTGCTTCACAAGTACTGGGGCTGCTATTGCAGCAGCATCACAGGGTTTTTTTGGTGGATTCAGCAACAGCAGTGGTTTCTACAGGTGGGGAAGCACCATCTCACTGCAGAAGAGCAGGGATTAAGGATTCAGTCAAAACTCCATTTTGTTCCCTGAGGAGGGGCAAGTTCTTTCCCCAGAGAGAGAGACTTAGAGGAAACTTTTCCAATCTGTGCTTAGGCTGACGTTTACAGCCTTTTGCTTCAGCTCAGAAGAAGGATTTGTGTGTCTAAAAGCTCTTCTGTTTTTTCTAGCTGTATCATTTGTCTAACACCAGCTGTTACCTTTCCCTGAGAGTCCTGCCTCAAAGTCAACAGCAACTTACTAAAATAATAGGAGCTATTCTCTTCTGCTCTCTGTACAGCTCTGTGTGTTCCTACTTGCTCACTTACTGCTATTCCTTGTTGTTGGAAGGGCAGATTCTGGCAGCAACGAGCCTTTGTCTTATTGTCTGGCAAACAACCTCAGTTTGCAACGAGGCAGGAAAGGCAAACAGTGAAGAAATGAGAGCTGGTAAAACTGGGGTTAGAGGAGAAGGTTAACTTCTGGTGGCTTCTTTTTTTTGACAGGGGGAAAGGTTTTGTAAAAGCACTACATGTGTGGAAAACAAACCCCCTCCATCCCCTCCAGGGCAGCTGGCAGCTGGCAGCTGGCATTCGCACCTGTTTAATAATACAGGTTCTCCAGGATGGTTGTGTGCTCACTTTCCATGGCTCACAGCCTCCTTGTCTTCATGTTTATCCTTTTAAATCCCTGGGCCTTGCCTTTGCTCCCGTGCTTTTCAGGCACCCACGTCTCAGCAGGATGAAGGAGTCTCCCCGGGGGCTGCAGCAGAGCCCCAAGGTGGTCACTGGGGCAGTGCCTCCCTCCCTCCTGCCTTTCAGCCCTCTCAGTGACCATTTTGGCTTCTGTGAATTATGGAGGGAGCTCAGGAAACTCCTCACATCAGGGCTCTGGGTGCCTCAAGGCAAGGGTGTTGATGGCTGAGCCAGAACCTGGATGTCCTCATGAAGGGTTTGGCTCAAGCCCAGGATGCTGCCCGTCATCTGTGGTAAATGTGGGGGCCCAGAGGCCTCTCTGGTCCCTACTGAACAGTGACAAAGTCCCTGAGGCCAGTCAGAACCCTCCTAAGGGAGCCCCAGCAGAGTGAGGAGTACAACCTGGCCCTAGAGGAGGACTCGGCGGCTGAATTACGCTGAGTATCACTCCCCCCAGCATCACATACTGCAATGGTTTGTAGGCTGCTCAGAGCCCCTTCAAAACTTCCTGGCCCACCTGCCCTTCATGGAGAGTCCCATGCTGCCTATGGGAAAGTCAAAGCTCATGGAAAGGCCATTTGACCCGCTGATGAGCACGCTGTCCTTCTGCAGTGGGCACTGTGCCGTCCCTGGCTGCCAGGAAAGGGGAGCAGATCTGACTTGTGCCAGCAAGCCCTGGCAGGATGGGGGCATGTGGTTGCAGAGTGACACGGTCTGCTTTGAGATCTCTCTGTCCTGCCTGCTGGAAAAGCTGCCTCCAAGTGAAGGTGATCCAGTCCTGTGGAGCAGAACACGTGCTCAGAGGGGAAGCTGATGGGAGATGTAATGCCCATCACAAAGCTACTCCTGCTTTTTTGATTTGTATTGTGACAGCTGAATGGTATCAGACCCTTTGTTATCTACATCCCATTTAACCATTTTGCCTGGTTTCTATGGTCAGTCCAATCTATTCCCCTTCCCTTGGGAAGCTTCCTAAATATTTATCCCAGTGATCAATCATATGACCCCACTGTAGCAATGTGATACGGCTTTAGCTGTGCTAAACAGCTTAGCTTGGGCCCCTGACCCCTGTCATCTTATTTTAGGAAAAAACTTTACACAGTGCCTGGTAAGGGCTGTTCAGTCCAGAGGATTTAAATCCAAAGTGAGAAATAGCAACACAGACTTTTGCTTTTTTATTTTGTAGCCAGAATTCAGTACACCATTATTCTGATTTGTCATTTCTCTAGGAGGAGTTGAGCTTTGAATAATACACAAAGATTTCAATTGCATGAAAAAATACTCGACTTCTGACTGTAAACAAAAAAGCACCCCAAACAGTAAATGTTGAGTGCTTTGGCGGAAGCACTTAAGAGATATTCAGTCATCCAAGTGGTCTAGGACATTGAATCACTTCCCTCCTTTCTCCCCCCAAATTTAAATGAGGTCCCTTAAAGCAAAATGGGCTCTAGAGAACAGTGTCTGGTGCAGGGGTGTAGAAACATTTGCCTTGAACCTCAGCGGGTTTTGCGGGGAAGACATCAGGGGAGAGATGGGCCTAAAGATAAATATATTCTTGGAGTGTTTTTTTCTCCACAGAGAGATGTCTTTACTCCAAAGCAGCAGCAAAAGTCAGAGATGAATGAGCAGCCAAGGGCAGCCAAGACCCCAGCTCATCAACTGCTCCGCCAGTCATACTGGTGGGAGAAATTATGCTGATATCCAAGCCTCTTTCCAATGCTCCAGGAGCGCAGTGCAAGCCCTACAGATTTTATATGAAAGGATGAACTACACCATGTCTGTAGCAACTTGTTTTATTAGAGAGATGAGTACTAACAACCTTCTCTGCATAATGGTTGAAGGGAACAGGCTGGCTTTGTAAGGGAGAGACAGATGAGAACAAACTATACTTGGATAAAAGAACAACTGGAAATATGTTGTGCAAGAGGAGGGTCTGGCAGAAACTGAGCACTTTCCAAAGCCTGAGAACTACTACCAGTGGCAACTTCTGTCATCAACCCTGATGGTGAACATCCCGTGGGCTGCCAGGGCAAGGAATGTCTCCAGTCCTGCCTGAGGGCTTTCCCAGCCCAGCTGCTGCAGCAGCCTCATCTCTCAAGTTTCTGAAGTACCATCTGGATGCAACAGGAGGATCTTCAAACTCCCTGTTTGCCACATATCTAGTCCTTCCCCCTCCCTATGAAGAACATCTTTGAGTGAGTTCATCATCCTGCTTCCTCAGCAGGTGAAAATATCCTCCTTTTTAGCATTCCAGGGAAGACATGGCACCTGCCAACGTGTAATAGCAGACTTTGAACATCCTCAAGGTTTTTGAACTTGTATTGTCCTCTTGACACCCATGACTTGAGTATAGTCTGGAACTGATTAACTTGGCTGCTTCAATCTCTGGAAGGGAATGTTCTCTCTGCAGTTAAATATTTACTCATTGTTGCGCATGGACCAGGCATTACAGAATACTGGGCAACATTTGCATTTTCTCCCCATAAATTGAAATTAAAAGGAGCATCCTCCATTATTTCAGTGCTGCCACTTCCATCCATCATACCCTTTTCAACCTAGCTATCCTGTTAGCTTCAGCAACATTCCTAAACCATGAGATTTGTAGTCCATGCCATGGGGAGCCCACATTGCACATCCAACAGATTTGTCAGTTCTGAAGTATGTCCTCAGAGAATGACATGAATCCTGTGTCTGAAAATCATGTGTCTCTAGCACTTGCAAACACCTTTGCATGACATTACTTCAGGAGAGGTACAGCCCCCCTTCCCGGTTGTTCACTGGCAGAAGGACTTTTATGGTAAAAGTAATTTCTAACCTAGGCAGCACCACAGTGAACTGGTAAAAATGGAAAAATCTGAAGCACTGGTAGGGGCTTTTAGAAATACTGGGGTATTCCCATCTTCCCTCAGTTCCTGCCTGCTGTAAATACAGGAGTGTGTACCTCTGTCATGTCAATACACCCAACAGGTACCTATCACCCCTCTCCACTGCTGCCCAGCACCAGACTGCTCCATCCTGACCATGGCAGGCCAGAGAGCACTGTCTGCCAGCCCCAGGACTGGGCCTGGCCCCCAGGACAGCAGCAGGTTGGCACTGCTGGATCTGTGGCAGGGCGTGAGGAGGAGCTGGGAAGTGTTTTGGCTCTGCTCAGGGCTGAGTAAACACAGCAACTTTTGCCTGGGAACTGATGCAGTTCCTGACCACGTTGGTGACGCAATGACGTCCCTGTTGCTCCTCCTGGCAGGGGGAGTCTCCTGTTTCCTCAGGCTCAGGCGGGGACTCCTTTTTTTTTTTTCCCACCCCTATGGCAGCCAGCTGTTAGCGTACCATTTCAGTCACCAATGACAGCAACCAAAAAATAATATTACTGTACTCAGTTAATCCATAGGAAAATCCCACATGGCACACAAAAGGTGGAGACGGTGCTCACGCATTTTCCCCTAAGGGCCTTAGGCAATGGAAATTTTCTCAAGCTCCATTCATTAATGAAATAGATGAACAGTTATGTAAGGTCACATGAGGAAAGTGGTTGGTCTTTGGTCAATGAAAGAGTTAGTCACACATCGTTGAGCTGGATGGCCCTGCGAGGAAATGTGGAGCCACTCTTTGCATGTTCAAGGACTGAAGAGGGAGAACTTTAGCTATATTTCCTCACTACACTCTGAGCTTGGGCACCACCTTTACAGACCTGGCATTGCAGGAGGCATGTGGTGGTGTTAACCAAAAAACAGGGAATTGAGGTCTGTTGAGACCCTCCACACTTTTCTCTTCCCAGATCACTCAACCATCCTCTGAAGGAATTAAGCAAGCATGTGATGATTTTGGGTTGAAAATGTGCTGTTGTGCATCCCCTCAGCCAGTCTGCTCTGGAAGTACTCAGAGGGTAAGTAAAAGAACATGATACAATTCAGCAGTCACAGGGCAGATAAAATCTGTATTAGGGCTCTCAGGAACTTCTAGAACATTACTACGACATTCAACTGGGGGAGGATTTTCAAGGATCTCTTCTGAAACTTGCCCATTACTGAAGTAGTTTGGACTATTGTCTCTCCTGTTTTGAATCAAAGATGATGCCATCATACAGAATTTCCCTGGGACTCACTGTAGGAAAGATAGGGCACTGATTGGGATCCACACTTCAATACCCAGTTGGGCATGGTTTGGAATAATATTTTCCCACTTCTTACTAATGGCTCTCATCCTTGTCCTAGGTAGCCCACCCAAGAGTCCTCCAGTCCCCTGAATTGGGTTATCTTGGCTCTTTGCTCTTCTTAGCTTCTGTTTTGGGACTTGAAGACCTGACTTTTAGACAAGGATGTCTTGCAGAGGACAATCAAACCAGCTTTGTTTGCTCGTTTGCTCTAATCCCTGGATGTTGAGTGACCAGCTTCAAGCTGCTTGTGTACTTTCATCTTGCAGCCAATCTCTTGAAGGTCATTTCAGACCATTGGACAGGCAGGGTGGCAAAGTTTGGCTGGCAGCCTCCACGGGACGTGGAGCAGCAGTCACCTGGCACAAGCTATCAGCAGGACTGATGGCCTGATGAGTGCAGAGGGCAGAGCAGGCCTGCAAAGGAAACTCGTGTGGGGCGGGTAGGGAGGACATGGCTGTCAGGTTGTACCCGAACCAGAGCCTGGTGCCTGAGGGCTGGTAATAAGTTGTAATTGTGTAACCAAAGTCCCTCCCACATTTGCTGGTCTGCCCCCAGTGCCGAGGTTGTGAAACCTTGGGCGGAGGACAGCCTAACCCACCCGGGAGGGGCAGTGTCACAGATTCAGCCCTCAGTCAAAGCCCAGCTGTCTCCCTGAGCAGATGGTTTCCAGGAAGAGCCACATTCCTGACTGTGAGAAGCTGAAAGGACCGTGTATGGGATATGCCTTAAAATAGACAGAGATATAGGAACAGAATTCAGGTCCCATGCAATGTGGACTTGATGGCATCTCAGGCGTTTGTTCAGGAAGGGAAGTGCTGCTAAAGCTGCAGCTGCCTCAGCCTTGGCTGCAAGTGTCTCTGATAACCCCAGGGTTGTTTTCACTCAAGGAAGGGATTCTTGATTGAGATTTTTTTTTCCAGCCAAATTCCTTTCTGCTTTATTGTCTTCTGCTTCTCTAAAAGCCAAGCTGAGTAGGAAATAGATTTTCCCTCTGCCAAAGGTTTGAGATATTATGGAAAGGGGTGTATCTTACATGTGAAGAAAAAGTTAAAATCTCTAAATTTACAAAGAATTGTTATTTTGCTAGGGGGAAGAAAAAAAGCTCTTTTTGAATAATTTTATTTCAGTAACCCTAAAATGGTCTTTTTAGAACCATTTCACTATATCTAGCCTTCTGATTTTTAACAACTAAGTATGTAAACCTGTGGTTACATTTTTTTTCTTTAAAAAAATGTTATGATACCTAGAAAAGGGATTCCCTCAGCAGTATTTCAAGCTGACAAGTTCTTTGAAAGCATCTTTTTTCCAGAAATTATCTGCTTGTGGGGAACCAGCATTAAAATTTGGGAAAGGTTTGGTGAAAAGTTTCCAGCAAATTCTCTTAAAACCTGTATTTTTGAACTATAAAGCAGTTCCTGGCCATTTGCAAACCCACCAGTGACGGTTGAAAGACAGAGCTTCTTGATGACAGCAGGAAAACACAATGAGATGAGTTTTGGCATCCATTCTTACTCTTTCTCTGTAGTTTGGCTTCGCTCTTTAAAATAGTTTCTATATGCTGCCCATCGAAGTAAAACACCACAGTGTCAGTTGTTTTGGTAAAATACTCAAGAGCACGCAGAGTCTGCAGCATTCTGAGAGCTCTTAGGACAGCACGCCTCAGGTAAGAAGACCCCAGCAGTAGCCAGGACACCACATCAGTGAGCAGGAGGAGAAATTGGTTTTTCCTCATTGCCTACCTGCTGCTTTGTTCTCTCACTGGCACAGCCTGACTGCTTACAGCGTCTGCTGGAACGCGTGGCGCCCGGCGACCATGTGAGTTAATTATTAAACAAAATGGAGTCATTATGCCCTGTGCCACTGCTGTTCCTCACATAAATCTGCTGCACAGTAGAAAAACGATCCTGTGCAATGAGAACAAAGAAACCTTTTCAGGATGAGCACATTTTCCTCTGCTGGAGAGCTGCTCTCACTTCACCTCCCTGGAGCTAGAAGAGCGATGCATTTGGTCTCTATAAAGGTGGGGGGTTTGGGAAAGACGGATGAAAGTGATACAGAGCCTCAGGGCACTGATTTCCATGAATAATCTCCCCAGCTGTTAGCCTAGGTCCAGAGCCATTTCCTTTCAGAAAATATATTTCTACTAGCAACATTTTGGAGTCCGGAAGGAAATATTTAAAAGTTTCCTCTGGCATTTCAAGGCTAGCACAATTTCCACCAAGCTTCCCTTGAACTTCTAGATAAAGTATTAACTCCTGGACAAGGTACAGAGGCCCTGGCAGGCTGTCAACCAGCAGCACAATTAAGGAGACATTCTCTGGTGAGACAGCATCCAATACTTTAAAAACCATCTGTGATTAGCTTCACTTGACTGACACACAAGAAGAAATGAAGACACAGGTGGGATCCACAGATGCCAGCAACCCAGGGAAGGGGTCCCCTTAGCTGAAATAACTGGTCATCTCAGCCCTGGGAGGGGATAGAAAAGAACGGGTCTGGTTTCTCTGCTGTGAAGCCGTTCTGAAGCCCTTTCTCTTACACAGAGGGGAAGGGTCTCTCCTCTGTGGCTGCTAAGCCTGGCAGACATGGGAAGCCCAGGAAGGGCATATGCTGTGGTAAGAAGGGTGCATGGGCTGAGACCCCAGCAGAACCCCACAGGCTGCAGGAGGGCCCTGAGGAGGGGAAGGAGCTGAGGTGCTGGCAGGGGGTGGTTCAGGCCACGGGACTCAGGTGTATCTTAGATGTTTGACTTGTGTCCATAATGTTCAGGTACTGTGCGGAGACAGATGCCCAAGTCTCTGCCTTCCACCACACAGCACAGTGAAGGCAGAGCACTGTGGCTGGAATTAAATAGGTAGGCAACACTGGCGGTTTCCTTGGGGATTTAATTCCTGAGGATCTGTGCTCCAAGCACTTCTGCAGGCAGCCTCTGTACTTGACAGAGGGGTTTTGCTGTCCTTGACTTCCCTGGCCAGTGCCAAGATGAGTTGGTCCTTTGCTGCCCTCTCAAAGAGGGCAGACGTTTTGGAAGGAGTCCCTCCGCTTTGCCACGTGGTGTAATAGCAGGGAAACAGAAACACAGAGGTCCTGTGGCCTAGGCAGAGCCAAAAAGCAAAGGGACTGGCAGGGCTGGCCATAGCATCCAAGACTCCTGCCTCCTGGGAGGCAGCCACTGGCTTACAATACTACTTCTCTGAAAGTTGTTTAAAGGGACAACACAGAGCACACACTTGCTCCTGCTGGGCTCAGTCAGCTGTGCTTGTGGTGGCTCTTTCTTTTCATCAAGAGTTTACCTTGGCTCTTTCCCTTCTGCTTCACTGGCACCCTCTGAAAGGACTGCAGCAACCCTTGCCCCTGGATGCAGAAGGAGTGCCTGGAACACACTGAGGAGTCAAGAAATGTGCACGCTCCAGGGCTGGCTAGCTGTGTTTGCAGGCCTGCTGACACCCAGCCGCGGCTGGATGTGAGGCACACAAGGAGGTCCTGTCCCACTCCTTGCACATATCACACACTTTAGCAGTGCTGTGCTGTGGCCACCTCCTTCACCTGTGACCCCACGGGCTGCACACGCCTGCCCAGCCTGCGCGGTGACCTCTTGGCTGTGATGTTGGGTTTTGTCCCGTGTGGTGCTGGGTATCGCTGCACTCCTGAGGTATCCCTTTGATGAAGCACCTGCTCACACCTCCAGAGCCACCCGGCCAAACACAGCCTTTTCTTCCGGGATGCAGGTGCTGCGTGAGAGGTCTGTAGTAACCTGCAAAGAACTTTCAGCAGTCTGCTAAAGGAAAGGAAAGCTGGTGGGAAGAGGGGTTGACATCTGGCACTCCGGGGCTGTGTGGTCCATTTTGTCACCAACTCTTCTTCATGCTGCTCCCCCATCTCCTCCTCCAGACAGCATCATGGGGAGATGTTATGAAAGGGCCCATATCTGCAAAGAGTGGGGGAAGCCTGGATGTGAACAAAAGGCACAGCTGAAAGTCTGGCCTGCTTCAGGCTCTCTGCACTCTTTCATCCTCCCTGAAGCAGGCAAGGGCACATCCTTCCACGGGGAGCAAGGACGAAGGCCACCTCCTTGCCTGTGCTCTGAGTCGGCTGGATGTGAAATAGCTCCAGTTCTGGGGAGACATAGGTGCAAAAGGCTTGAAACTGAGTCGTCTCTTGGCATCTGTAGTCCACCTGCTTTCCACTTCCCCTCTCTTTTTCCTTCTGTCTCTCTCTGAACAGCTTAGAGGCCATGTGTCACTGACTGGTTCTGGACAGGAACTAACTGCAAAATGTGTTAAATGAATGTTAGTCCTCTTTTCCAAAATTGGCATAGGCATGACTGTAGTGCTTTCCTCACTGGGTTTTCTGGTGAGTTCAGTTGGCTGAGGATATGAGGGCAGCCTGGTCGCACTCAGGGCATTCTGAACTAGTTCCCAGTGACCCCCTGAGCTGTGCTTCTGCCCTATCTTCCTGCTTATCAGAGTCTTGGTCTAACCTTTGCAGAGGAACAGACACCCCTCTGTAACCAGACATCCTATTTTGCCTGCCTAGAACCAGGACCTTGCAACTCAGTGCTTTGTGGACTCTCAGCATCTCCACTACATCATGGTCAATAGGCATGCAAGCAGCTTCCCGGGACAGCTCTGCGTAAAATGTTCAGCATCCCAGCAGGAGCAGGGTGTCTCCACTATGTGTCCTGTCACTTAGGGCCAGCCTATCTATGTCAGTGTTTACAGGTGGATTATTTTAATTAGAAATGCAAGTGAATCTAGGTCATGGATAAGTTCAAGTTACAAAAAAAATACACAAATGTCATGCAGAATTAGGATCACTCTCTGCAAAAAGAAGTTCCTTCAGGTGCTCAGGATCTTGGCTAACTCTTGAGGCTGACTTGTCTGTGCCCTAAATCAGGTCTAAAGTACTGAGAAAAGTCCTAGAACTTAATCTTTCCTATCTCTGGTGTTAAAGGTGACTGAGGAGATGATAGCAGGGCTCTGGATGGTGGCTCTGGGCTGCCAGCAACCCCCTAAAGGGGACTGAACAGGCCTTCTTTACTTTCCCTCTGTAAACCTTAGCTTCCTTAGCCATTGTGATGGGAAAACACATGGAATTAAGTGATTTTGTCTTCCCTCTTTCCCAAAGAACCTTTATTTATTGTTTCTACTTTACACCTTGACTTCAGGATGTTATCCTGGATTCAGATGTTTAAGTGTTTTCCCATGCCTGCAGCCTCCCTGTAACCACACAAGCCAGAGATTAGGAGATATGTATCACAGCAGGGGATCTGGCACAGTGTGCGCCTTTTTTCCTCTACTTGGAAAGAACAGGAACAAATATTAGTTTGAGATGAAAGAGAATGTCTTCACTTTGTTAGGAACAGGGCACTCATAATGGCTCTGCCTCACATGCTTGGCTAACTTTGTGCCATACCATGGGAGGCTGCCAAACTCCAGTTCAGCTGATCCCTTGCTATCTGCGAGGCAAGGCAGAGCCAATGCCCACTCAACGGGACTTTGTCCTCCTGATGGCAGGCAGCTTATGAAACGTCAGTCCTTGCATGTGCTGGCACGGCAGGAAGGCTCTGGCCCTCACAATAGCAGCGTTCTCCATGGGCTCAGCTGGAAGAGGCTCACGTGAAGTTAAACCTGTGCTTAGAGCACTTTTCAGCAAGATCCCATCAGCTATTGGCAGGGCCTGAGGCAACGGCTGCAGGCTGGGTGCACTGCCCACAGCATGAGGATGTGAACGATGGGGTGTGCATGCACGTGTGAGTCTATACTTGCCTGCGTGTTCTGCACGCGTAGGCTAAAAGCCACAGACTTCAAGAGCTGTTAATAATCACCCACCACGTTTCATATATTCTGAGGATGGGGCGCAGGGGAAGGCCCATCTTGTCTGACCATAGCATCCGGGCACACTGCCTTGGGCTGCTGCTGCCACAGACCTGTTTGCATGGAGCACATCTTTGCCAAAGCCATTAAGTCTTTCCTGTTCAGAGACGCTTTCAAACTGTGAGAAAATCCTATTCTGGCTTCTGTAGTCCTTTCAAAGGGTGGTTAACTGTTCCCTTGTGTCTTCATGTTTGGATCTGCCGCTGGGTCCACCTTCTGAGCATGAGTTGGCCCTGTGGCTATTTATAAGTAAGAGTTAATAAGGAGGTGGGGCTCTGAAGAGTTTAGTCTTGTTCCTTACTTTGGCTGAGCTGGGAGACCCACCTCTGAGCTTCATTTGCACTAGCTGCTTGCAGAGGGAGCTCTGCCTTCAACCTGATTTGAGAGAGCACGATAGGGTGCTTGAGGGAGCTCTCTCTGGCTAGTAGGAAAGTAATTCATTGGCGTGACTGTGGTTTCCCAAGCAATCTGCTCTTTTGTTGGAAATCAAACTAGCTGACACAGGCAAGGGGAAATGTTTGTTCAGTTTGAGATCAGAGGCTCTTGTTTTGAAAGCTCAGTTTTATCCTCCGTCCTAACTTCTCTCCATACACCATTAATCACTTGTCTGGGAACAGAGGGTTTGAACTGTCTCCAGAGCTATACAAGCAGATTTGGTGGCTGTCAGTAGTACTCTGTAAATAAGTCCCAGCAGGCAACTGTGTAAGTAAACAGCTTCTTTGGGAGCACCAGAGCCTTTCTCCACAGTTTACGTAGTGCAACGGAAGAGCTCTGTTAGCTTTTGCAGGGACAGCCTAAGCACCACACACAACAGGCAGGCACAATCTGCAACTTCCAACTGACAGTTTTACCACCCGCTTCGCTGCAGCTCAGAAAGAGCAGGATTTGTATCGGGAAGCCAGGAAACCAGCTGTGCTGCAGAAACAGCTGTGCCATGACATCATCTTTGTCCCTTGGTGTGTATGTGTTTCAACATAGGCTTTAATTACACAAGTGTGAACTCACCTTACCTACGGGGCCAGGCTTCTTACAAAGTGGATTGTGCCTGCCAGAGGAAAGGCATGGTTTTAGGATGAACGAGTGAGGGTGAGGGACAAATTCTGTCTTAATGTTTCATAGTAGGCTTCTAGAGAAGGACATTCTGGTGCAACTGAGAGTAATGTATGTCCTGAGACCTTGACAACTCTTTTAAGTATTCCCCCTAGAAAATGATACTTTTATGACCATTTACATAGAATATTTCAGAATTTTTTTTGTGCGCACCTGTGGGGTTGAAAATGTAGAGAAAAGGAATGTATTTTCTTTAAAAGTATTCATTCCCACTATAAGGCTATTTTTCTGCTATGTAATACCTGTTGTGTTGGGGTTTTTTTCCAGCTGGACAGTATTGTCTAGCCCTCGGGGGCCTGATGCTATTGGGCAAGACTCAAATTATTGAACCACCAAGGATATAAATAAATGCTGCTAAATGGCTTAGCTCAATGGCCTTTGCCCTTCCTGGGGGATGGAGCTCATCTTCCATCAATATGATTAGCGGAGGAGATTGTGTATTGATTAATTGTCCAGACTCATTTCTCATTAGCTGGCAGTAGCCTGTGATGCGTGACCTTTTCCACTGAAGTCAAAGCAGCACACTTTACTCCCTAGTGGTTGGGTGCCCAAATCCTTCAAGCTCTCCAGGGTCCAGGAGATTTGATAGCTCTCAGTGAGGGTAAACAACCCCACATCCTCCTCCAGGATGCCTCTGGGGCAGAGCTGAAGCTGCCTACCAGGTGTGGGGTGGACACACCCTGCTATTCCCTTGTATCTCTGGAGGAAAGCATCCCTAACGTGCAGAACTCAGTGAGAAAGAAGCACAAAAGGCATTCCGGAGTGCGGGTGTGCTCTGTGGTGTGCACACTACTCACGCGTGGGACCATGCATTGCTGAACGGGCTTAACCTCCCCATCTGGGCATTGTCCTTAAAATCGGCGTTTTCCTGCCAGGGCTGGAGTGCAGTCAGCTGGGCGTTGCTGCTTTCCCAGGGAGGAACTCGCAGTCCCACGGGCGAGGGAGTGCTGGTGCAGCTGGATGGGGCCCCAGCGTTTCCAGCACAACGTGTCCCCAGGTCTCCAGCTTCCAGGGCTGGCACCTCCCGCTGCCTATTGTGTGCACGGCGGGGGTTTCAGCGCCAGAGTTAACCTGTTCCCGAGCTGCACAACAACACCCGGCCACTGCCGCCGCGCTTGGACGGATATTGCTTTTTCCCAGCTAGGCCTGGCCCTGGGTCAAGTGGGATAAGGAGCTGGAATTCACAAGCTCTATTCCTGTTGCTGCCATGCAGCATGACCTTGAGCAAGGCCGATGGGAGGCGAGGGGAGATGGTCCCGTGACAACAATGGCCTTTGCTGTGTTGTGCCAGTTTGCTTCTCAGCCCAGCAAGAGGGAGCATCATGTCACTCACTTGGACAACACAACCCTACCTATCCAGGATGAAAACTTAGGAGGAAACCAGGAGGAAATACACATCTTCCACTTGAGCAATGCTGCCCAGTGGTGCCGTGCTGAACAGTGCTGTACCCAAGCTGTGGGCAGGACTGTGGTTCTGATGAGAGGTCCAGAGGTTCAGAGGGGAGCAGGAGGTATGACACGTGGATGACAGTGCTGAAGATATGTCCATCATTTCTGCCTTCACCTGTGTTGTCTAGAGCAACACAGTCAGGTCGAGATATGTACAATGGAGGCACACTGACTGAGTTCCCCAGCTTCCTGGCAGCTCTCACACAGTGCCAAGGGGCAGGCAACAGTGATGTCTAGACCTGGCTTCTGTCAATAACAGCGAGAGGGTTATTTAACCTCTGTCACTGTGATGTACAATGCGAGTAGTAGTAGGTGTCTGCCTCCTGGATAAATGAGATTCTCAGCTCAAACTTGTAAGGCGAATCGCTGCCTTGAAGTAAAGGCTGTTGCATGTTCTGGCCTTGTGCTGCTATAGCCTGCTTTACTGCTTTAAATCAGCAGGTCGCTTCAGAGCTGGGATCTGGGTAAGCCTAAATTAGGATTACAGCTTCTGTGCTGCTGAAATCTCACATCTCGTTTTGGGAGTTCTGGTTTTGAGTGTAGAGAGGAATGCACACAGGTCATCCTTACCATACCTTGTGAGTAAACAGAGCAGAGCTTATCAGGCACATAAAAGTTCTTCCCTGCAACTGCTTCATTTGAAGTTCAAGAAAAAGTCTGTGGAATGGCAACAAGAAGAAGGGAAAAACTGGACCTAGCAGGAAATGAAAAGGAGAGAAGGGGATGGCTTGAGGTCAGATGCCAGGGAAGCATGAGTCCAGGAACCTGGAAAGAAGAGGCTCCAGGAAGCACTGCAAAGGGCAAGAGGAAGGGACAAAATGAAGCTGTAGAGACCAGCAGGAGCACCAGGAAAGATAGGTCTGTGTGAGTGGGAACACTTTACAACAAATCCTGTTACAAAGGGGATCTGGAATCAAAAGGTGTTTGTCAGGAAGAGAATAATCCAGTGATTCCTTTCACATTGAGACAAATGAGGGAGCTAGATTCCCATTGAAATGGAAGAAGGATGACTGCAGATACTGCTCAAGGCACTTTGCATACCTCGGTGAAACATATCCTAAGAGAAGAAGGGCAAATCCATGGCTCAAACCTTAGAGATTCTTTGGGAACTCCTGCCAGCAGTGTGTTGTCTCTTTGAAGGCATCCAGAGAAAGAGGACCCTCAGCAGCCTGAGTGTGTATGTGGAAGAACACAGACAGCCGGGAGCGAGACACCTGAGACAGGCTTTAGACTAAGACACAGGGAGGAGGATTTGGGGTTTTGTGTGGCCTTTTTAGTTGGGACTTGTGTGGTTTCCATGCTGGCTTGTGATGTTTAGTTGAAGGAAGAGCACAGATATTAAGATACAATGATGACTAAAATAACATATGAGAGCAGGAGTATAAAACTAATTTGAGCAGGAAACTGATACTCCATCCACAATTATGTAGCCAGTATATATGGGAAACTAGCAGAAACAATGGAAGGGCCTGAATGCTAAGACAGGGAGCTCATGAGCAATGTGCAGACTATGTATGCCAGGACTTCCGGAGGCAGGATAGACTGCTGGCAGGGCTGGACCTCTGAGACTGGAAGATTTGCTCTGCTCAGAAGAGCAAAGACAAGTGGAGTGTGTGGTAGTTTTGTCTGTGCATGATATTGTTGAGCGTGAAGGAAAAGGCAGGAGCAGAGGTGATAAAACAGACTCTGTTTGGGTTCAAATCACCTTGAGGAAAGAGCGCTGTAGTTCTGCTGTGGTTATCCAAGGCTGTGTCTGGATACTGATGATGGTCTCTTATGCTTTCAGAATGATATACAGAAACAGGGATTATCATTCTGCAAGATTTAACTTCTTACACGGAGAAAAAATTGCTACTAGCATAGGCTGGGCCCAGATATTCTGGGATGCACTGGCTGACATTCCTTCACTACAGAGGCAGCAAACTAACCACAGCTGCTGTGTTTGACCTGGTCTTGGCAACCAATGAGACATTGGAGAACAATGTGGCAGAAGATAACTTTTAACCTTGACTGTGCACAGGCTGATTCTGTTTCAGTTAAATGGAAGAGTAAATATCATGGGGCCACAGCTCAGATTTTTCAGCCTTGAAACATTAATGGTCAGAGAAGTTATGGGACTGAAGTGATGAAGCAATTTGTGTTAAAAGTCTTAAGTACTTGCATGTGGAAGGCATTCAGGCTCAGCATGGCAACAGCTAACCTACTTTCTTGAACAGTAGAGGGAGACCAGATAGAAAATGTGTCTCACTGGTGAAAAAAATTCCTCAGTGAAAAATGGAAGTGGTCAGCAAAGAAATCTACATTGCAGAGGTCACAAAGTTTGGAGAAAAAACATGTCAATCAGCAGAAATCAAGGTGAGATATACCTGGCAAGGTTGCTGAATGAAGTTCTTTGTAAAGGTAAAAAGAACAGGCAAGGCATCAGACTTCTGTGCAGTGCATCTAAGATCAAGGCATGCTTCAGAAACCAAAAATTTTGCCTCATTTTGCAGGAAAGATGGTGTAGAAGAAGGGGATTACAAGTTGATGGTTAAAAGCGTTTGAAAACACAAAAAATCGCATCAGAGGTCAAGGCAAAACTCGCAAGGTTTATTCAGATCAAAAGGTTCCTGGAGACAGATCAAGTAGTAAATCCAATAGCATTGCTATACAATCAACCCGTGCAAATGGAGGTTGGATGGGGACCAGGCAGTTGCCTAGTATCAACAATTTTCCCTAAATTTAATTAAGGAACAAAAAAAGTGAGCTAGTTACAGACACAAGAGCTTAAAACAGCTTTCTTTTTATTCTACAACAAAATAGGAATAATTAAAGATATGCAAGTGCACAGACAATGAGACAAAATTCAGTGTGTCTGTATGAAAGGGAGAGTATTTTCTATTATATTTATGTTTGGGGAGGAGAAGAAATAATTTTTAAAACACTGGTTTTGTGGTATATGAAAGGTATTGGACATTGTATATTCACAGAGGGTGGCTGTGAAGCTGTGAAAGCAGAGGAGTGCAGGAATACACACTTGAACTGAAAAGAGGGTAACAAATTGCTTACTGAAGAGATCCTGAAACAAAGTTGTAGGCAATTGCTAATTAAATCCGTTAGAGACTGGTTTTGGCACCAGCTAATTGCATTTCTTCTGATGACCTTGGAGAAAAAATGTCAATGTTAGCTGAAGAGACAAAACAAAGAAGCTTTGCCAGTACGGAGAAGGAGAAAAATACCTTCCAAAAGAGTTGGAAAAGGAGAGAGAAAATTCTAACAAGTGGAAAGAATGGCACTAGAGAGATCTGGACAAAAAGAGAGGTGATGGTAGAAGTCTAGACGGTCTTTGCTTTTTTTAGCCTAGCAAAAGGAATGTTAAGAAGGCATATGATTGCTGCCTATTAATACATCAGATGGGTAAATCCCAATGAAAGAGAACTGCTATTTCAGCTAAAAGACTGAAGAGTACTGGCATGAGAACATATATGCATCACCTGCTTAAAATAGAGGTTAGATACTAAGAGGTCATTTGAACCACAATAACAAAGAGGCTTCCTTCTAGCCACATATAAACTGTTTTCAGATCTATGCCATAAAAAACAACTTTGGAGACAAACTCTCTCTCTCTCCCTCGAACAATCCCAAACAAGCTTAAGCCCTTCCCTTCCCCCTCCTCTGTTGTGGGAAATGTTAGCTAAGCCATGCTGGAGGCAACTTGTAATTCCTGCTGCAGGTCAATCCCCCCCTCCTCTCCAAATGTCATGGATTCAAGGTCATGGTTTTTTGCCCAGCTTCACACGAGCTATGAAGTACAGTCCCTGCTCTCATTGCTCGCAGGATCTGGATTCATGGGTGGCTGCTGTCAGACTAATGAAGAAGCTTCTTTGCTGACTTTCCCAAAAATGTGCATATTTGGCACAGCTTTCACATTGTGCACTCCCTGATGCGAGTGGCCATGTTACCACAGCTCCTCACGGGGCTCTGGGCAGTATTACACGGGGTAAGGCAAATAAACACATACGGGCTAAGCAAGATGTCTTGCACCCCAAAGCATCTTTTATTTTCCCTTTTCATTTTTCTCCTGAACTTATACTACCTATGTATGGAGTCACCTGGCTCATCCCTACTGAAAAAAACCATGCTCCAGGATCCAAACCCCAGAGGAGAGTCTGAGCTGTGTTCCTGGGCTGCCCGTGGAGGCATCGTGACAGAGTTGTGTTGCCTGGCATCAAACACAGCCCTAAGGGAAAAAATAAGCTCCAAGGAAGCATAAGGAGAGAGGAAAACTTTGGTCACAAGCCCCTTGTTGTGACTGATGTGGTCAACTCCACCTGTTTAGCTTCCACTCAGAAATGTTCTTTCGTTCAAGGAAGGCTGCTCCTTGTAGTTGTGCTAGCTTGTACAAATGTGACCTGGAGACACAACTTCCAAAGACAGATTTGGGATCGCTTGACTGCAGGCGTCTCCCAGTGGTGTGACCTGTGTGCAGACACAGTGGCCAGCACGTGTTCCTGCTGAGGTCTTTTCTTGCACCAAAACTACAGTGGAGGCAGTGGCTCCTGTGTTGACTCCTCCATACATTGCTGTTTGATGCTCTCAGAGGTTGAAAGTTATTACCCTGTTTTCTGAAAAGGAGACACTGAAACATGAGCTTCTAATCTAATGTACTATACTGCTTTTTCCATGTTCTCATAGGGAACAATGACACTTTGGATTTCTTGTGGAGCACTGGAATACATCTGCCTGTCTGTCATTACCTCCATGTACCGTTCTGCTTGTCTGTTCAAGATCACAGAATAATTTTGCAAGTAGATCTCTGTGTATATGCCTCCAAATGTATCTTTTTGCATGTTATGACCTGCGTGCATCAGGTCATGGGTCCTATTTTGTGTCTTTGTGCAGGTTCAACTCCGTACCAAGAACATGAGAAAGGTAATGAGGGTGAAATCCTTATGCTGACAAGTGAAAGAGAACAGGAAATGTGACTGGAATTATCCTGCCACTCTGATAGCTCAGACTAGAACTGTGTAGAGTGTGCAGAATGGGAATACTGGTGTCATATCAAATGGTCTTGCGGGTGCAGCCTTGGGTCTTCAGCTATTGCACCACTGTGTGTGCTCTCCATTGGCAACATGAAGACGGTGGGAGGGGAGACCTTCACACCCTGGTAATGTGGTGGCAGAGAGCCTGCCAGCCAGAGGATGGCTGAAAGCAGGAAGTGTGTCTTCCAGCTGAGTTCCTTGTCTGGAAGAGCTCTGCCACCCACCACAATGCCCTGCAAACTTTCTCCTTCTGCCAGATGTTGGGCACAACCATTTGCCAAAAATCACTGGCTGAGAGGCTACTTCTTCTTGGAAAAGCATGCACCACAGATTAGGATTACACCAGCAGCGGTAACTTGCCCCTTCCCAGGCACTGGCCAAACCTTCTAAAGTCTCTTCCATGTGGAGGGAGAAAGAAGTCACCCTGATGAACGCCAGCTAAGATTCACCAACACCAGCACCCTTTCCCCTGTGCTCATCTGTCAAGAGAGACGGGACAGCAGAGAGCCCAAGTGACAACTTTAGGAGGCACTGAGGATAACTCAGGTGTACAAGAAAGCGACAGGAGCACTGTGCATGTTCCTGGTATCCTGTGGACCTGCTGGCTCAGGCCTTGTGGTCACATTTACTACCAACAGGCTCTCAGGAGCAGGCAGCCCCACCAAGAGATAAGGAAATGAGCCTTTGACCGCGCTCTCCATGGAGGGCTCGGGTGCACGAGAGGGACACCTCCCAGGGGACAGGGGTGGCCGAGGTCCTGATGGGAGCTGGCCAAGGCATGTCACCCATAGCTGATATAGTCTTAAAACATGCACTGTTCCAACATGCCTGTGAACAACTTGCGGGAGGTGAAGGAAAGAAGGGAGCCTTTTGTCACCGCGCCGGGAACAAAGACTGGTCTGTGAGACCGAGAGTAATCCTGACCCAACCAGCATCAGCTGCCGCTGTTTCTTCCGTCACACTGACAATGCACAGTTGCAGGGTTTCTTTCCCTCTGAGGAGAATGGGATTTAGTGATACCATAAGTTAGTCAAACAGCAGCCAAGATACCAATTCAAGTCCCGTTCAATGGATGCAACGTTTGCTTTGTGCTGTTTTTCTCCCATTTCCTGTATTTTGCACTAAGCCTCATTTCCTCTCCCTTTTTCTCTGTAGCACAAGCACAGCAAATGCGCACACACACTTTCACTCCTCTCCCTTCTGTTTACCTCCTATTTTGGAGGAAGCAGCTGTGTATTTATACTGCTAGGGAGATCAAATGTTTTTGCCAACACAGCCCTTAGAGAAACAAACAGTGCTAACCACCAAAATCGGCATTGGTGTGCATCGGTGGTGTCACGTCCATCCAAATGAGTGGGACAGTGCACTTTGCTCTTTCAGACTGCCTTTGCCAAGATCTTGGGTAGACACTGGATCAGGGTCTTTCACCAAGTTTTCTTGGGTTGGGAGAGAGGCAACAGCAAGTCCCTGCTGGGGGCTGGTCTTGGCAGGGAACACAAGCAAGGAAGCAAGGCTGTGGAGCGAGGCTTGCCTGCTGGCTGATGACCTTGTGTTGCCATGAGATAATCCCTGGAACAAGAGCCAGCCAGGAGCTGTGTTTGCAGGTAGCCTAGGTGAGCTGCCCTGCCCTCGCCACCCAACCAGCCTGGGCAAAAGGGTGCCCAGCATGAAGGTGCCCTGCTGAAAAAGGCAGTCCTGAGCCTGTGCTCCCACTCGCAGGGCCCCAGGCAGCTGGTGGAGTGAAGGAGAGGGGACAGGTGGCAGGGTCATCTGGCTGCTGGTGTCCTCGCACCTTGTGGCACGTGTAGCAGTGCAGCCTCGGTACCCAGGAGCAGGTGCTGAGCTACAGCTTCCCTTTTCTCTTGTGCTGTGATCCAGGTGCAAAGAGCACCCTCTGAAGCTTCCTCTCCATCACAAACGTGCTTACTGTCTGGAGGAAGGCATGCTGTCTGTCTAGATTTTGTCTCTGTCTGCAAGCCACTTGCTTAACTGCTTCCCATTGCTACATATTCCTGTAAAATCAGGACAGTTCTGGCTGACTCTCTGAAGTGCTAGAGATTGGCCACAGATAGAGAGACGAGCTGGGATGTGTACTTGTTGAGCTGGGAAACCTCTCAAGGATCTGTCTTGTTAATGAATTCAGGGGTAAACGGGTGTCCAGATTGAAGCGAAGCAAAAAAATCTTTTATCTGGTCAGGTAGGGAAGAATTGTGGGAATGTGATTTGGTCCCCCAGGATTTCATCTGGCAGATATAGTCCTTCTATTGCAAGGAGCTGGCACTCTGTGCTTACAGGCTTTTGTTTGGAAAAGTTCCCATCAGTTATAGGTGCTGGGAAGCATTTCTTAGGACAGAGAAGGGGCAGAGTTTGCATGTAATAAACAGAAAGGCACCTCCTTATTGACCACAGGCAGGCATCTGTCCTGCAAATTAATAACTGAATTATTGAGTAATCTCTGATAGTCACACAGTGCCAGACATCCCAAGAAAACATCAGAGCAGAAGGTTGGAGGTCTTAAAGCTCCAGAGGAGCTCTGGGTCTATGGGAAGCAGCAGAAGAAGGTCAAAGACTGTTTCACTCAGTGCCTGCACAAAATGTGAGCAAATAAAAAGACCTCGAGAAATAGTTCTACTTCTTACACTGGCTGGCTCTGATGTGCTTGATAGGTTTGGTAGTTTTAGGGGAGGAGAAAGAAAAAGAGGAGCATAGCCAGCTCCCTTAGACGAGACCAGCCCATGCCTGGAACTGAAAACAAGGACTGCTGGAGAGCCAGAACTAACCCTGGCTGTGCCAAGCAACACAGTGCATCCCCCCAAAAGCATGGCTCTGGCAGGGTGAATGGTGTCCTGAAACTGTTTGCAGAGCTGGAAATCCACAGCGTTGGAAGAAAGGGAGCTAGGACCTGCAGAGCAGGGTGTGGGGTAAAGAATGACTGCACACAGACCTGCGGGCTCTGCACAAGCCATGCCAGCCATGAAAATCTGAAAGTGGCTGGATAGAGCTGATGCTGTAATATGATAGTGCATGAGACTGGCTCCAGTTCAGTGGGGCTGTGGTAGAGCAGTCTGCACAGAAGAGATTCAGACTGATGGCTGCTGATGCCTATTGTTGTCAGTAAAATGGCGGAATGGACAAAAATCGAAAATTATCCTGCTTATTCTGAAGAAGACCCCAGAAAGGGCCTAAACTGGCTCAGAAACTTGCTACACAACTCCTTTCCCAGAAACCCTGCTATTACAGTTTCAGGAAGCCTTCCACTGCAGAGCACCTAGTGATGTGAGAGTATAATATCTGTCTAAATACAGACACATCACAGAGATTTATGTATATCTGCATAAACCTGTATGTTTGTATGTGTATATATGGCACACAGAAATCTCTTGCAAAGAGCCTGAGGCTCTGAACAGCCCCAGAATTACTGACAGCCTCAAAGGAATGTGCTCTGTGCCTCGGGAGTGAGGGCACTGCAAAAGGGGAGCCCCTGGGGCACATAGCCAAGGGCAGAGTAGCCCAGGGTAAGTTGAAGCCAGTGCTGCCTGGCCAAAATTAACATGCTCCTTGTTGCCTAATCTCTAAGGACTCATCCCAGGGAGTCCTGAAAAAGTCTCAAGCCATGGTATGCACGCGTGGAGGGCAGAGCAGCACCTTGCTTGAGTTAACAGTACCATCACGTGTTAACCTAGGCAAGGGTGTGCTTTTGTCACTGTTATCGTCAGGGTGTGAGTGCTTACTGGAAAGCTTTCTTATCCTGGAGTACGGACTCTGACTCTAAAGGGAGGCAGTTGGATTGCATCCTCAGCTCCCCTGGCTTTGGCACACATAACTGAGCTCCCCAAATATTGCTTTAGCAGAGGGTTGGACACAGAGCAGAATAAGGAGGGTGTCTCTCTTGCACAGTGCGGTGACACCAATCCCAGTTTCGCACAGTTCAGCGTAAAGGAAGAACAGCGGCAAAAGTATCCTTGAGATTCAGCCAAAATCCGCCCTAGAGGGAACTTCAGGTGCCACTTCTGCTGGGAGGTCAGACCAGCATGCTCAAGGTCAGCCTCATGTCAGAGGCGGCTGCAAGATGATCTCCATGTTGTGAGCCTGGAACTGTGGTGGGCAGCTGATGCATCTCCACCTCATCCAGCACGACCAAGACTGTGGAATGTTTTCTCATGGAAAGTATAAAGCTGGGAGCCTCCTGAGCATGGAGATGGCTTTCCTCAGTGGAGAGGGTGGACAGGGGCATTCTGTTGCTGTGGAGAGTTGGGGAGTCTGGAGCAAACCACAGCCTCTCCTACTGCTGTGCTGGTCCTTGATGGCAGCCTTGCTCCGGCTGTGCCCTCCTGCCTCAGCCCCGAATCTGCCTGCTGACTGTACTATCCCTGCAATTCGAGGTTTGTTTGACCAGCAAGGAACAACCAAAGAGTGCATTCAATCTTACAGATAAGTCGGTGTTGTTTGTGGAAGAGGAGGTCAGACTGGATCCAAAGAGTAGAGAAAAGATCTGGTCCAAAGTTCATCACCGTGTAACTCAGGCTGGGTCAGAGCCTTGAATGTGCAGGGCAGGAAAGAGATTAATTGAGGAAGAGTGGAAAAGGTAAAGCCATAAATATCCCCATATGAAGTCCAGGAAGGGAACATTCTGCTCAGCTGCCTGGACAGAGGTTTATGATTGTTTCCTATGCAGCTCAGTGGTGTTATCCACTGTGAAAAATCATTGGCCATGGAGATATCTGATAAGAACTGAGCTGGCATCTGTTGAGAGAACAAAATGTCAAGAATGCATCACGCTGCACCCCCACTTTTACCAGCAGGCAGGACATTGGTCTGGGAACAGTGTGTTGCTCACCCTTATCTCTAATTGCCCTGCTGCCTAGCTTCTTTACTGCCTCCTAATGAGTGCAAATGCGACGTTTTGAGATTTGATCTTCTCCTAAGAACCCCTTTTCCTCCTGCCTCTCACTCCCCTTCCTGTGTTCCCTAATGCATGGCCTTGGCTGGTGGTGGGAAGTTTAGGGAGCTGGGAATGATGTGAGTACAGAGGAATACCTCTAGTTTGTCTAGCTCTGCATTCCTGTGCCAAGGGTGACATAGTTTTGCCCACAGGGCAGCAAAAAGTTGCCATTTATAGCAAAATCTATCTGCTCCCAAGTGCTTTACAGTGAAGGAAAGCAAAAATCCCCTTCCTCACTTATTTTGGCAAGAAAGGGGTATGAGCTGAGGGTTGCTGAACAATCTCAGCCTACATCACAACTGTCCAGGGTACACTGGAGATGTCAGGAACAGGCACCAGGAAGAGGAAAGCTTCAAGGGGAACCAATGGGCTGAGGTGGGAGACACCACACAGGGGCTCAAGGGCTTTTCTTCTCCTGCCCATGCCACATCCCCTTCCACCAAACCTACCCCTCACCTCTGTGGGAGTGGAGAGCTGTGTCACCACCACACTAAGTGGGTTCAAAAACTCATCCCACAGACATGTGGATAGCTGTTTGTCTAACAGTAACACAACATGTGGCATCTGGGGACACTTTTGTTCCTTGGTAAGGTGGGACGGGCCTTGTTAGGGTGGGATTACAGATGTTAGCCCAAAATCCAGAGACGGACTGACCTCTCTTTTCCTGTTCAAGGCTTGATAGGAGTGAAGTTCCTAGTGAAAGTGAAAGAAAATTCTTTTCTTTACTCCTTCCTTCCTCAAGCTTGACTGTAGCAGGGTGTCTTTCTCAAAGCTGGCTTGGGAGGCTTTGCTTCCCCCATTCCTTGTGAACCACCACATACTTATGGCCCCACAAGGCATGTCCTCAACTGCTCCTCAGGCCTGCTGGCAAGTCAGTTAATTTCCGTGAAACCTCGGGTAGAACACCTGCCTCTGCCTGTGTTGTTGAGCAGAGGGTGCAGGCCCTCTCTCTGGGGGATGCTGCACCCTTCCCTGACTGCTGCTGGAGGGTATCCAGAGCCAGCTCCCTGCTCTCCTTTAGGGCACAGCTGGGATGCTGAGCTGCTGGGGCTCAAGCCCCAGTGACACCCTGCGAGGAATGGTATTGCTGAGCTCTCCCTAGACAGCAGGACAAGCCTATTCAAGCCTGAAAGGTGGTCAGGCAAAAGAGTATTTATGTAGCTGTATTTATACAGCTGTAGCTGTAAGACATCTGTGGGCATGTGTTTAAACAGCTAGATCTTGCCTGAGTGTTCAGGTGTTAATATTCCACCGGTGTGAGTAAAGACAGGACAATCCTTAAGGATAATACAAACAGAAAGGTCCTGGCATGGTTGTTGCACACCACATGTGTGTGTTCTGGGGAGGTGGGTTCATGTCTGTGGGCTGAGGATCCATGTGCATGGAGCACTGAGTGGAGAGCTTCATGCAGGGGGGCAACTCAAGGATGAGACAGAGGGAGGAGGAAGAGGTTCTTAGTGCTACTTCCAAATTTGGTAGCAATTTGGGGATTTCACACATGGGCATGAAAAGGGACCCTGACACCAGTGCAAGTTCCTTCATTCCAGTAATGATGCATGGGGGTTTAAAGATGTTGATGAGTTCAGACTGCTGATTACAAAAACACACTGAAATCCAGAATGAAAAAGAGGAAGGCTCAGGCAAACTGTAGCTATCTGACTTCTTCCAGAGGAGGTAGTGAGGATTCTGCCCTGGCTGCTCTGTCTGTGACCAAAATAGACCTTCCCCAGCAGATCCTGAGGGTGGTCATCCCAGTATTAAGTTTTCTTTCCTATCATACCTTCATTATTTCCAGGTGATCACACTGTTCCCAGTAGCTTGTGCTGAATGCCAGCAGTGCAGCTGAGCTGTTCCTGACCCCCGGTCTACGGTAATGGGAAGGCTTTGTCGGAAGCCTTCAAGTGGTATCTGTTGCTTGAGGAGCCGTTCATCCAAGATGGTCAATTTTCACTGTGGAGGAGAACGAAGGTCACTCGGAAATGTTTGCTCCAAGGAAAAACTCCCTTCATTTCTATTTTAATCTCTCTGGGGATTAATCGCCTCCTAAAAAAACCCTGCAAGAGCAGAGAAGTAAGAGCAGGCAGGCAAGCACGTGTGATGAGAGGTTGGGGACAACCATGTTTCAGACTGGCTGATGCACAGATTTGCTTTTAGAAAGTATTTTTTTAAAGGGGAAAAAAAAGAAGATAAAGAAGTCCCTGGATGATTAGCTGTAGTTACAACTGAAAACAAGTGGAAAATATCCTAACTGGAGAGCAAAACCCCAACTGCCTGCTAAGAATTCCCTTCCCCCTCTCCTCTGTCCATGGGCCCAGCTTTGAGTGCTGGGGCAGCACCCATCTGTGGAAAAGTATTCCCAGCCATTTCAGGTTGTAGCTTGACAATGTGGTAAACCTCACAGTAGGGCTCCTGCCATCAGATCAAACACACCCTGGCCGTGCCATACACAGGGCAGATAAGTATAAACTTGTCGGTTCCAAATATTTTGCGAACATTTGAGACAATAATTCTTGCACAGCCACGCTTCGTGCATGTTCTGCTCTGTTTTTTCCGTGCATCAGGTGCTGCCCATTCTCCCACGCATGGGGTGAAGCCGTCACGAGCACTACGCGATGCCCGTTCGACAGAAAGGAGCCCTGTTACTGTGCCTCAGCCAGACCAGAGTTACAGGGGTGGGTAGTGCAGGAGGGCATTGGTTGGATGAAAACAATCAGATCCTCACCACCGAGTATATATCACCAAAGATATATGTGGATAGACTGGCAGGTGTTGTATGAATGAAGGGTTTCAGGAGGTTGTTTGAAAGCCAAGTCACCAAGGCGCATCACAGCTTAGCTGGGTCAGTTTGTCTGGGCAAGGGTCACCACCGGAACTCCTTTGGCCAGTGCTGATGCTGAGCTGTGTGGAGCTGCATCCTCCACAACAGTGCTCCTGTTGACTTCTTGGCTGTCCCCCCATCAGGCCCAGCTCTGTTTGGTTGTGAAACCTGAGACTCGTATCCTATGTCCAGCGGGTATGAAGACCAAAGTAAATAAGCCTCAATAGAAACCACACTTGTTAGGGAGAGAAGGCGTGTTGTATTTCATAATTCACCTTGGGACTCGTTCACCGAAGGCTGCTCTGAGCCCATTAGCACTGATGTCTATTTTTAGCCCTGATTCCTTTCAGCTCTGGGTCCCAGTCCATGCGTGTGACATGATGTTAAGAATCCCCTTTTTTTTTAATCCTTTAACCTTTAAAAAACAACTGTGAGGTGTTTTCTCTGCTGGCTTTTCAATGTCCTCTCTTCAAAGCTGAGCTTCTCTGCCTGTGGAGAAGTTTCCCATTCCTCATAGCTGACAGTTTTCTAACCATCCCTGACTTTCTGGCTTTTTTCAGCGCATCAGGGATCCAGTTCAGCAAGCACACAGGACATGGGGGTGCTGGATGAGCAAACCTCTGGGAGGTGACACCAACCTTCCCAGGCGTGCTTAGGAAGCACAGCTGTTTTCCAGCTATAGTTGGAAAGTTCTGATGGCATTTCACTGGAGAGTTTTTGGTATCTCCTTCCTGATCAGTCCTCCCCTCTGGGCTGTTTGAACTGGCTCTTTGCCTGACAGCAGCAAAAGCCTCCCAGAGGCAGAGGGAAAGTTTTGTGTACTGTGAAGGAAAATATGGGGCCTTCTAAAGTGAAAGGAAGCACGGAAATGCAAGATCCTAAGGCTGCTGTTACCAGAGGTAGGCAAACCGGCCATATTTTCTTTCCAGCCTTCTGAAGAGTCAGACGGCTTAAAGGTTCATGCAAGTGAAGATGTTACTGTGCTTGGGAAGCTAGATGAAAGAAGCAGGGAGACAGATGGTCTCATAGGAGGAAAGATGAGTGTGATGAGAGGGATTTCTGTCCTTCCGTATAAGAAGTAAAACTTTCCATAGATACAGACCCTCTGCCATACTTTTCATCAGCAAAGCCCAGGAGTCCAGAGGCTTTTGAGATGGCACACAGAATGATGGGGAAAAAGAAGGAGTGCTGCAGAGGTTGGAGGTGAGGGAGAGGAACACAGCAACATCTGAAGCAAGTGCAGGCAGGATCTGAGCAAGTCTGTAGCCGGGAGCTGTGGGAGAGCACAGAAGGGGCTCCAAACGTTGGTACAATTTAGGAGCTGATGGAGTATGAAGCTGTGAGCATCAGCTATGGAAGGTCCCTGGGATGTATGTCAAAGCCAGGCTCCTGGGGAGCCTATCCACAAAGCTTTACTGAATATAATTGTTTATACATTTTCACCTAATTGGGGTTAATCTGCTTTCTGCTTTGGCTAATCAGCTGGTTCAGAGGCCTAATAGGTTGGAGGGGGATGTTTTGCCCTCCTCCTGTTTTCAAGGCCATGGAGTCAGGGGCGAGCAAGCACTGTGGAGGGGCTCAGAGCTGCCTGCTGTCAAGTCCGGCAGAAAAGTGCTTTATCCCTTGAGGAATGGTGGAGCAGGTCTCCAGGGGGGACTAGTGACTTTCTTCTCACTAATTGGCAGAGTTCATGAAAACGAAGGATTACTGGGGAAAAAAAGCCCTCTGCAAGAGCCTAGCACTGAATGAGAACTGTCTGTAGAGGTCTGCTGAGGCTCCCAAATCCTGGTGGGTACCATCCCCACCTGGCCCTATGTCCTGCCCTCATCCTTCAGCCTCAGGCCCTCACCTCCAGCAAAGGATATGTATGAGTCTGGCACAGATATCTGGTGTCCATCCACTCAGGCACTGCTGCTATTTCGGGTCCCTTTGCTGGCGGGTGGAGGTGAGTCATGGGCATCTCATGCAAAATCTTCCTCATCGCTTTAGGTTAAAGGAGATGCTGTTGCCACCAGAAGCACGTCCTGCCCTTTGAGAGTGGAAAAAAAGTCAGGGTGAGCTCAGCTGTGGGACGAGAGCTCACTGTGCTAAAGGGAGTCTGCTGTAAATGCTGTCTCTAATTATTGCTTGTTACTTAGCTTGTGAATATTGACCAACATCTAGGGCCAATATAAAACATCTTCCATTGCCTTCACTACCATGGCAGTCCTGGCTACCTGCTCCCTTCCCCAAGCACTTGGAGCCCCTTTCATCCCAGTCACAGCTCCCTCAGTCCCTTCCCCAGGCAAGGATGTTAAAGCCGTCACAGTGAGGTGATGCTTTCCTTTGACGTTACTCAGTGCTTCCTCCAGACGTGACTTCAGAGTTTTCTTTTGCAAGATGGCAACTAGACTGGTGAGTCACATGCACGAAGTGCAAGAAATCCTCCTGGACTGGTGACATGTCCAGGTGAGGTGTAACTCCCGAGCAACAACTGTAGCCAAAAAGCATTCCTGCAAGACACAGTCGGACCCGGCTGCAAAGGCGCCTCAGCTACACTACAGCGCAAGGACAGACCAGCAAGGAGCCTGGGAGCTCACAGAGCAGGGGCTCAGCTCTGGCAGAGATGCTCAGAAGTGTGGGACCCCAGTTCTCCCTGACACCATTCAGATCTCAGTTCAACAAGGCCATCAGCAATCTGACCATGCTTTCAAAGTGGCCCTGTTCTGAGCAGGCAGCTGGAGCTCCAGGGGTCCCTCCTCACCTACATCTTTTATTCTAGCAAGAAGCTCCCTGCTAAGGCTGTTTAAAGCTGAAATGCCAGGGAGAGTAACAGGACCCTATCTTTTTTTTTTTTGCCTGTATCAGACAACCAACACTGATTTTTCAACTTCATTGCAGTGGGGCTCAGGCACTGACCAAAATGCTTAAGGAAAATGTAATGCCTGAGTCAAGGAAGGGTCACACGCGGGTGGACTGAGAGTCATTTCTGCACCACTCAGTCATCATCAGATGCAGTAACATTCATCCCACCTCCTTTTTTTCTTCCTCCCTTAGTGCAACTAACCTCCCCTTTGCAACAGGGATCACCTCACGCCCAGTTGCATTAATTCAACTGTTAGCATGGGCAGAGTACAACAATTGGAAGACTTTATTATTGTTTTTAATCATCTCCAACTGGGGGTTCCACAGTAGAGTGTCCAAGACAAATTAAAGCAGCTGCCACCCTCCACCTCTCATTTTTTCCCTCCCTAGTGCTCTCTTTGCTATTTGAGTTTATATTGTTCAGTATGTGAGGTAAGCAACCCAGCTTTAAAACAACACAAAAAAACAAAAGGTTATGAGGAAGGAGGGATGACAACATGGAGTTTTAATTGCAGAGCCTTTCAGTGCTGTGGTTTAGAGTGATCCTTCACAGAGGTAGACACATATCTAAGAAGGGCACAGCAGTTCAGGAACAGGGCTTGAAGCATCTCCAGCTAGCTTTAGCACAACAGCACTAGGAGCAATGAATAGCTAGGACTTCATGGTGACTGTCCACATGCAAAAGGCCAGCTTTCTGACAGAGGTCTCACAGAAGTGAGCCATACAGGCATTACCAGTAAATCAAAGCATACAGAAAAAGGTTAGATATTCAGAGGGAAGCAGCATGACTCACTTTAACTCACAGAGACAGCTTGGACCCCAGACAACAGCAATGCCTTCCTCAAAAGTGGAGGATATAGAATTCATGATCAATCCCTGCCCTCATTCCACAGAAGGCACTAGCCAGTATCAGGATGGGGCAAATACCATGCACGGAGGACACCGGGAAACACTATCCCTTGCTTGGCTAAGCAAGTAGGAAAATCAGTGTCAGAAGTTTGAGAACAAGGCTGTTGGATCCAAGTGCCATTCAGTGGAAGCCTGTTCTCCTTCTGAACCCAGCAAACAGCCCCTTAAGGCAGGCCAGCTCTTCTCTCCACTCAGAAGCCAAGATGCAGTCAGAGGCCAAGAAGCTTCCTGAGCTTTAGGCTGTGAGATGCAAGTCCTTGCAAACAGTTTGTCACATTAAGCACTGAGCTACAGAGTAAGGTGCACCAGGGCTTTTACACATGCTGTTGTCTGCAGGCCAAGCAGCTCTGCTTCCCTATTACAGAAACAGGAAGCCAGGGACTAACCCTTGCACTCACCACCACACCCTAAGTCAAGTGGGGAGGTTGCCCTGAACCAGTTTTTGCCTTGAGAAAAACATCCACCTAAGACCATGTGGGGGCATCCTCTTATAATCCATCTTTATTTGTAAAAATCCACATATAAAATCTTCAGTTTCCTTTTACAAAAACATAAAGGCACGTAAAACTACTCAAACTCTCATCCCCCTGGACTGATGGTCGGACACTCCCCCCACCCCAACTTCCCCCTTGCTTTCTCCTCCAGTCCATGTTTCTTCATGTTTCCTTTAGTTTCAGCTCACTCCTGCCCAGGCACAGTTCTGCTCTTGCAAAGATGAAGTATGCACACAGGGGAGATGGTGGAGAAGTGGCATGGGCTGTGCGTGGAATGTTTTACAGGTACTTTTTAGTAGTAGGTCTCTCTTTCCACCCAGCCTAAAGGAAAAGGAGGGAGAAGGCACAGTTAGTCTTAAGGCAGACCAAGTATGAGGTTCACAAGGGTTCCTTTTAGGCTCTGAAAACTTGCACTACAGCACCTCAGCTAGTAAGTGACCTGTCACAATGGAAAAATCTTGCCAAGTTGTTGGTGTTCTGCAGCTTTCTGGACCTCTTCCAGCTTCCTAGAACTATCCAAGCATTAATCAGTCTTTTCCATCTACTTCAGTGCACTCCTACTTTCATATACTGTGAGAGAATGCACAGACAGCCAGAGGTCCTTAGTTTGAACTAACTGCACACTTAACTTGAGGAAGTGAAAACACAGCAAAATACACCCCTGAAGAGGGCTCAGAGGTCCCCAAGCTTTGTTGGAGCTTCTGGAGAACTCAGCAGCATGAAGAGATGGGGAGGGAAACACAGAGATGAGCAGCGTATTCTTACCGCCAGGATTGCGTCTGATAATGAGCTTTCTGACTTCATCATACACAAATATGAGGAGGGAGTATGGGAAAGCACAGAACCACCAGGTCGGCCTGTTTGGGAGAAGAGGCAGTGAGAACACAGGCTGTGGAGATGCTGTCTGACTAGCAGAACTCCGACTTGATGGCACACACAAGTGCAGGAAGGCTGGCATGACCAAGCTTGCCAGAGTGACAGCTCCTACATGGCTGGGGTTCAGTCAAGAAGCCTCCAAGCCAAGAATTACCAGCAGGTTTTCTGCTGCAACAGATTCATTCACTTTTGGATATTAATTCCAGCACAAGGTGTGGCATAGCACCATTGTTCATCCTGTATCAGCAGCTCCCCACCTATTAATCTAGCAGTATTTCCTCTAACTACACATAACCTTTGTGCCCAGAGCCTTGCTCGCTGGAACTGTATTGCTTCCCTCATGATTTACATGTGCTAACATCCAGCAGCTGCAGGCACTGGGCAGAGGCCAGCTTTCCTGTTAGGAAATGCTCACACTTCAGCACCCAACTCCAGGCAACCCTTCTGAACAGAATGCAAGATGTACCAGCATTTTTTTTTCCCCCATGAAAATTTCTTGACACTTAAACTTTGAACGGTCCTCTGGCTTAAGACTAAACTCTGCCATGAAATGTTGCAATGCTGTTGAGCAACGCTTAAGATGTTGGCACATTCCCAACTGTTAGGAAAATTACTGTGCATCAACTGGTCATCTGCATCTATGTTGCATCTTTCAAAAGACTCTTGTTCTGTTCCCAGGGAAGGTAGGAAAAGGCACAAGACATCATCAGCAGTTCTTTAGTACAGATGAGTTATCTGGCCTAGGATTTAGAGCAATGCCACTGGCTTTCTTTGAAGATGCAGTCCCTTACCCATAAAAATACTCCATGCAATGAAGTACAAGAGGCAGCTGCACTAGAGCACACTGTACTGGAGTTGTATTGCTGATTTCTAGTGAGGCACTGAACTGCAGGCTCCCCATAAACATTCCACACACAGGGAAGAAAACCCTGGTATGCCACACTACAGCACAGGATCACTGATACCCTCTAGCCTGAACTCTTAAGACTCGGTTTTGTGCTCCACAAGTTCACAACTACTTTTATCCATCTCCCCACCCAAGCACTATTGTTTTGTGGTACAGTCTGTTGCACTAAAAGCATGATGCAACTTACTTCAGAGGATACATCCTTAGAGCAACATCCATCCCAGGGCAGTAGGACAGGAACGCAGCCAGAGCAGTCTCCTCAAAGAGACCAAAGATTAAGATCTTGTTCCTAGAAAAACAAGGAAAGAAGTCAGGGACAAAGTACTTTCAGAGATGACATCCTAAAAAACACCTAGTTGCCACATGGTAGTGAAATGGAAACTGACATTCCAGTCTAGCCGAAAGTTCAAGTGGGGACTACCAGGCCATCCAAGGTGACAGCACAGTATTCAGGAGGATCTTTTATGTCTCTTCACAGAGACACACCAGTTCACGACCAAGTTAACCAGCAATTGCTTTCATCACAAATTCAGAGGGAGACTGGGATTCACGCCACCAGATCTCTTGATGTATAAGATCAAGAGATCAAGGCTGTGTGCTGGAGTATCAGTGTCCTATGAGGTGGGCTAGCTCCCACAGACAATGCCAACAGAACTTCTCTTTGTCTCAGCCTGACAATTTTAACAAGTACTACACTTGTCTTCTTTTATCCACTACCAAGGCACCAGACTGGTCATGACTTATGCCAAAACACCCAGACACTGTTGGGACAAAGGATGAGAATGCTATGTGCTGGAGAGTACACAGAGTCCAATTCTATCCTCCGTGGACACATCGACTTACTTCATCCCCTGCTGGAAGACAGAGTTTCTTCGGGTCTTACAAATGATCAAATCTGCCCACTGGACAACCACGATGCTGACAAAGAAGGCTGTATGGCAAGTGAACTCCACGATTTTCCTCTGTTCATAGGTCTAGGAAGCAGACAAAGCAGAAAGCATTCATTCAGACAGGCTGCCTTTGCTCTCTGGTGCTCAGATCAAGTCCAGCGGGCGTTAGTATTCTGGAGGGCAGCCTCTAAGCTGTGCCTCAAAACTTACCCACTGCTGCCCATAGCTGTCTTCCACATCATTAATCCATCTGTCATCCCACTGAACTCTGATCCCTAGCAAGCCAGAAGGCCAGAACCCATTCTCTGCCATGATTACAAAATAGGTGAAGAAGCCTCCAAGGGCCTGGATCATACCTAAACAGGTAAGAAAAGACAAACTGATGAAGCTACTGTGCAGAGCAATTAGAGAACAGCAGTATGAGGAAACCTCAACTACCTTAAAAATCACTCCTTGTGGGTGCTCAGTGTCCCAAGCAGCAGCTGCAGAAATAGTTCACACTAACATCAAACTCAGCTGCAATGCTTTTGCTGAGCGGCTTCTGCCCCGACTTTGTACAGAGTTACTTCTGTTCTGCCCTGTGCTGTGATGGCACCGTACTCAAGGACACAAGATAAAACTCCCTTTGTATTCTCATTAAGCCTTGCCCACCCCCAACCCTTGCAAAATACAGTCAAGAAGGTTCCCAAGGTCTGCTGCAATTAAGCATGAGCTCCCGTCCTGTGAACTGGGCACGTCTCTGTAGCTGCCTTTAATCAAGGCTCCTAATACTGTGTGTTTAGGGATACGCTGGAGAGAATCCTTTACTTCTAATTAAACTAACAATGGGATCTATGTTCTTGCTGAACAAGTCTGAACCAGAGGAGAGCTGGTTGTCAGCCAGCTCCTTTACAGCACTGTGCAATTAAACAAAATTACTGTGAAAGCGATTCAATGGATCAAGCTGCACAAGCCACCACTATAAACCATGGGGGAGAATCACGGCAAGTTCTCAACAGCCTGAGGTTCTGGTTTACACACCCCAAACCTCAACCCTACCAAAATAAGCAGAGCAGTCACTGACTCAGGATTGTGTACAACCTCTGCTACCACTGAGTTCAAACTGGTGCCAGAGAAAACAGAGCACTTTACCAATCTGCCCATAGGCCATGCTGATCAGCCGTTCATTCACCAGCTTGTCTGTTTTGGGATTTCTGGGCTGCCTCTTCATGATGTCACTCTCTGCTTGCTCATATGCCAGGGAGATAGCAGGGACCTTTGAGGGTAGCAGGACTGCTGTTAGAACCATTTCAATTTTCCACTGTACAGAGCCTTCCCAATCCCATGTATTCACTGTGAGAAACAACAGCACTCCCTAAAAGCCCTAGTTGTGGTATTCCAAAAGAACCTTACCCCCTTTCCCATCCGCAGTTTGTCCTTACATGGAGCTGAAAGATCCTCAGACTCAAGAGAGCCATGAGATGGATGTGGATAAAGGGAGTATCAGATGGTGACATATTTTAAATCAGAACACTAGAGAAAACTGCATTTAAGCATTTTCCTTCCACCTGTCCTTTCTTTACAGTACCTAAGAACACACACATTTTTTCTTGAAACAAAAAAAACCACATTTACCATGTCAGTGCCCAAGTCAATGCAAAGGATGGTGACCGTTCCCAGTGGAAGGGGTATGTTTGCAATGATGAAGATCAGGAACGGCGTGATTTCAGGAATGTTACTGGTCAAGGTGTAAGCAATAGACTTCTTCAGGTTATCGAAGATCAGACGCCCTGGGGCAAGGAAGAGAGAACAGGGTAACTCTCACAGAGCAGCAGAAGGCAGCCAAACAGCTCACAGGCAGCTTCAGTGGTAACACCAAATGGCAAAACAGTGCAGCAAATGAAAGGGTCGTCTTGCATGTTAAGAGTGAGACTGTGCTCCACACACAGCATCACCTATAGAGAGTAACATTTCTGGTCACAGCAATCAGGGCTCACTGCATACAGCAGTAGGATACTAAGCACCAGGTGCTGGAGATCATCCAGAGCCCCTGGAGGTACCCTCTGTGCTGCTCCTGTTGGAGAGCTACTGCTCCATCAGGGAGGAAAATGTGTCAGACTCAGCTGGCAAAGATGACTGTAGGGTCACGTGTGAGGCAAAAGCACAAAGTAGCTTTTGTTACTCAGCTGCTTCTTACTGTTATCCATCCCAAAGGGTCATGCTGAACCCATGGAAAGGAGTAAGACTTTGAAGAGAGGAGGAAAGCGCTGCTCTCCTTGAAAACTCTTGTCATGGAGACAAGCTCAAATAAAGAGCCCTCCAGATGCCTCTGTTCAGAGTAGATAAGGAACACTGCTGAAGCATGTTACTTTACCATCACTGCAAACAAGTTAGAAACTCACCTTCTTCAACCCCAGTGACAATGGAGGCAAAGTTGTCATCCAGCAGAATCATGTCAGCTGCCTGCTTGGAGACATCTGAGCCAGCAATACCCATAGCAACACCAATGTCAGCCTTCTTCAGGGCTGGGGAATCATTCACACCATCACCTGTGACTGCTACAATGGCACCCTAGTCACAAAGAGAGGAACAGCAAGACTGAAATCAGAATGTAAGATGTTTTGAGCAGAAAAGCTTTCTCCTTTATCTTTCAGATGAAGAAAAAAACCTATTTGACTTTGCTGTAAAGAGAACTCATTTCTTTCTTGCCCTCCCCTTACCCTTTCCCTGTTCTGATCAGCCTTATCAAGGGAACCATGCTGCTCTTTCCAAAGGAGATGCTGGACAACATGTTGAATCCTCCTCTCCCAAGCACATCCAGAGCACTTAGGAATTAAGTATGCTAACAAACAGCCTAGGATCAGAAGAAAGCCTCAGTAAAAACAGGAGATGTTTTCCTGCCAGACCCTTATATTTATGTATCTTAGAGAAACCTGACATCAGCAGCTGAAGGCTGCTGACAGACTGAGATTTAATCTGTCCCTTTACATGAGGGCACTGTGGAGACTTAGCCCTGCCACGTCAGCAGCAGAACTGGTTGGTAGTTTACATATATACATCTGGGGATTTCTCTCACGTGACATCCCTAGATCCCTCTCTTTACCTGTCGCTGACAGCCTTCCACAATGATAAGCTTCTGTTGAGGAGATGTCCTGGCAAAGACAATTTCTGTATGATGAAGCAGGATGTCATCCAGTTGCTCACTAGTCATGTCCTTCAAATCTGAACCATGAACAACACAGGCTTTGGCATCCCTGCAAACAAGAGACAATGTTTTACTTCACAAGAAGTTTCTCATTAGCTGTACATACCCCATAAAACTATGGCTCTTCTGTGCTCTTGGGAAAGACCAACTTCTACTGTGACTAAATACTAATCCAGGCAGCCTCTGCACAGAGGTTTGATGCTCAAAATTTAAAAGTCAGATGAGGAACACAAAGAAAAGGACAACAAGACAGAACCACGCAAAAGACAAAAAGCCTCATGAGCAGATTAATTCTTCCTATAGCTTTCTCGAGTGTATCAAGGCAAAGACCAGTTGTTTCCATAAATCTTGGCCTCTCTGCAATAAGGGAACCCCTGGCTCAGGCAGTTAGCTTCCAACATTTCAAGAGATGCTGCTGTCTTCTGCAGGCAATCCTTTTTGCTATAGACTGATGACCTACGTGTGGCTCTTCACAGAGAGGGCTCACACTAGGTCAGTTCCAACTAATTTACACCCTGCAACAACAAAAGCATGCAACATTATATTTAGAGTGGCTTGGTACCCTCCATGCAACAGCAAAATACCACCTCTCTAAGCCAGCATACCATCCCTTATAGGTCTAGGAGACTGTCCACACAGCTCTTGACATCACCCAGTTTAGACAGGGAAATTCCTTCCCCACCCTTAGAGCCAGCTGCTGACCTGCTCAGTCACACAGCCCAGCCAACCCCAGCCTACATTGCTGGGTTATGAAGTTACCCTCAAAAGAAAAAAAAAAAATCCCCAAGCAATTTCATTTCACAGGGTGTCTCTATTCACAGTTCATAAGCTACATGGCTACCCTCCAGCCCAAACACAGGCTGGGTCAAGCTAAGCAATGCAGACAGCCCAGCCATTCTGCAAACAGCCTGCTTATGCCAAAGCACATTTTCTGAGGATGCCTCAAGTTCTGTGCTAGGCTGTGAAGGCAAACATTAACCCTTAAGAGGAAGGAGCTCCATTTCTACATTTATTCTGCTTGTAGCTATGCACTGGTGTCAACTCCTCTACCTGGCCTAAGTTCTGCTCCCTTTGCCCTCCTACAATCTTACTCTTAACTACTTCCTACACACGAGACATGCAGATTTAAGAAAGCCTTGTGCATTCTTCACATAACTCATGACACATGTTGAAGAGCCACAATCTGCTGAGCTAAGCAAATGTCAAGCTTTTCATGTCCGAGGGAGATGCTGAGGGATTGTCCAAGACAGAGGCAAATGCTTAATTCTTTGAACAGCTCTGACTTTCCCCAGCAGTCATTACCTAGGGTTGACCTGGCTGACAGGAATGTTGAGTCGAGCAGCAATATCTTCTACAGTTTCATTGCCCTCAGAGATGATGCCGACACCCTTGGCAATGGCTTTGGCTGTGATCGGATGGTCTCCAGTAACCATGATAACCTGAAATGCAAACAGACTGCCATGAAGGCCTTGCCTGTACTGCAGAGCAACACTGCCCAAAAGGCAGGGTCCCTTAGAGTGAAAAGGCTGTGTGTATATTGTTCTACTAGGGAGCCCTAGCACAGAGCAAGTCTGAGGTACAGGCAGCAACCTACTACCGGTATGCAAGGGATTGAGGTGGATGGAAGACAAAGAAATTTGTTAATCTTGAGCCAATGGAGCCAGTTCCATTTCCAGCCTGTGCTTCCCTCTTGTCTCAGTCAGTACTGCAGCACATGGAGAACACACTCTGAGCCAAATCATGTGCTTTGGGACACCGTGCTGTCTGCCTTGCCAGTGCCCTAGCAGTTTGGAGTTGAACTCATCTGTCAGTCCATTAACATACAACCATTTGCATTTAACTTAGAAGTTAAGCCTGAAGTAGTACTGATCACTTAAATCCTGATCAGTTACTTCATCCACTCACATTACAGCAACACAGACAGCCAGGGAAGCCCTTCATTTCCACAGGTATAAAGTGAGGTGATTTTCAACCCAGGAATAAATTACCTTGATCCCAGCACTTCTGCATTTGCCAACAGCATCTGGCACAGCAGCACGAGGTGGGTCAATCATAGACATCAGTCCTACAAAGCAGAGTTTGTCTACAGGGAAGTTCAGGTCATCTGTATCAAACTGGAAGCCGTCAGGAAACTGATCGTCAGGCAGAGCCAAGTGGCAGAATCCTGTAACACATCAAACCCACGTTTACTCTATTCCTACATATCAGGAGGCAGAGAGTGAACACTTCTTGCTTCTGCAAACAGCTAGGCAAGAATAACAGGGCAGCGTCACAGGTTTAGCCAGGGCTGTTGAGACAGGAGTCATGCTCGTACTCTGATAACTAACAACTGTTGCTAGGTGCCCAGACACAGCCTGGGTCGTGTGCAGTGAAACAAACCTAATACCACGTGGTCCCTTGGACACTGAAGGTCCCAAATGCCTTGCTGCATTTTGATCTGTGCGACCCAGCTGCTGGGCAGGACAAGACCCTGCAGGCTGCCTTTTAGATTAAAGGCAAGACTGTTCCTACATGAATTGCTGAAGTGACCTTAGCACCATGGTTACACTGCAGGAACACAGTGACCCTCCACTTAATCTGTGGGGACTGCATAGGAACATGAAGGACAAATCATTTCCAATGTAATAAGGCTGTTTTTCCTTACCTAACACTCTCTCCCCGAGGCCTCCCAATTCAAGGTAGGCATTCTGAAAAGCATCTTTCATTTCCTCATCCAGTGGTTGCTCTTTGCCATGAATTAGAATGGTGCTGCAGCGATCCAAGATCCTCTCTGGAGCTCCCTTCATCACCAGCAAGTAACGGGATTCTGATGGATTTGCATTTTTGTGGATAGACAGCTAAGGGTGGAAGAAATGAATCTGTTCTATAGACATGTACTGTGAAGGTCATGAGCATAAGCATTAATGTTTTGCAACTACAGTATCTCAGGACCATTTGTGATATCCTGCTCTAGTTTTCAACTGCCCACACTTTAAAGATGGGTGCAAACTAAGGAATCTGTGTAGTCTTTAACAGTAACATATAACTGCAGATGTTGCAATGGCCTTTTTTGTACCCAAGTTCCACTTGTAAAAGGTCACTTCCCAGCAGTTCATTCCTATTACCAGATTTGAGTTCTTCCACACTCTGTGCACCACTGCTACACAGGTTGACAGCATGTCTAATCTTTTGTTAGAAGCTGACACCTTAGTGTCAAGCACAGCTCCAGAAGCTCTTACACAGTGTAACTAAGTATGGTCTGTTAACTTCAATTTATAAAGCAGTCTTCGAGCAAGTAATGGCTAGACAAGATTTTGGTGCCAGAACAAGTTTTGAGGCAAATTTACCTAAGTGCTTCACAGAGTAGCATTCTTTCAAGAGGACACATGCTTACCTGGTACTTGTTGGTAGAGTTAAACGGAATTTCCACCACCTTGGGATATCTTTCTCTCATCTCCTTGACAGAACCACAGCACAATTCAATGCATTTCAGAAGTGCAGACTCAGAGGCATCTCCTGCCACTGCTCGCTGAGGAAAGAGACAACTGTCAAAACATACACCCACAGAAGACTGGATATTTAAAATAAATTTTTGAAGTGATTTAATCACAGCCCAGTCCCAGCTTCTACATTACATTATATGAAAGCAAAGAATAAATAATTCTATTATCTAGTACTGACAAATGCTGCATTTCAGAATGCCAAGCCTCCCATCTTGAGAGAGCAGCAGTCTTCTTGTTCCAAAGTCAAGAAGCCCTTTTAAAGGGTAGAGAAAAGTCAGATCACCATGTGCAGCCAGACCAAATGAGACTGGAGGGTAAACTTGGAGAAGAACCCCTGTAAGCTGCTTGCCATGAAGAACAGCAAATGTGAGTGAAGACTGATAACATGCACACAGAAACATTTTCATGTGCTGTCTCACTCCAATATAAGATCAGCTTCTCAAGCCTCTGGGAGAGGTTTGACCTGTCCACACCTCCTTTTCCCATAAGGTTAGGGCTGGTGGAGATGGAAGATAGGGGTTCCCAGCCCTGGAGATCTGTGTGTGGTGGAGTTTCCTTTGCTGCAATTGAAGCCAAGTATTTCTTGCCCTTCCAGTCTCTTTGTCCATGAAAAACTTTTTTTTTTTTTTTAATTTCTTGACTACTTTCAGGCATCTAAAGGCTTCTCAAAACTCCCCCCCTCTTCCCAAGCCTTCCTTAACCAAGAAGAACTCCAGCTCTAACTTCAAGTCAGGTTTTGAAGGCCTGAGATACAATCAGAGGATTACTAAGGAAAAATAGTTTGTTCCATCATCTCTATCACCACAGCATCAGAACACCCTTGGGAAGACATTTACTAAGCAACATGACTAATATTTGACAGATTATAAGCACTGTACAGTTAATTTCAGCCCTGGCTGGGTCACAGTTCAGAAGCAGGAATGTGAGCTGGTGTTATTGCCAGCATTTGCACCAGCACTGAACCAGTGAAAGCTTAGAGACTTGCCAGTGAGATCAGACTGGCCAGAGACAATCTCCCACAAGTGCTCCTCCCCCAGCTCTGATGTCTACTTCTCCCAGCACCAGGTGTTTGTAGCTTTTAAGTGTACAAATGCCAGAGATAGAAATTCTTGGAACAGCCAGATATTGGAAAATGCCTAGGAAAGCTTTCTGGTCTTTTCTAGCCCTGTCTGAAATATCTGACCTCCCAAACTGAGTGTAGATGCCAGCAGACAGTAGGGATTTGCTGGGGGAAAAATGTCTTCCCAATCCCATTCCCCCTGCCCACAGGACACCTCCTCTGAGAGTGCTAGACTGCAGAAAAGATTAGGAGTGGCAGATACCACTACTTTGCAGGTTCCTGTGACCCACAGGATGTAATCTTGCTACCACTATGGAAGGGTGGTGGTGGGGAACAGGACAAATATTTCTTTCTGGAACTCACCTTAAGAATTGGTACATTTTCCTGGTTGGCCTGAAACACAGCACGGTTACAGAGACCTGCAATTCTGGACAAAGCACTCCAAGTGGCTGAGCTCTTGTCAAAGGAAGCACCTGAAAGCAGAGGAAGAATGTCAAAAAGCCACCCCTCAAAGAAGTCACATTAGCTCAAAATCCCCTAGGTTTAAGAGCAAGACGTCTTTACCTCAGAAATATGAAACACTCAGAGCATGTTAGCACACTACATCTCTTTCATTCCTCCTCCCTTCCCAGGTACTTGATGAGAGTTGATTATTTTAAGACCAGAGGGTGAAACAGCAGCAGTGCAAGAGAACACCTCTGCTTTCAAGATTCCAGTAACGGCTGTATCCAGCCGCAGCAGAGGACACACTGACAAAGCCAAGGAATTCTGGACAGATAACATTCATTCAGAGGGCTTAAGTAAAGGATGCTGGGTTCCATCTCCAGATTGTCTCACTTTATCCATCAATGTAGGAACTGGATGAAATAGCTCCCAAGGGAAAGGAACTGAAGAGACAGTTAAGTGATAACCTAACGTATTTTCCATGAAGTCAAATCTTCTAGGTTTATTTCCACAGCAGCTAAGCCAACCATTGCCAGGCTGAGGGCTTCCAAAAAATCTATTTATAGCTTGTTACTTTGCACTAGTGTTAAGTGGCTTTTTTAAAGTGGTGCAGACAAGTACAATGTTTTAGAGTGGCTCGGGGCAGGGTGCAGCAACACCACTGGAAAAAGATTTATGCTAATAATGTGTTGCAAGCACATTTCACAAGGCAGATGATGGCTAGGAACCTCCTGAGTTTGGTTGTATTGAACAGTTCTGGAGAGAGAAGCATCTCTCCTAACTGCACAGCACACAGATTTCAGATTCTTATCAACTAGAGAAACTTCCTGCTCAAGTCTTACGTACATTGCTGCTGCTAAGCAAACACAACCTGGATGTTCTGGGAAAACTCCTGTTCAAAGGCAACCTTCTAGTTCCACATGGGAACTTTCCATCTATATCCAGCCTCAAGTCATTATAATCAGGGCCAACACTTCTGCTGTCCATACTTTCAATACACTAAGATTAAGAAATTTCATCAAGATACATTTTGGCAAAGATAATCAGGTACTTTGCAAATATTTCCATGTACAGGACAAACATATGGGGCTGAACATACAAGAGGCTCAAATTCCAATGGAGTAATTCTGCACAAAAGACAGGCTATACAGAGTTTAAGGATTAAACAGAATTGTGGTATAGTGGTGGTATAGGCTTTCTATATCACTTCAATTTTGGGGGTTTTTTTAAATGCTCATTCTAGATTGTATGCTAGAAGTTCTTGCATTGTGAACTTCACTTGGACTGGAGAGCAGGAAACACAGGTTCTTAGAAGTGCCAGTGCCCAGAAAAAGACACTTTTTAAATGCAATGCCTCAAGCACTAAGAGGTGGTCTTACCACTCTGGTTCTCTGTAGTATCAGCCTCGTGAATCTGATTGTCAAACCACATGTGGGCAACTGTCATGCGGTTCTGTGTCAGAGTGCCTGTTTTGTCAGAGCAGATGGTGGATGTGGAGCCCAGGGTCTCCACGGCTTCGAGGTTCTTCACCAAGCAGTTCTTGCGAGCCATACGCTTGGCTGTTAGTGTCAGACATACCTGGGGACAAGAAAGAAGGCGACAGGTTAGATGCACTTGTGCAGTAACAACGCTGCTGTCCAACTCAATGTGCACATGGAATGACAGCCAGCTTCCATGCCCTGCAGTGATCCCCTTACTCCTTGTTCCCTCTGCGAGTGCAAAATAAACAGCGACACTTCAGCCCAGGTGCTGGGTTTAAATGACACATTTTTCTCATCACAAAACCTCCGGAAAAGGCTTCAGCCTCCTGCTTCTCAGTGCATTAAGAAGGAAATAACATGCCCCAGACTAACATTTCAGTCAAAGTTGCCACCTCCTAATCATGGGAGCTCTCAAAATAGGTGAAGGCAGGACATATACGAGATGGCCCCAATTCGCTCTGTTGACAGGGCTTGCAACTTACTGGTGTAGGAAGTGAGCAGCTCTAGCTACACTTTCTAGAGGCTCTTACCTGGTTCCATTTCCAACTGTTCACTCCCTGGCTTGGTTGCTGCTCTCCTTCCGAAGGCTGCATGGAAGCCTCTAGCCCTGTCCACACCACTCCATATACACCTAAGCACACCTAGATACTCTCACCACCTCTTCCGAAAACCAAACTTATAAAAACCTCTGCCCAGATCAGAAGCTGGAACTAGAGTGAGGCTTGTTGAATGCTCTGCCAGCCAGTAAGGGTTGGAAGGGCTGGTGTGCACGTGGGTGTAGAAAACCTGACAGTTGCAAGAGGAAAGCCCCTTCTTGCCATAGAAAATGGCAAGACAAGTCCACAACTCCTAGTATTGCTCACTTCAGCTGTAAGATGCCAAGCCTCTATGCAGGTGTCCCTTCAGAATCCATCTTTATTAGAAAAACTGCTGCAGCATTTGACATTAAGGCAACTAGTCCAAATACACTGAACTTATAAAGCCCAGCCCTACACACTCACCAGAGTACCTTCCATTACTTTAGAGTTCACCTCTGTGAATGCACACTGAGCACAAACCACTCTACTTCCTTAAGGACCATACATGTAACAAATTCCATCATTTTTTCCAACTTCACTCACCGTAACCGTTGCAAGCAGCCCCTCAGGGACATTGGCAACAATGATCCCGATGAGGAAGATAACAGCCTCCAGCCACGTGTACTCAAGGATGAGTGAAAGGATGAAGAAGGAGACACCCAGGAACACAGCCACTCCAGTGATGAGGTGGATAAAGTGCTCAATCTCCATGGCAATTGGAGTTTTCCCTCCTTCCAGTCCAGAAGCCAAACTGGCAATGCGGCCCATCACAGTGCGATCCCCAGTGCTAATGACAATGCCACGAGCAGTGCCTGGAAGAGACACAGGTTTTAGAAAACAAAAACAGTCACAGCTTAATATCCTGCAGGTGTGGAAGAGATGCTCTGGGTGGGCTTCAGCACAAAGACTGCCTACCACCATACTCAGAGCTGCAAAAAAAGTCCTGCCAGACATGTCTGACACTCCTGCTTTCTTCAACAGCTGCAGTATTTCTTACGGCTCTACCTATTTTGGTTCACATTATGTTATCTGCACTTTAACACAGCTATAATAAAGCAGGCAGGCTAGAATACACACCACAGACAGCTCCTCCTCTAAGAGGAGAAAGAACAAAAGAAACAGTAGTGCTGTGGAGTCTTTGCTCATTCTACAGTACTGCAGCTGGAATGGGCAAAGACTTTGCTGGGAACTTGCAACCTGCTCTTGCATGGTAGAAGTAGGCTCATGGTGTATTCACGGTGCTTACCTCTACAGTTCAATCTCTATCACTGCTAATATTTCAGGGAAGTAGGAGACACACATACCTTCCACACAGTTGGTGGAAAAGAAGGCAATGTTCCTGGTCTCCAGTGGGTTCTCATGGGAGAAGTCTGGAGACCTGGTCTGAGGCTCTGATTCACCAGTAAGTGAGGAGTTATCCACCTATATGAAAGAGAATACTTTATCATACACAAGCAGACATATTCCTATCAGGTACTTCCCTCACCCTTCCCTTCCACTCCAGCCCCCATTCACAGCATAGAAGACTAAGTAATCCCCTTCAGAATGAAGTTTCCAGATAGTCTGTTATTACTGTACCTTGCAACCATGTGCAGATATGATCCGAAGGTCTGCTGGAATTCTGTCTCCTCCTTTCACTTCCACTAGATCTCCAACTACAACACCTTCAGCATTTATGCTCATCTTCTCACCATTTCTGACTACAAGTGCTTGCTGAAAGACAGTGAAGAAACAATCTCTGTCAAAAGCAACTCTTAAGAAAGGGCTCAAAGATCCAAGTATCTTAAAACAGCTACGCTACGAATTTACACGCTTTCTGCTTGTACTAAGATGTTTATATCTGATAAACACGTTATTTAAGAAAAATAACTATTTTTTGTTCTCTTGATATTAAAACTCCTTGTTCCCAAGGTGACAATGTGATAGGTATGATACAGACTGTCCATGAAGGAATCCAAATTTTAGTGCTTGTCACACCAGCTACTGAACTCCCCAGACTGTTGAGAACGTGTCCTGTGATTGTTAATAAGCTGGTGGAACTCACAGGGTTTCAGGAACTATCTTGGCCTACTAGTAGCATAGTTACTTGGAACATAAAGTCAAATGAGTCTCACAAATCCCTCAAAATTAAGAGCTAGTAACCCACACCAACAGCCGGGCCTTTGCAGTTGAAGCCAATGTTTAAAACTATTAATACCTTTGAGCAAGCTATGGCTTGCCAGACCTCAAGGAAGTGATTTATTCCATACCTGAGGCACCAAGTTCTTGAAGGACTCCATGATCTTGGAACTTTTTGCTTCTTGGTAGTAAGAGAAACAGCCAGTAATGATAACCACAGCTGCCAACACAATACCCAGGTACAGCTACAAAGAGCAGAGAAAGTGAGTCACAGGACAATCTGCCTGAAAGGCTTCCAGTTTGTCCAAATAAATTGCTTGGCATTTAAGTGCCCCATTACAAGCATGAAGGTACTTGCAGTCTCTGTACATTTTGTACACAAAGGCTGTCCACAAGCTAGTGTTGTTAACACACCACAAGGGAAGTCGGCTGTTCATGTCATTATGTGGAAGCACTCCAAAACATGTTAAGCTCACACACTGAATTTCCCGTGCTTATGGGAAAAGCTTCTGGACTGAATGCTTAGAGGAAGTTAATCTGCTTTGAGCCAAACAAGCTGCTCAGCCTGCCTTGGAGGTAAAACAGACATTTTAACTTACATTATCATTGTTGGGTTCCTCCTCCATCAAACTCTGTATGCCGTAAGCCAGAAAGCACAGAATAGCACCAATCCACAACAGGAGCGAGAATCCTCCAAAGAGCTGCCGACAGAACTTCACCCATTCAGGAGTGGTGGGTGGGGGCGTGAGGGAATTTGGGCCATCACGAGCCAGGATCTCAGCTGCACGTGCAGAAGTCAATCCCTACAACAGAGGTTCCTTTTTTAGGCATTGCGGCAAGACTGACTGCAGAAGGTAGGTCTGAATTTGTTCAAGTTCTACCACAGCAACAAGGAGCAGCTAATAGGTAATGGAGATGCCCACAGCTGCCAGGGTTCCACAACGCAAGCGCGGGATGTGAAAGCTGAACGCCAAAACAGGAGCTACAGGATGTTGAATGCTACTTGAGGAGCCAGCAGACCATGGGTCTACAGCACTGAAGAAGGGCAGGACAAGAAGGATACAGCAGCAGACTTTAATCTCTGAGGAACAGCATAATGCAATCCACCCTATCAAATTATGGAACAAGTGAAAGCTAGGGGCCATAAAGACAATGACACATAGGAACAACCTTCCAGGAAGTTCAGTTTTCAGAAGCCAAGGTCTTTGACACAAAAAATGCAAGTCTCTGTGCTACTATAGAGTGAAGAGCAGACTTGATGCTATCTGCAATCATGCAAGAAATGCATTAAGCAAAGCAAACAGCAAAAGGGTAAAACCACTGCAGTGCTTCTGCACTGGACTGTGAGGTAGCCTAGGACATCTCCACACCTCCTACTACAGAAAGACAAATTTTAACTGCTACTAGCCATCATTTAGTCTCTGGGCATGTGTGAGCTCACTGGACTACCTTTACAACATAAAAGACATTTGTCTTCATTACATGCTTCTCAGGAAAAAAAAAAAAAAAAATCCAAGAACTGACTTGACCTTGAACAATTCAGACACAGGTAACAGTGACTTTGTTAGAAGCAAAGTCACTGAAGTATTGCAGTTAAGTTGTACAGTGGGAGGATGAAGAGAAGTGTTTGTGAATTCAACAGTTCTCCCAAAGCCTCAGAAACTTAACTGGAGGAGGAGAGATTAAACAGAAAAAAAACCAAAACCCCACACCAAAACCAGACCACCCAGATCTCCCTTTGTGAAATGCTCTGAGCCGAGACTGACTCTTTTCAGATCAGGGCAAGGGGGGAGGGAAAACAACATCCACCTACCCGACTCAAGTCTGTTCCGTATTTACGATGAAGTTCATCAAGGCTCAGCTTGTGGTCATCCTGAAAGACAATAAATAGTTGGGAGAGAAAAAGATCAGACCCTGTAGGCTCATCAGCAAAAGTTCAACAATTCCACCCCCCACCCCAGGTTTCCTATCTGTAACAACCTGGTGAGATAGCAGGACTCTAGTTCATCTTCTCTGTAAAGAGAAATCTCAAACTCATTCCACCACTCAGAAGACTCATCTTTAGCATTCTTGTAACTATTTGTGTACATGACAGCTTTTTTCAAAAAGTCTGATTTTATCTCAGTGCAGTCTTTACACCTCCAGCAGATTCTGTGAAACCTCAGTGGGTGGGGTTTTTTGGGAGGGTGAGAGAAGAAGGGAAAGGAGTTGGGAAGGACGGTAGGAATGAACAGAAGATTAGCCCCGTAGCTTCACACATTTCTAAGCACTGCTGCTAGATTAAGCACTACTTTGGGGGAAGTGTTTCTTTCCCGAGAGCAGCTTCTTTTCAGAGTCAGGCTATTTTTCAGTTGGATCAAGTTGGTTCAGAGCAGTGCCTCACTTAAAAGGTTGTTCTGGAGGAGCAGATGCTTTAAGTACACATCACTACTGAAGACAAAATCTCATCTTGGAGCAATCCTTATTGTTCCCTCTCCCCAACAGAGGGGTTAAAGATGTGAAAGCCCAGTCTCAAATACACAGAACAGAAACGAAACCTCCATCACCTTCAAGGAGAGCAGATCTAAGCCAGATGATGCTCATAGACAGATGTATAGCATCATCCAGCTTTCACAGATGGGGATGGGAGACACTCCCCATAGCCTCAAACATGATTAGAAGGAATAATACTGAAGTCAGTCTTAGCAGTGGCCAGCAGTAAATGGAGCTGCACAGCTTCAACTCCTCAGCTGGAATGAAAACAGCAGTCCCACTCACATGGCAGCACAATAAAGCCTGTAATGCTGCTATCCAGAGTGTGCTTGCCTGGGTGAGGACATACATCTATACTGCACTATGGGTAATGCAGGCAAGCACAGACTTAGGTTCTGTGTCAAGTGCCTTTTGACACAGGGTCTATTGCGTGGTCATCTTAATGCTGAAACACAGCATGTCTGGCCTGGGGACAGAGGAGAGCAGAAGGGAGATCAGTGCCTTCAGTCACACCATGCTGTCAGCACACCAGATCTTTTCTCTTTCAGTCAAATTAGGCATAGGGCTCTGGGCATAGCAAACATTCTTAAAGCTGCTCTTTCTGTGCCCTACACTCTTACCATCGCAACTTCCTTTTTAAGCTCATCCATGTCCCTCTCCTTCTTCCCCTTCTTCTTCCCGCCATGCTCTGATGTAGCAGTAGGCTCATACTTGTCTCTTCCAGCCTGCAAGAGAAGACACAGGATCATTAGAAACACCTTACAGTCAAATTCTACAGCAGTAGACATGAACTATGTATGAACACAAGACTGTAAGGCAGACAGAATTATTACTGTTTATTAAAGTTGTCTACCTAAACTTTAGTAAAGCCTTTGACACTGTTTCCTACAGCATTCTCTTGGATAAACAGGCTGCTTGTGGCTTGGACAGGTGCACTGTTTGCTGGGTAAAAAAACCAGCTGGAGGGTTGGACTCAGAGTGTGGTGGTGAATAGAATTACATCCAGCTGGCATCTGGTCATCAGTGGGGCTCTCCAAGACTGAGTGCTGGGGTCAGTCCTGTTTAATATCTTTATCAATGATCTGGACAAGGGGACTGGATGCACCCTCAGCCAGTCTGCAGGTAATACTAAGTTGGGTAGGAGAGTTCATCCGCTGGAGTGCAGGAAGGCTCTGCAGAGGGATCTGGACAGGCTGGGATCGATGGGCTGAGGCCAGTGATATGAGGTTCAACAAGGCCAAGTGCCGGGTCCTGCCCTTAGGTCACAACAACCCCAGGCAGTGCTACAGGCTGGGGGCAGTGTCTGGAAACCTGCGCAGCAGAAAAGGACCTGGGGGTGCTGGTCAACAGCTGGACGTGAGCCAGCTGTGCCCAGGTGGCCAAGAAGGCCAGTGGCATCCTGGTCTGTATCAGCAACAGTGTGGCCAGCAGGACCAGGGCAGTGATTGCCCCCCTGCCCTCAGCACTAGTGAGGCTGTACCTCGGTAACTGTGTCCAGTTCTGGGCCCCTCTCTAAAAGAGGGACATTGGAGTGAGTCCAGAGAACGGCAGTGGAGCTGGGAAAGGGTCTGGAGCACTAGTCGTATGAGGAGCAGCTGAGGGTGTCCAGCCTGGAGAAGAGGAGGCTCAGGGGAGACCTTATGACTCTCTACAACTACCTGAAAGGAGGTTGTAGTCAGGTGGGGGTTGGTTTCTCCCAGGAAGTGACAGGCCAAGAGGGAATGACCTCCAGTTGTGCCAAGGGAGGTTCAGATTGCATATTAGGAAAAATTTCTTCATGGGAAGGGCTGTCAAGCCCTGGAACAGGATGCCCAGGAAAGTGGTTGAGTCATCATCCCCAGCAGTATTTAGAAGATGTGTACATGTGGCACTTGGAGACATGGTTTAGTGGTGGACTTGGCAGTGCTGGGTTAACGGCTGCACTCAATTATTCCAATGGTCTTTTCCAACCTACATGATTCTGTGGAAGTTATGCCACTTCAATAAATAATAAAAATGAGCCAGTGAGCAGAGAAGTCTGTTCAATATCATCCCCAATACACAGATTAGAGCCAGGCATTGTGCAAGTTTAGCTAGAAAGAAAGCAAGCTACACGCTATTCAGGCAGTCTTGACGCGTGAGCCCCGGCTCATGCTGAAAAAGTGATGAAGAGCAGAAGAAACCAATTCCTGAGAGCATACGTATGTTCCCTTCTAGGCATTAACTCCTCCTCCACCCTCCCAGCCTTCCCCATCCTCTGGTGAGAAGGAGCAGCCTATCAAGTGAAGATAAATAAGAGGTGGTATCTCTGGCTGGTCGATTCTGGGGGCTAAGTTCCAACACTTTCATTCTCAGTTTGGCACACTAGCTGGCTGGTTACGCAACACAAATCTGCTTCCAATTTGTGGCAGTTTGACCAGCAAGAATGGTATACAAAGCAGCAGTACACTTTTGCAGATTCAATCTGTGCTTAGTCCTGCTTACACTTCACAGAGCAGATGATTCGCTTAAAGCCTCTTTATTCAGTAGGATTTTCATTCACTTCTATTATGGTTAATTCTACATGAAATCGTGCAAAGATTTAGATCTTGTCATAATGAGGTAAACAACCATCTAAGGACAAACAAATAATGACTTCGTGCACACAATCATCACTTAAAAGACAACCCTCTCTTCCCTTCTGTGTGGGACCTATTACATCCCTACACCCTGCCAAGTTTTATGTGATGGGATTTTCACCTAATAAGATCCCCGAGAAGAACTTTAAGATGAAACAGCAGTTAGTGGCACCAGACTCAAATCTTTAACAAGATTAAGAAAAGGTTTCAAAGGCATTGCCTTGCTTGGTCTTTGCATGAACACCTCAAACCACGAACTGGATTCCTGAGAGCTGGATTCCTGAGAGTGATCTGGACACAGAAACAATTGTTTGGATCCAAGACCTATCCTGTTGAGCAGCTAGCACAGGAAATTTTTATTATCTACTCTGAGAGAAGTGGAAACCAAAAGCAAAAGTGAAACTACACAAAAAAGAAAAAAATTCCCGACTTTTCTGAAAGAACCTGTCAAGTCACATCTAGACAAGAGATTTTGCTGTTCTGACAAAGCTCTGTGTGCAACACTGCAGCCATAGTCACACATTTCATATGCACAGAAGTCCTCCCTTCTCCTATTCAGCAAAGGCAAGCTTTGCATGCCCCATATCCTTGCATGCAGCTACGGAGCTGTGCAATGGAAACAGTTTTTAATAAGTGGAGCAGAGCCGAGCTATTTGCCTCCTCTGATCTATGAAAAGGACACAGAACTACAGACAGTCAGCATTCCTGACATTCTCTTCTCTGCACCTAAACTCCCATTTCCCGTCTTAAAAAAGTGAAAGCCACAGTACTTAAAACCCGCACGGTCCTCGCATTCCAGCATCACAGGAATTTGCCACAGGGCAATTCACAAAAAGCCACCATGAAGCACCTCTCTCCTTCAGTCCCTGAAGCAAACAACTTTGACTTCTGCTAGAGCTATGGCAGACAAGTCCAAACTCAGCCCTGCACAAAGCACATGCTTCCTGATGACTGCTCGAGACGAAAAATGATTTCTAATGAAGGTGAAGGAGCTAGTGCCTTGCTTGACTAGCAGTACCAGTCCATCACCTTCAGCTTTACCCCTTCTCCCCAGAAAACCTCCTAGTTCTTTCAAACTTCTGTTGGTAGTTATTGAGCTTATCTGGGGCAATGAACAGCCCAAGAATATAGGGCTGTTTAAGCTTTTTCAGCTGCAGCTGAAACAATCTACAAGTGGGCAAACATGAAAAGGCTCATTGCCCTTGTTCAAGCATGATTTGCTTTAAAAAAAAAAACCAACAAAAAACTCAGCGATCAGCTGCAGTCAGAACAAAGAGAGGATAGAGTTACTTGTTTCTTTAAGCACCCAAGTATTTGGGTCTTAATGGAGTCCATCTTACAGAGGAGCTCAGCTGCTCCTCATCTTAAAAAAAAAAAAAAAAAAGAAAAAGAAGCACAATACCTTCCCTTCTGTTGCTTTAGTACCACATCCCAGCCTTACTGAAAAGGTAAGTCAGGAGAATCAGTTTCAGCTCATTTTACAGGATCATTTCATGCGGAGTCTGAACTTCCTGCTCCATCATTCAAATCTGAACTTGACACACACATTAGAGTCAAAGTCCTGCCCCTGTTCTGTGCCTCCAGGGCCATTGCCTCCCTTCCTGCAAGATGAGCCCAATCTGTTCAACAAAGGCTTGTGCCGGCTGGGCTGCCAGGGAAAGAGGTTTTCATCCCACCTCAGCGCTGTAGGATGTCCCAGCTCTCCCCTCCTTTTCCTGCTGTACAAAGAGAAGAAGGCCTATGGTACTCCAGATCCACATCTTATCACGATTAAATCACATGGCCTGAACACAAAGGAAGGTCTGTCTCATCAGAAATGTCACCCCTGTTCCTTGACTTAGCCCAAGAACTCTGACTCATCAAAACTGCCACAGAAAAAAACAACGCAGCTTCTTTTTTTTCCATGCAAGATTTATTTTTTTTCCGCTGGCTTAAGCACAACATTTGTACACACCAGAGTAAGAAGTTTTATACATCCCCAAGAAAATCCTATTGTCTTTCAGACACAGCTTATGCTTTTCCGCTCTGGACTAATTGAGCCATTCATGGCTGATGTTCTCAATACAAGTCATAATTGACCAGGAAATAGGAGGGGTACAAATCAGCAGACAAGCTCAGAAGTACCCTATTCTGTGATCACCTAATCCAACAAGAAATGTCAAGTAGGAGCCAAAATAAATTATGCAGTCTCTGGAGGCCTGGTCTGTTTTACTACTTATGTCATTATAATCAATTGTGCAGAGAAAACAGAAAAGTTACTGTCCTGCTGCCTTATGAGACAGTTTCAGTAAATGTATTAACCAGATGAGTCATAAAACTGACTCTGCCTATTGGACTGGAAACTCTGTTCCATTACCCTATGTAATCTTAGCAAGGGATGGAATGGCTTCTTTGGATCCTTCTTACTGTCTCCCAAGAGCTGTGTTCAATCTCCCACTTTGAATCAAAAATTTAAACTGCATCAATTGATTAGATTCTCAGCATCTAGGATAGTACAAGGCAATTTTTACTCAACAGCCAGTAATTGCTAATTGTGCACAGACTGCTGCTTCCCATATTAGAGAAGGATAAGCTCTCCTCCCATGAGAAGGGATGTCAACCTTGTAAGGTTTTCCATCATCAGAGTAAAACCAGGACCTCCTAAACACCTTAAGCGTTCTCTGGGTATTAAGACAAACAACTTACTTCTTGTGGAGCTGCTCAAAGACCCAAGTGTAGAGCTGGCTTTTCAACTGTCATTGCTGCACAGCTGAGCAGCCCATCCCGTGTTTTTTCATGCTGAGCCAACTACAGAGTCACCTTCCTCACTTCTTTGCCTGTAATATTAGTGCATCTTTACCATAAATCCAGACATCTCTAGTAGTTGGCAAACACATGAAGATAGAGTGGACTGGACCCAGTTCTCCCCTAAAGGAGAGGGTGAAAGGCTATCCCTTGGAAAGGCCTGAGTGAAGCATGAGCTGCAGTTTTCAGCAGGTCAGGATCCTTGTGGGTTGTACAGACCACATGCCAGAGACCCCTATTCCTGTTACACTGCACAAAAATGTGCGTTAACCAGGCCCAGGGTTTTCTTTGGCAAAAGGACTATCCTCTAGACATAGCAATAAAAAGTGAATGTCATAAAATAGCCACAGTAATAAAGGAATGAAAAAGATGGGGGAAGGGGGGAAAGTAATACATTAAGATTTTTTTAATTGCACCAGATAAGGATTGCTTTGATTTGCATAATTTCCCCTCAGCTGGTCCATTATGCAACAAGCCTTCCTTAGTTTCTGACAGGAGAAAAAACCCTTAACTGTGGTTCAGGGAAATCTGAGCAAGCCAAGAAGAGTTTCTGCTCCACACACAGGTGCCTGATCACAACATCCAGCTTCAAAAAGTCTTCACTACTATTTCCAAAAGCCTTCACCATTGTTTGTTTCCAGGAGCCTTCATATACAGTTTTCTTTAGTTAAAAGATATGATCTGAATTAAGGACTTCTCCTCTTGGTGGGCTCTAAGGTAGAGCTGACCTCTGGCAGGAACCCAAAGCACACCCTCTGTGCTACGGCTGTGCAGTGAGGGAGATGGAGTGAAACATGCTGCTGTCTACAGACAGCTTCCAGGCAGCTCTGAACAGAAATTAAATCCTGAGTGCTTTACTCCACTACACACCCCACTTGGATAATCTGCTTTTTGGGCTGAACAGCACAGCCAGGCAGCTGACGGTCCTCCCCTTGTCCCGTTACCATTTAAAGTAAAACAGACGCTCCACTTCTCCTCACAGCTACAGAGAGAAGAAACTTGTTTTCTCACACTCTTCTCTTCCATCCCATGCTCCCACGGGAAAGAAGTTTCCTTTTTGGACACCAGAACTCAGAGCAGGCACATGCTGTTCAGTGTTGCATCCACACACCACCTTTCTCATCGCCTTTCTCACCCACATTCCCGTTTTTCAGGGGGTCCCTAATTATCCACATGCATTCTCACTGCTAAACGAACAAATCTTGTGACTTGCTACCAGAAAGCATGAGGCAGCTGTATTATCCCTGCTGAATTATCCCTTGTGGCGGCGCTTCAGTTTCAGACTAATTGCTTTACTATCCGTGCAACCTATGAAATCCGAAATGGAAGCAAGACTGCTTTCTACATTAGGTAGCATTTGTACCTTCTATTAGTCCCACCAAGGCAGACTAAGCCCCTGAAGCCTTTTGCACTGCAGTCCTACATACACACACAACTCAAAGGCTTCTCTGACGATTTCAACAAGATTCAGAATACTGCCAACACCGCCAAATGCCCCCTCAGTGTTTTATCTCCTGGATGAACTCTTACTACGCACACTGCCTGTTGCCTACTGGACTTAAGTTCAACAGGCTGGGCTGCCAAGCATCAGAAGGACTTCACTAAGGAAAAAAACCCAAAGAAACCAACACACAGAAAAATGCTGAAAGCCCACCCTACCCACTCTTCAATCCCCTTTTCCAAGTAACTGTCCACTCAGCCATGTTCTTGCAGCTCCCCTACTACTCATGCAGTTATGTCAACACTGCCACTGTTGTACTGCACTGATGAGGACAATACAAAGTCAAGTCAATGTTTGAACAGCGCTTGGGAAGCACAGAACACCTGTAGGCAGGGAACACGCTACCACCACTGCGTCTCATGGCCCTGCACAGTCACACTCTCCTCAGGAAACAGAAAAATTTGGGAATTTTACAAGAATACGTCTAAACCAAAAGTAAACAGAAGTCTGTACACCTCCAGCTATACCAGATGTACAGGAAAGTATCAAAAGGGAAAAAAAAAAATCCAAGCAATAAACCCCAGAAACTGGTCTCTAGTTTTTCAACATAAAATGAAATCAGAGCAAGCCAAGCAGTGTTTCTGCTCCACACACGGGTGCTTGAGCACATCATCCAGCTCTCAACAGCCTTCCACGACCGCTCGCTTCCAACAGCCCGTCCACGACCGTTCGCTTCCAACAGCCCTCACACAGGCTTTTCTTCAGTTAAGAGATACGATCTGAATTAAGACTTTCTCCTCCTTATAGCTCTGTAATGGGCTATAAAGTAGAAACAATGCTGATACAGGACAGAAACCGCTGCGCAGCCGACGATTTATCACCCCAGTGAACAGGAACACCTCAGCGGCGCCCACCTCCCTCCTGCCATTTCCCATCACACCCTCACTGCTACCAACAGGAAAATTAGCCCTAAGAACGCTGACGGCTCCCTTTCCCCCGTCCCCTCGACACCCGGCCCTCGTGTCTCAAGAAGTCTAAAGTACTCTTAGAAGCCCGCAGAGCAGCCACTCTCCCTCCGCAGCTCCACAAGGCCACCAGATAACACCAGCCGCGGGAGCTGCGGGCGGGCGGGAGGCCCCACGTCGGGGATACACGGCCTTAAGGAGGAGCTGGGGGGTTTGGGGCGCCCGCTCCTTGTCCCGGGCTCCGCCCCGCCCCCGACCCGGTTGTTCCTCCCGCGGGCGGCGGCGGGCCCGGGGCGGCCGCCAGGGCACGTTGCTCCAGGCAGGCGGCACCGGCGCCGCTCTCCAACGGCCGCGGCCGCCCTCACACCCGACGTGGCCGCCCCAGCCCGGCACAGACAAAGCGCAGCCCCGTCGAAGGGAAAGGGTACGGGGCTACTGTCCGGCTCCTTGAACTTCCCACTTCCCGCCCCGTCCCGGTCCCGCCGCTCACCCCCTTGCCCATGGTGCCGGGCGACTGCGTGCGGGTCAAGTGGCGGGGGGCGAGGAGCTGGGCTCAGCGGCGCCACGTGTCCCGGCCGGCGCAGGTGCGGAACAATAGAAGCACCCCAGCTGGCGCTCGCCTTCCTCTTCTTCTTCTTCCTCCTCCTTCTCCTCCTCCGCGGCTCCTCGCCTTCGCCTCGCCCCCCTCTGCCCCCGCCCGGGCCGCTCCTCTCTCTCGCCGCAACCGCGCGCAGCGCCGAGAGCCGCCGGCTTCCCGCCGCATAAAGAGCCTCGCTCCACCGCCCCGCCCAGCTCGGGCCGTGCCGCGCCCACCCATCGCAGCCAGGAGGCGTGAACGGGGCGGTCCCGGGGCACAGGGGGAAGCGGGCGCGGAGGGGGCTGTGGGCGGGAGTAGCGCCCGTGGGCCTTTCCGCGGCCCCGGGTGCATCTTGGGATAGAGGGGCTCACCTTGAGGCTCACCCCGGCTGCCCTGGCCGCGCCCCGCCGGAGCGAACGCTCCTTCCGCGGCGCCCGTCTGGGGTCAGGCGCCGCCGCCAGGCCGGGGCTCGCCGGGCGCCTTGCCCGCTGCCCGCCCCGCTGCCCCTGCGGGGGCTGGGCCCTGTGTCCCTCGCGGCCGCCCGGAGTCCCGGGCTGCCGGCTCCCCGCTGGTCTTGCCGGTGCTGCCGTCTCTCACCGAGACGCACAAGATGCTCGGTTGTCCCTTTCCACTCGAACACTCTCCGCTGTCATGTCCCCTGCCATGCTGCCAACCTGCTGGAGCCTTAGCCCACTCCGTACGCTGGGAGATGTGCGTGTGCTTGCTAGAAGCTGCTTTTGGTGATGGAGGACTCGGTGAAGAGTTACAGGGCAGTTTTCTGTGCCCTCTGCTGCTGGCTAGGGGACCTAGCTTCGGTCATCCTTACCTTACGCTTCAAATTCTGGGAAAGACCAATGCAGAAGTGACTGTATGTTTGTTCACTTTGCTTTTTTTTTTTGGCAGAAGTTTGTTGACTTTTGCTTTTACTTCTAGATGTTTTGTCAAAGAAAATGAGCTGATGCTCTTTCTCATTCTTGATGGCTTAGTAGAAGCCCTGTAACCCTGTATAAACCTGGAAATGAGAAAGTGTTTCAAGTGTTGAGGGTCCCAAAAATAGCTGCAAACTTCCTTGTAAGTAAAGGAGGAATGTACAGCACTTGCCTGCTAAACATGGCTTGAAACCCCTCCGCAGGAGAAGAGACCTGAATTCAAGCCTTAAACATCCTTCACAAGAGCTCGCTCATCAAACTGCCCACAGCCCCATGTATATATGGGGAAGATGTGCCACTGCCACCATTGTGTTTTTTTAAACTGTTATGTGTGGAGGCACCACACCGGAGCTGAAGCTTGGGCCTGTCACTGCACTCTCGACCTACTTTTAGAGCTGCTGATGGATCTGCTGCTTGCAGACATGCAGGGTGCTCCATTGTTGTGGCTCCAGCTGGACTTAAAAAGAGTTCAACCACTCAGTTCTGAGGTGCTTCTGCAACAGAACATACTGAACGTGAAAGGAAAAACCAGCAGTGAGATCAGATTCAATTTTAGACGGCAGGCCAGCATTTCAAAGACACTTTTTAGTTGTCTGCATAAGCTCCATTTTGGAGCCTCTCGCAGTCTTTATTAGATCTGGTGCTGTATTGATAGACTGGGAGACTGAAACTTTTGGTTTACCTAGAAAATAACATGGCACCTGGACAGCTGTATCCCTACCTAGCTGCACCAACTTGACCCCGAGGCAACGCTCTCGGACAGCTTTCATTACTTACCACTGAGATGGTGGTATTCGTTTTCACTCCTTAACAGCATTTTACTCTGGAAGAGCAATACACCGTACCAAACTACGGTTTCTTTCTGTGCAGCTGTGAAGCATCATCAATAGGACACTAAAAGACCTCCAGACAACTTCTGCACCATATTGTCCTTTAAGTGCCACCTAACCACTGTAGTTCACTTGGCACATTATCAATTTGACCCATCTTTTCCTTGGAATAGTTGATGCGTTGTAATGCCTTCATAACACGAAACTGTAACATGCAACTGTAGGCTGTAAACTTGGATTAGTGTCTTCGTTTCACTCTCAGTGATTTAAGCACAAAGGAAATCCATATAGATAAAAATAAATTTTATTACATCAAACCAGGCAGGGAGGGTAGAGTAATGTTCCATATTAGAAATGCTTGTGTTCTTCTTTCATAATAGGTATCAGTGAGATTAGCTTAAGAAAAATCAGGAGAGCTCTGTTTTCAGTATCTACAAGCAATTACAAACTCTTTGAGACCTTGGCAGGGTGACTGAGAGAAGCAGAGATAACTTCACTCCTGCCAGCAGGTGAAATCCAAATGAGGCTTTAATACCTGAAGATTCCTGCTCTTTGGCTTGTGTGTCCCTCTCAGTTCATCCCAGGAGTAATCATGAATTGCTGTTTTGCAGATCTGCAACCATACATCATTTTTCCCCTCAGCGGCTGTGGTGCAGTTGTGGGCTGCTGAACAGCAGTTGAATTCCAAGGGTAGGTAGCATGGGATGCACTGAAAGGAGAAGGGTGAGCCTTAGCTAAGCAGTGCAGGGCACTATGTGAATGCCTGCTGCTTTGGACATCACAAGGCCCTTCTGCCACATTTTTTATTTTGAGAAGCTGGGATTGTTTGTCAGCAGGGAGTTTTATTATGGCCATTTTCAGGACGGGAAAACAGTCTCAGAGAGGGAAGGCAAGCATGCAGAAAAGCTTTAGCAGGTTCCAGTTAAGAGTCCAAGGGTCTGAAAGCCCTTTGCTCTTGCTGCTAGATATGACAGCTTCCACTCAAGCATATTCCTGCTTTCAGTAACAGACTACGTGTAGCTTGACACAGAGAAGCAAATCTTTATCCCTTTATAACTGCCACAGCCTAGGGCTGCATTTGCTGGGAAAACTAGGATCCCAGCAGTGGATAGTATCCAGAATAAGAATAGGAATTATCTCATCTGTTTTTTCTTTCTGGGTGGGTGACATCTCCCATGTTCACCAGCCTTCTGGATGTATTGCAACAAGAGCCAAGCTTCAGCCTTCACCTCGAAAAGCACAGCAGCTTCTTCAGTGGCAATGTACAGGTTGGGGCAGTTTGCCTATGGACACTACAGTGCCCTTACCAGCAGAGAAGAAAAGCTCCTGTGGCTCCTACTTACTCAGAAAAACCCCCCTCCTAAAATGAAATGAAGTTGGGCCCAAATAAGCTCTTTTCTCTCAACCACTTGTACGTTATCTCAAGAGACTCCAGAGGACAGGGTTACCCACAGCAAACTACAGCAGGTGACAAAAGCAGCAACAGTGTGGGTAAAGTGAGATGTGCCTCCACCATGAGCTCTCTGTCAGTGTGGCTCAGAAAAGTGGTCAAAAGGGATTCATGCTTTTTTGAAGACCACCCCCACTTCAGAGGGGAAAGAGAGAAGACAAGCTGTATGAAACTGTATTTCTATCGACCTTCCATCTGTAATTAAAGGCCTCATACCCTCTGCTGTCTTGTCCCCTGCCTTTAATGAGATCACTTTAAGAGATAAGGCCGTGATTCCATTAAAAGGCGGGGGCAGGGGGAACAATAACTACAGGGTGAGCAAAGATCAAGATCCACTATACCCTGTCAGGCTTGGCTAAGCTTCTTCCGGCACTTTTTGCCTTCCCCTGGCTGAGGGATACAAACATTTTGCATTTTTGACAGTATTTTGCATTTTTCTGGAGCCTTCCAAGTTGTCCAAATACTATCGTAAAAACCTGACAAAGGCTCCTCAAAGGCCCTGTGAAAATGAGGGCTCCAGCCTCTGCCATTGCATATAAATAGAATCACTTTCCTTTGGAGCAAGGGTGTTGCGGGCTGCAGAGGCAAAGGGCACAAATACGCAGCATTCCCGTCATTTCAAGTGCCTCAGTGCTGTACAAAATTCCTGGGCACTTGGCACTTCCGTAAGTGGGAACTCTGACCGCTCAGCCTTTCTCTGTAGTAAGCTCAGAGTGCCTCGGCCTGAGAACTTAAAAACTGTGGATCTTTTGTGTTTTACCAGAGAGGAGGTGGATGGAGGCTTACTAGAGTCCTGCAGTGAATCAGATCAGTGTGTGGGATTTAGGGGAGCGTGGCTCCTGTCTGACTGCTGGGAAATGGGGTTTTACTTCTGGTTCACAGATCCCCAAAGACTATTTGGAGTGGGGAGATGCTGTGAGAGCACAGAAAGCAAAGCCATTTCCAGTAGATTGAAATAAACAATTCAAGGATTTGTGCTTCTCTGGGAAAAATGTTTAGGAATCCACAAATCAAAAAAGATAGAGGGTTAAAATCTTGCTCTGAACAAATCTGCAACACGCGTTTATGTGACACTTCTTTTTTAAAGCCCATACTCATAACCTATCATTCCGGTTTTAGGTACCAACACTGTTATTAATTCACCCTTCTTTGCCAGTGAATTATCTGGGAGATAAAGCACCTTTGAAATCCCTAGACTCCCTGGAACCACAGTGTATATCTGTGTGTGCACTTTGCCATTCCAGAGCAGATAAACTGAGTGCCATGTAACTTATGCCTGCTCTGGAAAGCATTTGAGCACTAGTAGCTGTATGGGAGTAAATCTAAGAGAGCATAAGGTTTAGTCAAAAATGTCTGCATGTACTTTTTTTTTTCCCCAAAACTTCCTCCCATTTGCATCTGCCTGTATTCCATGGCAGGGAGGTGGTTGCATCTAAGTATAGACAAGCTGGTGAAAAATGCCACATTTCTTTTTTTTAAATCCATACTTTGACTGTTTGCTACCTAACTGAGGGGACAAGTGGGTGTATTGTTGATAAGTAAAAGGGAGTTGAAGATTGTTGCTTAGGGTGGATAAGGAGCAAAAATAAAGTATGTGTTGCCATATTAGAAACAGCTCTGTTTGGCTTTTTCCTATGCTACAGATACATTTTCAAACATACAAAAGGCATTGATATCTTTCTAATGAAATTTTTCATTAGAAAAAGATGATGTTTCCAAAGAGAAACACGCTGAAGTCAGGATGTGCCAAAGTCCAACCTCTTCTCTCTCCACCTGCCTGTGGTGCGGCCTTCAGCCACAGCACACTGCTGCATCCAGCATTTCGGGTGAAACACTGCTCAACGAAAGAGAAAGAGCCAGCTTTCATAGACCAAGGTTTGTGTTCACCTGCCATGATACCTCATTTGTGTTCTCTGAGCTGGAGAGATCCTTTTAACAAGGCAACCAGAGGTGTTAGAGAGAGGAGAGCAGCCTGACAGAGACTCTTGCTGGCTGCAGCCTCAAAGACTGAGATCAGCATGGAGCTCAGCACCTTGCCTGGGGATTGATGGCCAAGTAAAGGTGATGGCACAATATTAAGACCTGTCTAATGGTGCTCCACTGTCTCAATCATACCTTCTAATATTGGGTCTGGCCTACAGGAAGCCATGCTTCGCTTCACCACAGCTTATGCAGCCAACAGGGGTACTAAAACTGGGCACTCGTGATAGGAAAAGAGAAGATATGGCTGGAACTTGTTGGTCTGAAATAGCCTGAATGTGACAAGTTTCTAAGCAAGCTACATAAGCCATCAAATTGACAGGGTGCTGGGGGAGGACTGAGAATATTCTTCCCAGCATGACAGGGATGGATTTTCTGGAGGTGGCTGCTTCTGTTCCCGTACAAATGATTACTTTAATACAATAAAAAATGAACAATATGAGTTTGGGCACCTAAGGCCTTAAATAGCCATGTCTTTAATTTTCATTTAAGTCTGCATCCATCAATAAAATATTTGATATTGTTCACTAGACAACTGAGTTCTGCACAAGATGTTCAGTTTGGCCCTGGTTCATCAAAACACTTAAGTGCTTTGCTGAATCAGGGACTTGCTTCTCATTAGAGCAGGCACTTTTTATTCAAGGAAGGAGAGCGCATGGTGCAACCTTACCTCACTGTGTGGGCTCTCTTGGCAAGTGTTGCACACAGTAATTGGTTATGGATTAGGACCCTGTTTTTAAGGCCCAGACTCTCACTCTGGATCTATCACCAGACACATTTTTCAGCTAGTTATCAAACTGTCATGGCAGTGCTTGAGATTTGGGAAGGCACTGGTTATTGAACAACTGATATCTTGTAGGTTTTCTTTCCCTGAACCAGGGAAATTCTTCTGTAGAGCCTCAGGATAATGGAGAAAAAGTTGATAGTATTGGGCTCTGAAATGGAGTCAGTTGTTAATGCAGGTTCACTTTTGTAATAATCCAGCCTCCATGAAGATTTTTGCAGGAGTTACAAAGCCAAGTATTGTGATAAGGCAAATACTACAGAGCAGAATTTTTAGTAGTGCCTAAAGTGTAATTGCCTAAAAAGCACTGTGTGGTAAGAAGAAACCAAAATGATAAAAGGTGCATCCCCCAGGTACATGTCTCAATAAGTGAGACAGGGCAATCTCATCATTCAGGAGTCTGAGACTGTCTCAAAATATCCATCAGCACTAGCAGGACAGAAGCTTTGTCTCACCGCCATAATCCCCTGGCCTTTCCTTTTGCTGCCCTGTCACTTCCCATCTCTCCCAGCAGCTGTGTGGGCTCAAGTGCTATGGACAAACACTGTGAAACAGGTTGGAGAACCTGTCCCACTTGAAACAAACATGCAGAAAGCATCCCCCATTTTTTTTCTGTGGAGTCTTTTATTTGGAGACCTGCTCTCACACCAGATCCACACAAACAGCAATGCCAGCACAAGGCAGCATTGTAAACGGGTATTTACCATCACAGCAACCCCCCAGATTTGCTGGTGATCAAGTATATTCTTACAGCTTATAGTGGCCAAGTGCTTCACAACTGTTAGGAAAAGCATCCTGCCCACCTGGAATTACTAAGGAAATGCTCTTGTCTTCCTGAGGCACAGACATAGGGCCTCAAGTAGGATGCCCCTGGGGTCCTGCAGAAGTGACAGAGCCTGGAAGGGGCTACGAAACACACAAGTCTCTTCCCGGTGTGGGTTTGGGACAGTCTGAGTATGGTCCTAATCCCCGACACTCAGAAGTACTCCTTGCTCCTGGATTTTTTGTGTGCAGATAAATTGCTTGTTGTCTTAGCTGAGATGCACAAGAATCTAGGAAAGAGCAGGAATGTCACCTACACAGCCAAGTTGGTGGCTAGAAGGTGCAGGCTCACAGTATTTCTCCCACACTGTGTTTGCAGAGGGAGTTTTGTACCCTGGGAAACATGAAGCACATAGGCATGATTGATGTTTATATACAGGGCTATTTCAGGACAATGTAGCTGTTGGGAAAAGGGATGATTAAAAAAAGCTTTTGAAACAGACAAGATAGCTCCATAAAATCTTCCACTGCCTGAGATGGAAAGCCAGCAAAAATAAGCTTCACCAACAAATACATTTCATTCCAGCTCTTGTGGTGGGAAAATAAAACAAGAGAACTGCCAGAACAGTGGGTTGCAGTCCATGGTATGAGTGCATTGGTATCATTACAGTCTTGAGATGAGCAGTTACCCTTATTAAGAAGTGCATATTCAGCAGCAAAATTGTTCAGTGAAGATGGGCTTTAGCCCAAGGATGTGTTATATTCCCAGCGCTTACTGCCCAGAGCAACTCAAATAGGCATGAGCAAGCAAAGCACTGAGCAACTATAGATTTTTGCTTCAAGTCTTCCTTATCTGCAATACAATTTTAATTCAGTAGCAAGTCTTCTTTGCAGAAAATTTCTCTTCAAAGTTTTAAAAACCTCCCTGTTTGCACTGATCACTGTTCTGGGGCAAAAGAAAAGAGCTGCTTATCAACACATTGTAATATTACCCCATGGAAAAAGTAAGAAAATTAATTACAAGAAGAGAATTGCTGAGTGAGAGAGAGAACTCAGATGACAGGCATAGTTGACAAGGTCACTGGTTTTTACAAAAATGTTGTTTTAAGAATCTTGTGCCTACATGTTCAGAAATCAGACAAGAGACCTTAAAAAGCAGCCTCAACTAGCGGTAATTGAGATCTTGTGAAGGATTCCTCTGTGTGGAGGAGAGGTACAGCATCTATTTAAAAGCAAATATTTAGAAATCCCTTTTGTCCTTTGTTACAAGAGCTCTGCCTAACCTGCTTTCATCACTGGTGTTGCTTGGAATTTCTGGTGTCCACAAGCACAAGGGCTAGCCCAGAGACTTTTTTGGGCAGAGTTTCACACAAATGCATGCATATATGTTTACATCATCTTTAAAATAAGCCAGGATGGTTGCTTACTGCAACGGGAAGGACAAGATGTAGTTCTTCCACAGTTTCAAAAGAACTTGCATAAACCTGCAATTTCAACTTTGCTGTGGATGAAGTTCACTAGATCTGTAAAAATTAGCGCAAATTCCTAGCAAGTGTTGTCTGCATTGCTGCTTACTCTGCATAAAGACCAGAGGACACGGAGGCTCTCACACTTTAATCAGCTTCAGCATATGTTGCAGAGAAAGGGTTTGAATGGGCCATGAGCACTGGTGTATGACATACTCACAGGAGCACAGGGCACTGCCAGCCCAGCACCCCTTCGTGGCCATGCGCTGAGCACCGCCATGGTCCGACTGCAGAGCAGCGCAGTGGGGAGCTCATCACCTTTCCAAAAATTAGTGCAGAGCAGTGATGGCTCAGACTAAAACCAGGGAAGGAGCTGCGTTTTCTCCTCTGGGCGTGCAGTTCTCATTGTGTTGGCAGGGCAGAGCCAGCTGCCAAGGGCAGGCTCTGTGGAGGATGCTGCTCCATTGATTCCTCCACCCTCTCTGGCCCTGGGGGCCTTTGCAGGCCGAGGGGATTTACAGCCCTGTGCTGAGATGGCTAGAAGGCCACTCCAAGTGATATATCCTGATTTGCTTGTGAGATATAACTTTCAGGCTGCACCAGACACTCCCCTACACCATCAAGGCACCTTGGTTTTCCCTCTGTGCAGCTGAGGGGAACAGGGTGGCAAGTCCCTTCTTCCTGACTAGGGGCCACCCATTGTACCAGGCAGCCTATCATGCAGCTGTCACACTCTTCTGGCTGCCCTAGATAAAGGAGTTGCACATCAACCAGAGGCAGTGAGGCTCAGTCTGAGGGATTACACCCAGATTAGGAAAAATTAGTGCTGTGTTTGATCAAATTAGCAAAAGTACGAGCTGGCAGCTGATAGGGGCATATACCCTGCACATGGCATCAAGTTATTGCTGGGCAAGATCATGTGGATTATAACGCATCCGTTCCCAGGGCTGCCCAAGGCTGAGGACAGGATGCTGTCCATTTGCCACAAGTAAAAGAGCTGCACATGGTACACCCTTCTGAGAGCTTGCCTGTGGTCTCATAGCTGCTTTGATGCACTGCATTAGCCACTTGTGGATTTACCCAGCTGGCAAACTGACTCTCCAGTTGTAGTCCTATACTAAAAGTCTCATTGTGTCATTATCTACATAGTACAGGAGGGGAGAGAGAAACACAGGACAAGAGGGACAGGGCTGGATTCACGCTGTTTCCATACTCACTAGAGAGCACCTCTCCAAAGAGCAACTAATTCTAATGACATCCACCACTGATTGTAGAGTGAGGTGTCCCTCTGGAAGACCCCATGTTTCCCCACTAACTCTGGCCCTGTTCAAAGAACTAAACTTTTCAACAAGCTAAAGTTAGGGGCAGTGAATTGCACAAACACTTGTCTTGCCTCTGGTCCTTGGAAAGTTCATGGCAGAAACCTGCCCGTATTCTGATTAGGATCACAGAGTTCCAGGCAAACCTGAAAGCCCAGCCGCTGTTTAGGTGGATATCAGGTCTTCACCAGAACGCTGATGGTTCTTTTCAGTGTCCTTCTGGCACTGGTTGCTTTTGTGTCAGTGCAGATTTACCTTCATGAGACACATATGTATACCAGGACCTTAACGCTGGGTAAACAGCACCTGGGGTTGCAGTAAATCTGCTGACTTGTAGCTTGGGTTTTCCCCTGATGAAGAGCGAGATGTCTACCAGTGCTTTGCTCCAGGCACTCTCTTGTTGGCCTCTTTGTTCTTTCCCACAGGCTGCTGAAAAAGCAGCATTCCCTGGGGCCATAGCGTTCACATCTAGCACTCCAAGAGGCAATTACAGTGGAGACGGCAGGCGGGGAGCAGCTCTGAGGAATAGCATGTCCCAGGAGAACGTGCTTTGCTCCTCCAATGACACTGCTCTCTGCACAGTGCACAGGTATCTGCCAAGTACATGCAGTCCCGTTCCCTATCCCCCAGTGTGGTTTTTTAAATGATTATATGGTGTTTAGATACATTGAGACCTGGCTTGTCAGCACACAGCTATTGTCTGCATGGGCACGTCCTCAAGAAACGATGCAGAGAGCCCATTATGGTTAGAGATAGACCTGGGCTGGATAATTGAGATGCACCCTGAAGCCTCAAGATGTCCTGATCTAATGCTCAAATCCCACAGATTCCTCTCTTATAGATAAAACAGAGAGGAAAAAAACCCAACCAAACCCAGCATTTCCAAAGCTGAATTTTCTCACTTCTAAAAAGCCTGAGGAATTTATTTTGGTTTGAGGGTTCTGTGTCAGAGTTCAGATCTTGTTCTCATATATATATATATATATATATATGAATGTTCAGACAGACTGCTGGATGCACTATCTTGTTTCAAGTCTGGTCTCCAGTTAATTGAAAGTGTTTAGTGGGGAGAAGCTAATCATGAGTTCAGTGAATATCTGGGAAAATTAATTTTAAGGCATGTCTGTGACAGTCTTTTTTGTGCCAGAATAACAATATTGTTAAGGAGCAGCTTTTTTTTTTCTTCAGCCTTTTTTTTTTTGGCAGAGAAGTTGAAATTTCCATAATGACAAGAACCTTAGTGCAATGCAGTTGAATCCACTTAGAAGTCATTTTGCCAATGTGTAATCGTTTTTGTTTCACTTATCAAAATCAGCTACCCACAGAACTTTCTTGTGACAGCAAATGCCGTACTCCCACAAGGAAGGTTTGGTTGGATAGCTCTTCTGGAATACTTACACCTGGAAATTTTAAGACTAAGACATAATTGAAGTAAATACATAGAAATATGTATATGTATTGCAAAGAGGTGGTGAAGAAAACAGCCTGAGTCATCTCCAGTCTATCCCAATGGACAGATGAGAGAGCTTCCAGTTCCTGCATAAACAGAGGGAGCTTCCTGTTTCTTATTTATGCCCCGATGAGTAGAAAGACAACAGTAACAAACACTGCCAGCCTTGTCTTCATTCTTTGAAGCTTATTACCCTCACGGTGTGCACACAAACCTCTCCAAGGGCATTGCCTAACTCACCAGACAGCCTCCCCGAGGTATGTTCTGAAGAGCTAATGCATGTCACACCCATGCAATCCTCTTTTCCTGCATCTCCAGGCAAGGGCACGCACCGCCCATAAAAGTATGCAAATCATTCCCTAAGTATTGTACCAACGCATAAAAGAAAGTATTTCCTTGCCCTGAGGAAGTCACCAACAGCAAAGAGATGGAAAAGACTGGACAAGAACTGGAGAGGGTGGGTTCTTCCCTAGCTGAAAGAACAGGGGGCTGACGTTGAATATTGTGAGCAGTTTTGGTCATCGCAACATAAGAACACTGTTTTCTTGTCTGGGGTGATTAGTGACAGGACCCGAGCAAATGGCCTAACATTGAGTCAGGGGAGGTTTAGGTTAGATATTAGAAAAAGGTTCTTCATCCAGAGGGTGGTTGGGCACTGGCTCCCCAGGGAAGTGGTCACAGCACCTGACAGAGTTCAAGAAACATTTGGACAATGCTCTCAGGCACGTGGCGTGACTCTTGAGGTGTCCTGTGCAGGGCCAGGAGTTGGACTTGGTGATCCTTGTAGGTCCCTTCCAACTCAGCATATCCTGTGATTCTGTGAAGCTGGATCATGGAGAAGCCAAACTACCATGCTGGCCAGCAGGACCAGGGAATGGGGCAGAGGGCTCCCCTCCTGGCGCAGCCCACCCCGAGCTGATCAGCTGTGGTGGCCCTTGGGTGAGCGCAGGGTGCTGCTGACTGGCAGGCCTGCGTGGCTCAGGCACTGTGCCTATCCAGGACCTGCCACCCAGCTTGAGCTCGTCTGGCTCTCTTGGCCATCCTGAGGGAGCTTAAAGACACACGTCACTTCTGGGGGCTGATGTAGTGCCCAGGGCACTGCAGAAAGACATTATTTCCACTGACTGACCAAAGGAGCTGCGGTGGGCATGGAGGGGACTGCTTGCAAGTGCTTGATGCTCTGCTGCTGGCCTTTACAGGCTGGAGCTATTGCAGAAAGAGCCTCTCAAATATTACAGATATTTTTAAATCTTGCTTAGCAGCTTGAAGAAATATCCTTTATCCTCTTCTTAATTTTTGTGGCAACATTTTCCAGGTATGCTTCCAAACTCAAAACACACAGGCTGAGCGTATAGAGCAGGAAGCTAGCATTAAAAAATGCCTCCTCCCAGAGAACCACAGTGCAGGAGAAGTTTTTGCAAACCTAATCACCTAGTCCTAAAGAAAGTCACGAGACCAGCTCCTCTCAAGCCAAAGCACTGAATGCTTAAACAACAAATTGAGATGTTGACTGAAATGAGAAAAGCCTTTTAAATTTGTATTGACCAATGCAGTTCAAAAGGGAGGTTTATTGTTGCAAGTGTATATACTATAAATAAGGGGGTTATTTGATGTTCTGAGAGTTACGCAACAGATTGTTTTATGTGATCTTTCAAGAAATGGTTTTAGCATGAGTGAGGTGGGTGGTTCTCTGAGGCACTGGATTTCGTCAGTGTGCTGAGGCTTTTAGGAGAGCTTCCACCCTAAGAAAGATGGATCTGTCATGCTGGGGTTTCTACCTCTTCCAGGAGACAGGGAACAGACAGGGTGATAAAAGGGCATAATGCCCTGAGCAGTAGGGGCAGGGGGAAAAAAAGAAAAAAAAAATTGTTTGGGTAAAAGAGGTTGGGAGATTTATTTATTGCTCTTCCAATTAGGGAGTCGGCTCTGCATTTCAGTTTTGGAAATACTTTTTGTCAATATTGCCAACACAGGCAGCAGTAGGGGGGTCAGCTAGATTCTAGCAGTGCTTCCAGAGTCCTTGACAGCAAAACACAGGTGCCTGCCTGCTCCACGGACATCTAGCAATCCTGAAATCAGCCTATAATATGGCAAGGAAAAAATAAAAAGATCACAGCACAAGGACGGGTGTGTGATCAGATATGGGGACTCCAGGCAGGGTGCCACGAGGCAGGTGTGGCAAGCTGGAGCACAGTTGAAAGAGGCCAGCACCCTTTCTCTACCTGTAGGTTCTTCAGGACTGCAGAGGGACCTGGGCGTGACTGGTACTCAATCTCGTGCTGTAAACTTTTTAAATTTCCACCCTTCGATTGTGCCATGTGGAACCTCATTTCCTCTGCTCAGGAATGGGGCAGTAGATTGCAAAATGTCTCTTGCAGATGCAATGCCATTAGCAAATGCAATGGTCAGGCAGGGCTGGGGAGGAAAACAACCATGCAAGTGGATGCAGGTTACACCTCTGGTTCCTGTTGGCAAGTAGTGCTTGTGTCTCTGTTGATGCAGGATTATTTTTTGTTTGTTTGATGTGGTTGGGGCAGGAAAGCTGAGCTGGTTGCTGTCAGTCCATCTGAGTTAATGAGTATGAACTCAGTTTGCTACTATAAAAGGGAATGCCTTGAAGGAAGATTATAGTGTAATAAAAAAAGGTAATCCAAGTACTGCACCTAATTTTGTGCTTAGCATTGTGTAGCTGCAACGTTACTCACTCTTACTAGACCTTTACACCAGTCTGATTGCAAGACTAGATTTCTACCCAAAGTCTGAAAGAAAAAGAAAAGTTTGATCCAAAGGGTAGGGTTTAGAGCTGAACCCTGAAGGAGGTCAAGCTGTAAGCTTCACTGCACAGGCATCTCCCGGCTTCTGGCCATACTTAAGTCTAAACCACCATGTATTAATTGGTGAGGATTCATCACGGAGCCTAGGAAACTCCAGCTGTATCCGAAGTGGAAAACTGTAGTTTGCACCATGTACTTGTATACAAGGTGCCCTCCAACATTTTCTCCTACAGTTTTCCCACAGTTTAGCCAGGAGATCAGCTCTTGTCACCCAGCCCCATGAAGGGGATGCTGAATGAATGCATTCCCAAAAGCCTTCTTCAGAGGAGGAAGGCCATGGGCCATAACCAAGTGGCTCACTGATTAGCTCATGGTGATCTAAGCCTCCTGTTGCTCTCAGGCAGGATCCAGGATACCTCACCCTGCCCGGACTGTGCAGACAGGCTTTTAAGAAGATGGGTGGTAGCCCAGCAGCACAGTCTGTGGGTACTTACTGGAAGACTAGCAATTCTTAAAAACTTGAAAATATTGCCCCTGTGCCTACCATAAATCATCCTTATTGTAAATCAAGCCAGGCCTGCCTTGCATCCATGAACACAGAGACTAATGCATCCCAAATTTTACAGTCATTATGTCTAGAGGAAAACATGCTGGAGTCTGCCACACCTACCTCAGAGATCATGTTTTCTGAGCCCTCTGCCCAGCTTGCTGCTTTCTCTTAAAATTTTTGCTCACCTCTCCAAGCCTTTATGCTGATGTAATGCAAACTTAAGTCTGAATCCTGATCCCTACATAAAATTCCCTGTGACCCTAAGTGAGCAATTTCCCTGGTGAGGGAATAGAAACAAAATCAATGAGGATACTTGTCACTGGGTCATAACTTCAAAGAATCTTTTTTAAAAAAAGGCTAAGCCAAAGTCCTGCCTTTAGCCATCTCTGAACTCTGGATAAGCTTACACTTGAAATGCACACATGGGCCCAGAAGCAGAGCCTGACCCACATTAATTCCTGAGCAAAACATTAATAATGCAGGAGAATTAGAAACTTGGGACACTCGGCTTGATTTACCAAAAGGTCATGTCCACAGATTGAGTTGCAGGTCTCAGCACCAAGGCTTGCGTGACTTCTCTATGGCAGCAGAGGTGGAGGAGCCTTCCCAGGTGGCATTCCTTCTCCCTGTCCCAGCATGGACAGCAGAAGGCATGGTGTGCATTACTGATCTGCGTTTCAGCACATCTACATGTGGTAACCAGAGAAGCTGTGGCAGAGCCATGAGGAAGACAAGCTGAAATGAATCCAATAAATGTGCAATCCACCAGCCTATCCTGTTGCAAATCCCACTGAGAGGATGTCAGCACCGCTTTATCAGAGATTATTGAAGAACAGGCCTTTCACGTTTTATAATTATAAATGCAAAAATAAACGCAATCCCGAGTTTCCATCCTATGTGCCCCTGTCTCAGGCACTGAGAACCTGAGAGAGCACGTGTAGGAAAGTGACAGCAAGAGCTGAATCTCACAGGTAGCAGCTTGACCTCTGAAGCTTAGCATCCAGGAGGAAGACGGACACATCCAGAGTGCCAGGTAATACACAGAGGAGGCCACTCCTGTCAAGCAGCCAGTCTGGATCTCAGCTGCAGGGAAGCTTTGCCTGGCTCGAATGCATCTGTGCATTTATCTCTCAGGACGGCAGCAGGGCGTTAACAGTCTTGTAGGTTCCTACTCCAGCCTGAAGGCACAGTAAGTGCCTAGGCTGAGAGGAGGGGTGGATTGATGGGCCCTCAGGCTGCATAGAGAAAGGAAGGGTTGTAGGGTGTCTGGGGTGCCCTGTGGCAGGAGAGGGCTCTCAGGGAGCACACTGGTGCAGCTGTATTTTGTACCACTGCAGTAAATGTCACCCCAGTTGCCCAGGCAAAGCAGACTGGGCCGGTAGTGTTTGGAGAAAGCAATACCTGCCAGGCATCCTGCTTGTCTGAGGTCTGTGTGTCCTTCCACCCCTGGCTGAGCTGGTGAAGGGCATGGAGCCACCAGGAACATGTGATACCTTGCAACTATGCACCTACTCCAGGAGCTGGGGCACTTGGTGCTTCACCCAGCATGCAGGTGTCTGCATCAGCACCTGCCTCAGAGGGCTTCTGGTCAGCCTGCCACATCCCCAGGTGCTCAGGGCTCAACTCCATCCTCCAGAGCTGGGTGTACCTCAAACCTCGTACAGGGCTTCTGAAATCCTCATCTCTGCACTCATCTGTCTCTCCCACAGTGGTGCAAGGCTGTCAGAAGTGCTCCCAGTGCTAGAGCTTATCTCTAATTCCCAGTGCCTCTCAGCTGTGTGCCCCTTAATCAGAAAAAGCCACAGGTGCTCAGAAAGAGTCTGCTGCCAGGGCTGGCCTGGTTCTGGGGCCCATCCCACAGAGAACTTGTCTGAAGGAGAGGGACAGGTGGACCCTGGGCAGTGATCTGACATGGGGTGATAGAGTGAGGGACTGCCCCTCATGCTTCCTAGCATTGGGCTTCACTGAGGGGCTGCTCTGTTTGTAAAATCCATCACTGGCAGGGCTGCTCTGGGAGCTGTGGTTTTCCAATTGCCTGCCACATGGGCTGCATCCTCTCAAAACATGCCTCCTGTCCCTTCGCAACACACCATAGCAATGAGGTGAGAAACAGATAAGGCTGAGCCTCCTAAAGTACCTCATCTGGGGTACCTGAAAAGCAATACCCAGATGGCAACTCCTGCTGCTGAGCTGGGATTTTTCTGTCTGACTTCTATATTTGCTGCCATTCTCCTCTGCTTTACCTGTTCTCTGCCTCTTCAAATGACAAGAGTCAATATCCTTATTCTCCCTAACTCAGGCAAATGTCCAGCTGAGTACAGAGAGGGAGAAAGGACAAGAGATTGTTAGCAACCTTAGAATAGAATATAATTAATCATGGGCTGTAGCCATTGCTCAGATCTACCACGGGAATTTGGACTGGGTTGATACTGTTTTCCTGCTTGTAAAAGAGAGATAATCAGTCATTCCAAAACTGTTGCTGGGAGAAAGTTTGGCTTTGCTCATTATGCCCTCTGAGGTTGTTAAAGAGCAGGCTAGCTGGTCTATCACCCGGCTGGAAGGCACTCTGTGACTTGAAATACAACAGCTCTTTGCAGGGGGGAGGATCATAAATTCCACAGGGCACCAGATAAACTGGAGGAGGTGAAAAGACAAAGGGGCAGTTGAAGTTTCCAATCCCTTCCCCCCCCATCCCCTGCCTCCTTCCTCCCACCTTTGCCATGCCAACACAACAAAAACGTTGACAGCCCTCTCCATCACCACTGGGGGGTAAAGCAGCTATGCTGCACCAGGTCCTGCTGCCCATGGACCGTGTCTCTCTCCAATCCCTCTTCCTCCTCCATGGTCAGCAGGTGGACAACTTGAGCGGCCTCTCACCTGGGAAAACCAAAAGAGAAACGGTGATGGAGGGGGAGGACAAGGTTGGAGGAAGGCTGGGGGAATGGAAGGTTGCAGCAGGGGGTGGGCTGGAAAATCTGGAGCTGAACAGAAGGAGAAAAATGAGGTCCTGAGGTAAAAAAGGGAATGGGAGAAAGGAGCACACAGACATGCTTGCAAAAGAAAGGCAACATGTGGAAGTATGGAGGACGGCCTGTCATAGGAGCTGGTGTTGCATACATTTCCTGTCAAGTGGCAAAAGTTGAGAGATCACACAAAGCCTCTTTCCCAGCACACACATCTCCAGTCAGGTGCCTTGCACACCTGGGGGGTACCACTGATGTATGCAGTTATCAACCATCCTCACCTGACACCACTGGAACAGCTTTGGGACTAGGCCCGAGATCCACAAAGGTAACACCACCTTCATTTGGTGCAAGCAGTGCCCACTTTGCCCAGCTCCAGCCCTGACTGTTTGTCTTCCCTGCTGAAAGGTGGTGATCAGTCACACAGTGGTCACCCAACTTGTTCTGCTGCTTTGGTTGGACAACACGGAACAGTTACAGGAGAGTTCCCATGAGGATAAAGACGAGGAAAACAAGGCTGTTCTTAAGCGTTACCAGTGTAATCATTTTGGAAGGGGGCTGGGATGGGGAGGGAAGACAGCACTCTGTCAGAGCAGCAACAACCCAAGTATGGGCACAGTTATACTGCAAAGGAGAGCTTTTAACAGGAAAGCTTATCTCACTTTTTCAAGGAAAGCTTATTTCACTTGGAAATTCCTGTAAACAACACCGACAACTGTTTTGTGTGGAGAAGTATGTATACAAGAGCCTAGATATGCACCCAGGTCACTGTGGTGTGGCAAACTCCTGCTCATCAGCTGCGTGTTGCCTGGGGTGGAACATCTGAGTTCACAACAAATGCAGGGTCATTGCAGATAGACAAACGAGGGACAGTCATTATTTGTTAGTAGTTGACAGTGTGTCTAAGCTCTAAAATGTGTGCTGTGCAAGGAAAATGAGGGAGAAGGCCATATGCAATTTTGGGAATAGGATGCTACTGACAAACCTCTTCGGGGAAGACAAAGTTGTCACTGGTTGTTTTTCATTGCACAGAGGAATAACCGCAGTATCTATGCAGAAAAAAGACATGTCCAGAACTGCTGGGAGACTTCTCTGCTACAGACTGCCAGGGCAGGTACTGCCACAGAAAGGGAACAAAGCCAGAGAGGCCACAACAGCTAGATTGACTGACTTCAGCCTGGCTCCTCATGCTTTTGGACTCACCTCCAAACTCTCCTTCATCCAGAAACATTAACCCTAAGCCCTTGCTGCCTGCATCCATTTTTCACAAGCGATGCACACTCAGGCTTGGAAAAACACGGGTCATTAATGGATCCTACTGTGACAGAAAGGGACCGCAGGCTACTTGCAGCCCTTAGGCTGAAAAATGCATTCCCCCAAATGAAGGGTAAAAGAATTTGCCTCTTTGTTTTAGGGATTGTTCTCCTCAACCCTAAGTACAAGCTGAATATTCATGAACCTCCTATATGAATTGGTTATCTTCTAAAAGCAAATACAAAGTCCCCATTCTGCATGAGGTGCCCAGGCACCGGACAAAGCCAAGTGTCTGCTCTAGCAGTGGGTTTCCCAGGGACTCTGGATGCTGCTTTAAACCAGTTACTCTTGCCTATTAAAACAGGATCAAAATTGAACAAAGAGAAAAAGATCCTTCCAGAGCTGTTTGAGGCAGCTGCAGCTAGTTCAGACTTCCACATCTCTTGACCTAACATGACTCCCAGGCTGCCACATTGTCTGGATGGGAAGCCAGAAGGGAAGGTAACGTGATTTTTATTGTAAGAGCTGCTCACCAGTGCAGTTAGTCTAATTTATGTCAAGAGTTCACGCTGCTAAGTAGCTTGCCAGCACAGAGGTTCAGATTCATGTCTGAGCTGTATTTGCGGTAGGAACAAATGGGTGTGTATGAGCACAGAACTGTGTAATGGCTCATTTGCAGGTGTTTGGGGTGACATGCGCAAGGGAAATGGGCATCTCTGTGTGGGGGCACTCCTGAGGTTGTTGAGGATATCAGAGAATGGTTTATTCATCATATACATGATGGAGCTGACATGATGAAATTTAAGATCTGAGTATCATTTGGGAGGCAATCCCAGGTCCAAGTGAGATGGCAAGAGTGTGAAAAAAAAAAAAAAATTGGTGAGCAATTGCAAGAGCATGTACAAAAGAGACCAGACATGCCTACTGTCTGTGCTGGGTCTGTCAGGAATGGAGTTAACAAGTTAACGTTTTCCACAGCAGCCCATGTGGTGCATCTGCCTGCCGAAGGGAAGTAGTGAATGAATTCCTCATTTTGCTTTGCTTCCATGTGCAGCTTTTGCTTTTCTTGTTAAACTGTCATTATCTTGACCACAATGGGATTTTTTCATCTGATTTTCTTTCCATGTCTTATTGAGGTGGGGGGAATGAGAGAGTGGCTGGGTGGGGATCTGGCAGCTGGTCATGGTCAATCCACTGTCCTTTCGTTCAGGCTGCCTTGTATCCTTCCTAAGACCCTGTGCGCAGACAGTGCCGATTTTTAGGGACTTTTTAATGATTTTTTTAGATTCTTAGGAGGCTGATAAGCAATTCAGAGGGCCTGTGTGGGGAACTGCCTGGGGCTGAGCAATCGGAAGGAGTACCAGGGTCAGACTGACCTTGTGTCTGAGTGCCTGGGAAATACCACCCCAGTGCTGGTGCTGTATCCCAGTACAGTGAGTGTCTCTGGGCTGGCCTTGCCAGGCCGAGCCTTCTGAATGGCCAGGGACCCTGCCCCTCTGTGCAGCGAGGCGAGGGGGCTGCTGAGAGGTGCGCTCGGAGCTGCTGCCAGCGTGTGCTGAAGAGCATGTGGAGAGCACGGTACATGTGGAGACCCACCCAGCAGCCTCCCCTGCCCACATCCGTGCAGCTTAGAGCAGCAGCCACATGTGTCCCTTTGCCCGTGCTCTGTGCTATCCTGGGACACCGGGATGCCCAGGGCTGTCTCTGCTACTGATTTCTGTCCAGCTCAGAGCAACCAGGTCTGCTGCAACCACCAAGGGGCAGAGAGGGGATGTCCTTGGTCAGTCCCTACTGGGTATCCTCCACATCTTGTGTGCAGGTGGAAGAGAGACCCTAGGCTCTAGACAGCAGTCCTGGCAGGTGTCACCAAAATGGGAGCTTTTCTGAATTACAAGTGATCAGACTACATTTGCTTCCTTTTCCTAATCCCTAAGTGGAGTAAATCCTTACCCTCAGAAGATGTTAAGGACACCAGCAGGACTGGTAGCTCCATGAGCCAACTCTACACCCTGCAGAAGCAGCAGGCCCAGGCATGGTCACAGCATGGTTTATGGGGTTCTTGGACACAAATCCCTTCTGCAGCATGAGAGAGAACCTGGCACACGTGCACCTGCCATGCCCCAGCGCCTCTCCCATCTCCCCCAAGGGCTAAGGCTTTTTCTCACTGCCTTTCTACCAGCACCTTCTCCACCTGCAGCCCCACTATGCCCCAAGACCTTGGCAGCCTCGTGTTTGCCCTGGTCAGACTGACAACCTGCAGCCCCAGGAGGAAGAGGATGAAGAGAGGGCACCACAGTGGCTCTTTCTCTTCCTGCACTTCTTATGCTTGTAGGGAGAGGTGGGCACGACTGGTGGGGCTCTGCTCTGTGTTCCCTCCTGGCTCCCTATTATTGCACTTTTAACTTCTGACCTTCATCCTTTTCATCCCACGAATTGTTCCCATTTTTGCTGTTTTCCTTTTTACCCCCTACCCCAGGGGGTAAATGTTTTAGTTAGGATCATCTGACACCCAAACTGAGGAGTAGGGTTTTCCCCAGCAGCCCTGGGCTGGTGGCCACGTAATTAAAAGCCATGGGAGAGCAGCAGGAACCCAATCAGGCATTAATGAGAGCGAGAGGTTGTTGCGTGACGGGCTGAGCTGCAGGAGCCCGGCCAAACAGCAGCACAGCCAATGACACCGTGTGTGCAGAGCTCCGTGTTAGCATAACACAGGTCTCCATTACACCTGGGCTGCTCAGCCTGCCAGCTTTGCCCTTTCCTAATTGTCCCTCTCACAGAAGCAAATGATAAAGACTGGAGTCTGCTTGTTCCTTGCAGAAGAAAAGAGATTTCTACTTTAGAATGTTTCTGTCTTGGCCATCTCTAGAGCTGTCAGGACCCAAATGGGGCTGGTCAGGCTAAGTGACCTGGGCAGGGTGGAAGACAGCTTTCTCAATTGTCTTTGCTGGGAGCCTGCTTTCCCCATCAGGTGGTGAAGCCGGCAAGGTGTCCACATAAAGAGTTCTTAGGCTTTGCTATCATCGCTGCATGGATCTGAGCACTGCTTGGATTTGTGGGATGCAGTTGCTTTGGGACCTACTGCCCTTCAGACCCCCAAACCCTGTCCTTTCTTTATGCAGCCTGATTGCAGGCTGCTAGCTGCAAAATTCTCTTGGCTGGCCATTCTCTTGCAAAGTCTGTGTTAAGAAACTCCTTCTCAAGGTAGCTCACTGCTCTGTGGTACAGCAAAACATGAAGGGCTTTACAGCAACTACCAGTTGTAGTTTGTTCCAATTTCTCCATGTACAACACATCAGGGCCTTACTGACACAGCTCAGTGAGCAAAATATCCCCCTTCTGCACAGCCCTAACTGGTAGCAGATGTAGCGAAGGCCTGGTTCTAAAGTCCCTGATGTGAAGGCCATCAGATGTAATTATATAGTTTAGCTGTTACTATACCCTTGCACACAGCAGTGATCCCGACATGGAAGTTTGGAGGCACTCCATAACCTTTGTGCAATCCTGGGAATTGATTGCAGTCTGAGGAAGCCACCATCTACACAGGCCAGAGACATCAAAACAGGGTATTGCCCACAATGTGTTCTTTGCACGGTATTAGCTAAGGAATGACATATCATAGGTGGTCATATCTATCATCTGTTTAGCTACACTGGTGTAATTCATACAGTCAAAGCAGTTGTGTCAGTAAAATTTCCCAAGTGGACAATCCTCATCGTGGTTTTCTGACATCCACATAACACGACATTTTCCCACTGCTCAGAGCAGCTAAGCAAGCACCAACCCTGGCTTTCAATGTAAGAAACCCTTTGAACAAAAGCAGCACCTTAAAGGGTAGGTCACCATCCAAGCGTTTTTCAGCCTTTTCTGGAATAAGGGAATGCATGAACAGTTTCTGCCCTTTTAGAATATGAATTCAGAATAAATTTTACCAGGAACTTCCAAAATCATCATTTGGAGCTGGGAACTTAACAAGACAGGCAGTGTTTGGTCTGTGTGCATCAGGTGAGTTTGTAGTGGCATCTGCATTTCAGCAGTAGAGGTGTGACTCGTAAGATGTGACTTTTTCCACCCCATGTAGAAAGCAAACCCAGCACAGGAGTTTCCACAGACCCTGTCTCTTTGCACGGATCTCCACTGGAAAACTCCCATGTCAGGGCAGGGACTCCAAGTTGTGCCCTCAACAGAAGGAATATATCATCATTTATAATTCTGAGGATGTTTCCTTTGCATGCAGCCTGAGCGGGCACCTGTGAGGTCGACCCCAGCTCCAAGGTCAGTGAAAGAACTGCTCTGGGGATGGAGTGAAGACATGAAGTGCTGAGTACAGATGGGCCAAGCTGCCAGAGGCACTGCTGTGCTGGTTGGTGAGGACGTGGTGTGGTCCTCACGTGTCAGTGAACAACCAAAATCTGCCATTGGAAGATGGCACCCAGCCACCAACAAGAAGTGCACCCTGGTCTGCAGCACACACTTGCTGTGGTTGTGAAAAGTGCTTACCTGCTCTCCAAAACCTCTATGAGCACGTACTAGGGTGAATCACAAAGTTCTACTGCTGTATCCCAGCAAAAGCCCCAGTGCAGGCGCCTCATGCTGGCTTTGTAGAGCCTTCCACAGCCTCCCCAGCACATAATATTGCCTGGGCTTCAGCCTGGTTAAGGAGAGCTGTTGAAATGTTACTTACAAACATGATTTTTGTCTGTATTCAGCAAGACAATATTGCACTCTACTGCAATATTGATGGGGTGACCTGGGTTTTAAGTGTAGGAGGGTTAGACAATAACACTAAAGACTGGAAGTGTGCCCATGCAATAGGTTAGATATGGAGCAATGTGCTGTCATAAAGAGGGTTTGGCCTCACCAAATAGAAGGGATCAGTCTAAGTTTACCATATCACAGCCTTGCAGAAATCACGGACCAGATCCTGACATTTCACTAGCTTCAGGAGTGATGCTGACTCAGAAAATAGCTAAATGTAGTTCTAGTTCTCTATGGATGAAAAGGATTGACTTTCCAATACCATGAGGGAAGTACTGTACCTGGCTGTTTCAGGATTATGGTATTTGCAACAGGGATGGGACTCTGGCAGGCCAAGGAGTAGAAGGCAAGAACAAGCCATGAGCTGTATCTGTGAGGCCACAACAACAGATGGGGCTGGAGGCAAACCATCCAAATGAAAACTGTCCATGAATGAAGCAAAGACCTGCTTGCAAAAACCTGTGTCTGAACTTGCCCACGCAGAATGGGTGTTTGGCTCTCAGTGCAAACCTTCCTGGAAGCTCAGTGGTGTAAGAGGTTAAGAGTCAGAGAAGAAGAGATCCCAGAGTTCATATCAGCAGAGGGTTCAGACCAGGTAACAGAGTCCAAATCCAACAGTTCCTTTGTCCAGTGACTCATGAGGATGAGGGCAGTTTTGCAGAATCACAGCTTCAGGCCTTTGGATGGTTTGCAAGAAGGCACCTCAGTGCTGATGCACGTGAATTGCTCTCAGCTAAGCTCTGAGTGCAGAGCATAGATGGCATCTTACCTATCCTAGTTTTATCCACTCCCTCTGTATCATCACCATCACGGGCAGTGAAAGAATTGCAAAAGGCTTGCTCAGCTGCCTCCCCCACTCTGACTGTGGTGGGAGGTGTAGAAAGCACGGGCTGTGTTTTCATCCAACCTGGAGGACACTGTGAGGAGCCACAGCAACAGGCTTCAATCGGGTGAAATGTCACTGCAAAAGGCAAGGGGAAAAAAAAGAACCCGTTCTCTTTTCCCACTGGGGAAAAATCAAACTCATGTGCCTAAAGCACAGTAAGAAGACCCACATCAATACCATCAACATTCTCTAAATAATCAGGTGACTGAATCACTTCCTGAGTAGGCTGGAGGGTTGCAGGGCTGTTAAATACATGACAAAAAGCATCTGTCAGGCATGGGCTAGGTTTAGTTAATCCTGCCTTGGAGAAGAGAATGGATTAGCTGATCCCAAGGTCCTATTCTGTATCCAGTGATTTTCCCAATCCTCATGGTATTGAGGGACCAAATGCAGCTATTAAAAGCCTTGTAAGATCCCTATTGGTTTGTTTCTTCCATTAAAAAAAAACAACACCAACAAAACAAAAACTCAAAAAAACCAAACAGACTCACCCATGGTTTATTCAGGAAGGAAATAGATATTCAGGGAAGGAAAACATCCTTTATTTATTCCGTAGTCAATGCTTAAGGGAGGACTGTGAGAGGAACCAGGTCCTGCAGTGCTTTCTAAATGCAGGCAAAACTTCTCCTGTGGGAACAAAAAGATAAACCACAGGCAGCACAGCAATCTCTCCTGTAAGTGCCTCCATTTTCTTGGACTGGTGGCTTTCAAATTCTCTGATTATAGATCTTCACATGATTTTCTTCCTTTGAAGACGAAGGCCCCATACAGTGAATTTAAATTGCCCAGCAAAAGGCTTGCTCTCCTTAATTACCTTTCAGGAGAGAGGGTCTGCAGGCCATGGGTCAGAGGGCACTTCACTGAAGAGAGTTCAGATTTAGTCTCTTCAAAACCAAGTGCAAGGGATCAAGCATCTGAATATGATTTTGCCTGGGGCTCTGCCTCGGATTATGCTCCCAGGGAGCATTTTGTATTTTGAAGCTCTTTGGGACACACCTAAAAACAAGCAGTTCAGCGTCAAGGGGACTGTGGACAGGCGGCGGGGGGAGGAAAAATCTTGTTGATTAACAACCACAGGGGCTCTCTAACCCCCCAGGGCTTGTCGACAGCTTCATCCCAGGCTGCCATGCCATTTCTCACACACTCAGAGAGTGTGTGTTCACGCTGGGTGTTCACTCAGACGCTGGACGTGGTGTCTTCCCAGGCCATTTGGAACCCTCATAAAGTTCCCCAGCACACACATCTCAGGGCAGTGACGCAGCTTTGGAGTCAGGGCGGGAGCATTTTGGAGGTTGAGTTCCTCCCTGCTGCATTTCCAGGGGGCTGCCAGGAGTTCCTCTTTCAGTTCGTGCCCTGGAGGGCTGGAACACACCATAATGCAGCATGGAGCACTGTCAGTAGAGACCAAAATGGGTTGTGCTTGGCAAGCACAGTGGAAAGGAAAAAGAGGGTGACCTGGGAGGATTGCTGTTCTCACTTCATTTTTCCATTGCATCTGCTGCTTTTTTTTTTTTTATTTTTAATCAAGTCCAAAGGGAGATACAAAACAGAAACAAAATATAAATGGGTTCTCTCACCATAAGTGCTACAGGAGGGGAGCATTGTTGGAGAGATGAAAGCAAGAAGGTCTGGGTTACAGTCTCCATCCTTCCACTTGCCTCCTTGTCTGTCTTTCACCCCTCCCTGTCTCGCTTTCTCTCCAGCATCGCAGCACTACTGCCTCTCAGAGTGCTGAGCTGATGTTTGTGCTGGTGCTTTGACAGGGTACCAAGGAATTACATCACTCACAGGCTGGCCCTGAAGAGACATTTTTGAAAGCACCTCACCTCTCCCCACAGCATATTGTCAACAGGTATAATGGCTCAAATACAATAGTAATTGAAGGCAGCAGGAATATTATTGTCATCTGAGCTGCTGGGAGCAGCTTCTGGCTGCTCAGAGGGTCCGAGTGTCTTGGTGAAGTATTGACCTCAAAGCTCAAACCATACGGAAGGTGCCCATCTCCTGCAACGCCAGCTCCAAACCGCCTCTGGCAGAAGCTGATTGTCATTGGCATCTGCGTTCCCTAGGGAAACCTCGCCCTTGCCAGCTGGTCCAACGCAGCCCCTCTTCTGGCTGGCTCAGCTGAATGTCCAGGGAATGAGTGGTCCAGACAGCTCCCGTCCTGCGAAGGAACAGGCGTGGGGAAGGGTTGCTCTGCCACCCTCTGGGCTGTGCACTACCTCCCCAAGGGCGACACACGCAGCGTTAGGCTCAGGGATGCCATGTGTCCATCAGGAATCCTGCTTCACCCTTCCCTACTTGCAGGTCTCCCACACCACCTGCCTCCATCCATCCCTGTGCAGCAGGAGAGCCAGAGGACAGGGGTTATCCGTGCTCCAACAGTCTGGCAACTTCAATGGCCCATTTCCATGACAGTGTCACGGTGTGCAGAGAAAGGTTTACAGAGGGCATAATGCCAGGAAAGTCCCTGGAGAAGGTCTACGTAGAGAAGATTCCCTTTTAAACCAGAATCTCACCCACAAGACCCATGACAACTGATCTATCCTAGAACTGAATACAGGGAAAAGGCATTTATTTTTATGCATTTGACTGGCAATGAGCACAAGGCAGACTCCTGAACTTGGCTCCCTCTTCAGTCAGAGCTGCAGGGGCTGAGGGACTGGCAGTTCCCACAAGCCTCAAAGCAATCGTGCTCTTTCTTGCAAGAAAAGTTTTGAAGATGGAGGACCCTTGACTCAGACCTGAAAATAGAAAAGCCAACAATTTTTCACTCCATAGCACGTCTCTGAGAACCACAGTCACCACAAACTCCCTTGAAACCAGATTGCAGCCAGAAGCAGACTCCCAAGGTTATCTCACTGTTCCTAAAGCCAGAGAGGAGGCTGTGTGTACACACTGCTTCTGCCTGTAACCTCAGGCAAGTCACTGCCTTGGTTGCCCACACCTCAAAGCTGGTAAAAGTAACCTTTCCTGATCTTGTTTTAACTCTCCAAGAACATGAATTCCTCTGCAAGCCCAGCACATACCAGTCTCCACACTTAGCCAGCCAAGCAGACCCTCTGGAGCTGTGGCCTGGGCTCTTTAAATGCTGCTTCTTTATTTCAAATGGCTCTTGCAAATCTCCTGTAACCTGAGCAGGCAAAATTGGTGCTGGCACTGAAAAGCAGTTATGCAATATCCAGGAGGTAAAACCCTTTTGGCAGGAGGATGGGAAAGGAGATACAGGTGGGAGGCTCCAGCTGCTGGGGCGAACACCATGTCCCACGAGAAGCCCAGGAGAGAGGAGATGAATAAGTCAAAGACTCATAGAATGGTTTGGGTTGGAAGGGACCTTAGAGATCATCTGGTTCCAATCCCCACTCCAGTGACTCTCTCCCTCCTCGCTGTTGTTCTCCCAAACCATCTCTGCCAAGAAGGGTGGAGAGATCTGGACAACAAGGTGAAGACACTGCTGGAAAAAGAGACAAGCCAGACTGTCCAAATCTGAAAAGCCAATAGACGGAAGGCCTGTGCAGACTGTTCACCCTGCATGTTTCAAGTATCACCCTTTGGTGTTCAAAGCTGTCAAGTCACCACGTGTTCTCGGCCGCGTGCTCACTGATCTGTATCATGTCTTCCCTCTCCCAGTGCTACCCTGGAGCGTGCAAACACAGGAGCTCCCGAGGCAGAGCTGGGGAGGTGCCAGGCACCCCCGCAGGGTGCAGCCTGACACCCATTTCCTTGGGAAGTGTGCTGTGCTCTGCTGTGCCATGCCATGCCTGGCTCCTCCGCCAGCCAGGCCCCACTGCCCCCAAGGGCAGGGTTTGGCTGAGGCAGGCCGGCTCTGGCACGTGCGAGCGGCAGGGCATGGATCCTGTTTCCTTGCGCTGGCATGTGCTGCACTGTGTCGTGGCACTGTTCGTGCTTGAGCTGTCCTGTCCCTCACAGGTGAAGTCTGAGGCTGGTCCCACCCCTGCTGCCCGGGTAGTTGCTCCAACCTGTAAAGGCAGGATTTTGCCCACAGCATGTTTTTCTCCAGCCATGCAGATTAATTTGCTGGTTACCAAGAAGTGTGATCTAACCAGTCTCTGCACCAGCTTTCCATGTTGGAGCTGCTGGTATTCCTGTCCTGTTTTTCTCCCTGCTGAAAGCCCCCAAGTTGCCAGCTCCATGTAGCTGCCCTCCCACCCTCACCCAGAGAGACCTGGCTTCCAGCACTGCCAGTTCAGCTGTGAACAAGCGTCCATCAGTTGCTTGCTACTTTCTCCTGCATGAGCCATGCAAAGTATTTGGATCATGGCTGCAGAAGATCCTGCATCCTGCTTCTTTCTAGCCCCTGGAAGAAGCTGCTTTACTTTCCCCTGCCTGGTTAAGCACATTCCCTCCTCTCTCCCCTCTTTGCTCTGCCCTGCAGCAATTTTCAAAGCTTTTTTGTGGCATCCAAGACCTGGACACAAATTCATGAGCTGTGGAGATGTGGTTTCTGTCATGTGCTCTTAGCTCCAAGTCCTGGCTAGTGCAGAGGGCAGTGGGTCCACAAGCATGAGGCTGTGCTCCTTTCCTGAGGGTTGAGGGGTACTGACCCTTTCACAGCTGGCTCCTTCTAACTGAAATCAAATTCCTTACCACGAGCTGAATGGGAAAATACTGTGTCTGTGCATTCTCTCCCAGGTTCCTGACTCTCAAAACAGTAATTATGTGGCTTCAAAAAAAATTGTTATTAACCATAAGCCTGGGAACTGCTTTTATTATTCAGCTTTACGGGAATCCGTACAACTCCCATGGAGGGGGATTATTTGCCTAGGCCCTGAGAAAAAGTGGAGGAGCCTGCATGCTCTTCTGGCTATTGTATTGCCAAATCCCACGGCAAGGCGTCCGGAGAGCGGCTTCCTCCAGCTGTCATTAATCCTTGTGGGCTTGACGACCTCAGCACGTGGCATCCTTTGGGTCACTGGCTGCTGGGAAGCCAGACCAAGGTTTCAGGGCTTTTGTCCCAGCCAGAGGGCTTTCTGGAGCTGAGGAACCAGGCTTCTCAGGTATTTTGCCACCACAGAGTGACTGGCTTGCAGCCTTTCCTAGCTCTGCTGCTGGGAAGCCAGCTGGATTTGGACCCATTTCGATGAGGCCGAGGGAAGGACTGGTCCCAGGATGTCGCAGTGTCAGCTGTGCTCACCCTGCATGAGGGAGCTTCCCTGCATGCCTGTGGCTCCACCACAGCCCCCATGGATAGAATGGGACACCTGGGACCGCCCGCTTCCTCCTGGTCCCTAACTCCCAGCCTGATCTTCTACTTCCTGCAGGGAAGAAGCAGGAAGACCGTTTCAATTCAGTGCATGAATTGAAGCAAAGGAAATGTTCTCTTTCTCTGAGAGCTAAATGAAATCTTGCAAGGACACTTTGTAATAGGGATGTTGCCCATGGCATGTATGTGCACAAATGTGCATGGAAGGAATTGTGGCATGGAGAGAAACCCAAACAGGTCCTTCAATTTTGCCATGGGCTTGCGGAGCTCTTTGTGGTTGTTTTTATAGTGAGAACCTTAGAGGAAGAAAAAGAAATCTGGGTGTTTTCCAAGACAGGGTTCAAAGGGGGTTTATGGCTCTGATGGGAAAGTCTCTGTTCAAGATTGCATTTGTCTCAGCACAAAGTACACTTCAGGGACAGCTTAGAAGGTAGCAAGTTGTGATTTCTTCCTCACTGATGCTGGCAGACATTGCACTGGCAAGCTTGGAAAGAGCTGCCTTTTCTTTCTCTAGGTGAGGCGTATAGCTGGGAACGCCTACATGTTGTCATTGTTCCCCACTCTTCTCCCTCTCAGGGCTTCAGGAAGGCCACAGAGCAAAGCAGCCAGCTCCTACTGCCACCACGTTGTGACTAGAAGCTCTCCTGCCTGGCTTGCAGCTCCTCCCTCTTCCTGCCCTCTTCAGGGGTGTTGAGTGCCACGACAGCTTTGCAAGTGGCAGCAATATTATTTTGATGCTGCCATTGCTCCTTTTTGGTAACTCATTGCTTTGTGAGGTGCTGCTAAGGGATTAGGAGAGGGATGAGAAAGTCACTTTTTACACCATCCCAGCAGTGACGCCAGGAGTGCATCCAGGATCTGGAGAAGGTCTGTCTGATGGCCCCCGTAAGCAGACCTGTGCTGCTGTCCCCTCCACTGCCACCTGGGTAAAGGACACAGGGAGAGTCTGTGGGTCTTCCCAACCCACACTGCGTGGGGCTGCCTGGGAGACCCCTGAGCTGGTGCATCTCATGGCCCTATGTGTGGGGCTGGTCCGGGGCTGGGGTACACCGCTGTGGCTCCATGTCTGGGCTCCCAGCCCACACCCTGAATGTGGGGCTGCAGGGACCAGGCCTGTGCAGCTGGCCTGGGCAGCCTCCATGGCTTGCAGGGGTCACAAAGCACCAGTGTGGCCTGAGGGATCTGCCCAAGGTTCCTCTGAGAATCTGTAGCAGAGCAAAGGTCCAAGCTCTGTGTGACCCAGCCAGTGCCTGGCAAATGCAGAGCCACCCTAGTCCCTGCACCAGCCTTCCCAGCACATGGGGGAGTGGGATAATCCTGGTCTCAGGCATCAATCCCTCCATCTTCTCCCTGGTTTTGGCCAGTGAGTGGCGTGCAGGGGCATGGCAGGACACCCTTCCCCTCCCACGTGCTCAGCGGATGTGGACCGCGGTGGCAGCCGGACAGAGCTGCTTTCTCCAGCACAGTGCTGCCATTGTCCAGCTGGGCTCTGGGCCCTCTCATCCCCACCAGGCAGGCACAGCCGGGACCTCTGTGGCCCAGCAGCACAGACAACAAGGTGAAAGGGATGGAAGCAAGCCTCTGGAGCGGGCAGCCCATCTCTGTGTCTCCAAGGTGCAGCCCCACTGCTTTTTTTTACTTTTGTGCAGAAGATAATATAAGGGAGTGCAGTGAGGTGGTGGCTAAAAAAAGGAAAAATGAATGAATAGGAGGGGGAAGGGAGAGCAGATGACGCTGAGATGTGAGGGGCAAGACAGAGCCAGTGAGGCAGAGCTGGGCTGTGAGCCGGAGAGGAAAAGCCGGGAGCCCCGTGGGAGCTGGGCTGTGGGAAGAGACAATGCGATGGAGGGGAAGGAGCCAGCTCCCACTCCGGGACATGCACAAGGCTGCAATTAGAGAGAGGAGACAGCGTGTCTGCCCAAGCTGGGAAGTCTCCTCCTGCCATGGGTGCAGGGTCATGCAGGGGCTGGTGCAGAAAACCCTGCCTGCCCTGTGCCCCTGCACACAGCTCCCCTTAGACTCGCACCCCTGAGGGGAGCAAAAGCCCTGACGGCAGACCCTAGCAATGCCAAAAGATATTTTCTCTGAGGTGCAGGGGCTTTGCTCTCCAGTGCTGCCATGAAATGTCTGAATTGCTTCGTTCTTGCATTGCAGTGGCACAGTCACACCAGGGCCCCTTTCCTGGGTCAGCCCTCCTGCCCTGCTGCCTCCTAAAACAGCTGATCAAATACCAATGTCCTCCAGGCAAGCAGGTTTCTTGACGGCCCACCTCGTGTAGCTAGCAGTGCACCCTTGGGTAGGCTTCTGGGATTTTCCTGGATGAAGGATGCTATGGAAATATGCAACTCTAGAGCACAAGCTCTGGGTTTAGTGTCCTCCTCTGCACTGCAATTATCCAGCTCCCAGTGGAAAATTGAAGTTTGTTTGGAAACAAAGTCTCTGGGTTTGGCTTGGAAAGGCTCAGAAAATACCATGCAAGGGTCACAAACTTTTAACCCAAATCGTGTTTGGCCAGGGCTGTACAAAAGGAGGGAGGTAGAGGAGGAATGTGAGCACACACCATTTTTGCTACCATAAAACTTGTCTGGGAAACTCTTTGAGCTTTGCTCCCTCTGGACATAAAGGTCCAAGAAAAGAGTTAGGTGCTCTAAAAGGAAAGCAAACAAGTCATGCAGACAGAGGAACAGATTTCCAAATTTGCTTTGGCTCATTTTCATCATCCAGCCAAGAGGCACATAAAGCAGAGCTCCTGCAACCTTCTGCTGAAGTGACAGCAAAGGGAGATGCTTGAAAAAAGCCAGCAACTCATGGCAGGGACAGAAGAAAGAGGAGAGCCCTGGTGAGAGAACAGTGGTTTTTTAAAATATAAAATAATATACTTCAGACTTGCAGTGGTTTTTGCTTCCTGATCAACAATTTTAAGCCAACTCAACTGCTTTCCTCTTTTTCTGGCCATTTGAAGCTCTTTTCACTGAGGTGAAATTAAATACGAGGCGCGGGAGGGGTCCTGACGGTTTTCCTGCCATTCTCACCTGCGTGGGAGCAGCGGTAGTAGCTGGGAGTTAAGGCAGCACTGTGTATTGACTGACCAGGCTGACACAGAGAAGTGTGGAAGATCACCACAGCGTGTTTAGAGCTGTGCAGCAATAACAGCTAATTTGTTTTTGCCTGAAGAGCGGTTAGCGTTGGTTTTGTTTCATTTTAAATAAAGACATTCGGACTCCAAAGGTCATTTCCGTGGAATAACAATGCTCCTTTCAGAAAGGGGCACCGGCAGGGTCTCCGTTACTCCCAGTGCTCCCAGTCTGGTTTGAAAGCCCAGCTGCAGCTCAGCTGGGCGAGCATCCCCTGGGCTGCCCTCCACACATTGCAGCAGCTGCTGTCCCAGCACCCCCGCCACGGGAAGCACAGGAGCTCAGGAAGGAGTGTCGGCTTCTCTGCTGGGGTGTTTGCAAACAGCCGGTGCCTATTTCATAGTCAAATGAGGGTGGTGTGCAGTGGTGTCCAGTTCCTCTTCCCCTTCGCCCCAACCTCAGCTGCACCCCTGTGCCTTCTAGGAACACTAGCAGAGGATGGGGCATCCCCAGCAGGCAACATATGGCCATAGGTTTTCCTCATCCTCATCAGGTATGGCATGAGGATCGGATATGACCAGAAATTCTGATTTTATAATAGTCTATTTGCAGTGTGGGAAGGTTTTCCATGTGCTGCTGTCTTCAAATGACAGGTTATTGTGCCTCGCTGACTTCAGTGGAGTTGTACCATGACCTATATCCATGCAAGTACATCAAAGCAAGGCAATGCAGGAAGCATTCAGCAGAGCTGGGTGAAAAAGCAGGCATCTCGGTTCCCAGATCCAGTTACATCACGTATTTATTTTCCTACATGCTTCCTAAATAGCTACTTTCTCACACTTTAAGCAGGCAGAAAGCGATGGAGTTGTGAAAAAGTAAACTTGAGGCTCAGGCTATTCTCTGTCTTGCAGGCATGTATTTGCCACAAATTTTCTCTCTGCTTCAGTGCAGCCCCAGCATCACTTTCCATCAGTCAGTCTTCAAGTTTCAGGGCACTTTGCTTTAAAAGTACATTATCTTTTATTCTGTGTGGGGAAAGAATCTTCAGAAAGAAAAAGCCCTTGAGTTAAAAAGAGCTCCCCTCCTTAGTGAGCACTGCTGTTTGTCACCCTCTCGGAAATTTGTAAACTCTTTTCTCTGTATTTATCTAACTCTGCTATTTTTGGATTTGCCATAACTGTCTGCACCAATGAGGTGTGTGCGGAGGGGAGAGCGCCTGTGCTGCTTGGCTGGTATTTTTGGCCAGTGCATTGGTAATTTCTGGGAACTTGGGTACCGCAGGAAGATGCAGTCCCGATCCCCTCATCTCTCTGCCTCCTCTTCCTCTTCCAAGAGCATTGATGCCCACAGTGGCTCAGCAGTCCCCAGCCGAGGTGGCTAGTGTAAATGCCTCTGGGTGTGCTAAGGGCTGGAGGAGAGGGGAGGAGGAGACTGGGATGGGTGGCACAACTGGCTGCGTGACACTGTCTGGACCTCTTCTCCCCACCCCAGCACTCTTGGAGCTACAGGAAAATTCACTATGGCAGCTGAAGGAGGTCTGCACAATTTTGCCTCCCAGGGGCATGGCGGGACTGTGATGGCCCATAAGAGAAGAAAGTTTACTTCCTCTGGTCTTCCCAAAGCTGCCCTGGCAACTCCCAGACAGCCAGCTCCTGTGTGGGAAAGAGCAGCATGGGACGAACATGGCCACCATGAACAGAAAGGAAAGGATGTCATCAGCCCACAGTCCTCCGCAGGGAGGTGTGGGTGCACACATATGGCATGCATACACCTCTGTGTATGTACCTTAATACCCTACAGCTTACACTCGCATTTTTAATTTTCTTGTCTGGCAAGGGCCGTTCCAAACCAGCTCCAGACGTAGTTAACCCTGTCTGCCCTGTGCTGCTCTCTTGTGCTGTCAACAGAGAGATCTGTCCTACCCTAACCGAAGTCATGTTCAGAGCCATTGTGTGTCTACTGATCATACACAAAGGTCTTCCTGATTTCTTGGAAGCTTGCAAGAACAAGTTTTTTCAGCTCCAGAGTTTTGATTAGGGCTTGTCTTCCAGTAGCCAGGAGGTCACAGTGTCAGCACAGATCACAACCTGAACATCTGCATCCTATTACACAGCATGGTGATTATTTTTCAACATTCCCCACGTCTTCTAGCAGTGACAGTGGTGATTAAAGCCTGGAGTGGATTCCTGAGTAGCATTTTCAACTTCCTTTACTTTCGCATCCTGACCGTAAACAGGAGAAGAGGGCTTTCCTTGGGCACTAGGCCAGGAAGCCCATGTGCCTTAGGGTGATGCTGACACACTGATGAAAGCCCAGAGATGTCAACTGGTACAAAGCAGCTGAACAAACCTGCCAAGGAGTGCCAACAATAGCAGGATGTCACTGCAGCTCGCAGGGAGGAGATTTCCATTCACTGATTTGGCTCCTGTGCCAGAAGCCATCCAGTGGTCCAAGGAATAAAGCCATTGTCTCCAGGAAGTGACCTGGAGCAGACTCTGATGGCTCAGAGCAAGTGACGGGGATTTGGTTTCCCGTCTGCAGTGCCAGAGCAGCAAGAGGAGGAGGTGGGTGAGGCAGGCTCTGGGCAGGCCCCCTCTGGGCAGCCCCCTTAGCATCTCTCACATGGTCTGGAGACACGGGGTCTCCATACACCTTCTTGTTGAAGACTGGGACTTTATTCTTCTCCTTGCTGGAGGGAGGGGAGATGGCTCAGGGAGATCAAAGAGCGAAGAGGAAAAGGATTAGTCAGGTCAAGTCTATAGCAAGAGGCTAGAGCTGCCAAGGAAGTATTCCAGCCAGGAGACAGTCTCAGAATTTCCTGACTGAGGAAGCATCTTACTTTCTCTCCTGCCCACATTTTTGGGCTGTTGGGTTTGGGCTTGTGCAGGTCAGCATTCAACATTCAGAAAACTGCCTTCACCATAATTTTCCCTACAAGTCTCTGTAAAGCAGACAAGGGCAGGTAACTGTCTACAAATGAGGGCAACTGCTCCGGGTGGGTCCCAGCCCTGAAAGCAGCTGCTGCCTACAGTCTGGATCCAGCCGGAGAGGAGGCCAGACTCATCCAGCCGCTCACCCCTTCCCCTGGGAAGAGGGGCTGTGGCGCACAACAGGGCGCACGCCCTGCACGGCAGCTCCTGCTGCACCCCCTCACTCCCTGTCCTTGCGGCTCATTACCTGCCTGGTGTTTCCCTGCTTGTCCGTCTGCCTGTGTCCTCCTCCCCGGCAGGTGCCGGTGTCCTGTCCCCATGTGCCTGCCTGCGCCTGCACCCCTCTCTGCGTGTCTCCCCGACCCCAGCGCGTGTCTCGCTCTCAGGAACGGCTCCGGTTGCCCGGTGGCTCCACGCACATCTACGCCCGTCTGTGGTTCTCTGCTCCGTTACGCTCGTGTGCCTCTCCCTGCGCCCGGCCGCCTTCCAGCGCCTGCCTGCATCTCCGCTTGCGCTTCTACATCTCCCTCCGCTGGCCCTTTTTATCCCGGTAAACAGGACAGGCACGTGCATCCAAGCCCCGTGCGCCCAAGTCGGCTGGAATTGTGTCGGCTGAGAGCCAAGACAAAGGACGGGGAATAAGAGGAGGGGCGGGGGAAGTGAAGGGGAGCGAAAGGGCTATTGGAAAAGGCCTAGGGGACAACCCAGCTTCTTGCTGCCTTTGCACTGCTCTCATGGAAAAGATCCTCAGATAAGCCTGCTCGTTAAGATAACGAGTGCCTGCAAGCCACCAAGCTGGAGGTGAAGAGAAGCTCTCCTTCATCCTCCAAGACAAGAAAGGGTGAGGGTGTCCCAAGGCAGCTGCCTCTTGGGCTAATGGGGGTGGGGGGATGGGGCACTAATGGAGGTGGGGGCACAAATGGACATCAGAGCTCAGGCAAAAGGGGAGGGCTGCAAGGGGGCTGGAAAAGGCAGACTCAAGGCAAAAATACTCCAATTTCTGAAAAATGCAGGGTGTGCAGTTAAGGCTGTTTGAAATAGGAGTAACATGACACCCCTCCCTCACAGAGAAAGGGCAGCTGGCACTGCATGACATAGCTTGTAAATACCTTCCCAGAGCCGTGGTTAAAAATGTGTCCCTTACACGATGCTGCTGGCCACCACATCACGTGCCAGGTGAACTGCCACCCGCACGAGGGGCTTCCTTGCCGGGCCCACAGGTGTGGTGGTGCAGTGGGGAGGGGGCTGTAGCAAAGGCAAGTTGGGACTAAGCATCTGAAAGAGTTTGCAAAGGGCAGGGGAGCTGCGGCTGCTGTGGGCTTTGGAGAATGCAGAAGACCCTGATGGGCCAAATTAGAAGATGCAGAGAGACCAGGTGAGAAACCCTGGAAGAGGAGGGACTGGCAAGGTTTCTGAAAATGTAACTGGGAGGAGGGATGGAGCAGGTTGGCTCTTGCTTCTTGCACGGCACATGCCACACAAGTGGTCAGAGCAACCCCGGGGCGCTGGCAGTGCCGGCAGTGTACACGTGTGCCGGGAGACCCAGGGGTGGAGAGACAGGAAGAGGCACAGAGGCAGGCACAGGATGAGTCAGCTGTACCAGCTGATGACTGGGGAGGTCCTGGAAGATGTCAATGTTTCTATCTCACTTTCTGGAAAATACCCAGCCTCCATGGAAAACTACTGCAGTAGAAGTCACCAATGCAATTCCTGCTTTGAATACTGGGCCAAAACCAACACAGCAGTGCTTGCTTTCCCAAACTTTAATATGACTCCTTTAGCTCTACACAGAGCTAAAGAAGCCTTAATGAAGCAGTTGACACAGTGGAAAGAAGGGATGCCATCCAGGCAACCTGGGCAAACTTAAGAAGTGGGCAAATCCAAGGTGAAGGTGTTGCGCCTTGGGCCATCGTGCTCATAAACTGCTAGCCCAATTTCAATCTCGGAGATGTCTTCTGGAAGATCAGGACAGCAGACTGTAAGATATTGAGGAGATTTCTGAAGCTTCCTTCGCCTGGCCAGCCAGCAGATGACAACAAACAGGACCAGGGCAGCTGCAGCAGTCCAAAACAGCCACGCAGAAAAGAGCCTGGCTTCCTCTGCATCCGTGGTATTCTCAATCTCCTGCAGCAGATGAACCAACTCCTGGTGCAGATACACCTCACGCTCCAGCATCTGTTTGGCTGTGGCTCTACCGATGTGGTGATGCTGCTTCAGGCCAGGCTGGATGATGCTTCTAGCCAGCGAAGCTAGGACAAGAGCAGTTGCGGCAGCCATGGCCTGGAGGAGGTGGGAGGAGAGGGGGCTCATCAGGTCTGGGTAGGAGAGAGGAGGGGGCTGGGAGCACCCAGCACATTCCCAAAGCCTCTCTGGGCGTTTGCCATCTCTGGAAGCTCTGAACCTCTCTGCCCTCAGACCCAACGGTGGTACTGTGCCCTGTCCTGAAGGGCTCAGCTCTCTCTCTGTTTCAGAACCCCCCCAGCATCTGCCCCGTCCTCCACCCAGCCCAGCCTTCCCCTTGCATAAGCACTCACCGGTCACCTGAGTGCCACATGAGTCCAGCTGTGCTGGAGCTGGGGCTGCCTACCGATGCCCCTGGTAACTTCTCCCCCTGTGCCACATCCTCCGTGATGTCACAGCCACCAGAGCCACATCACCCAGCCAGCAACCCCCAGGCTTCATCCCCACCACCCAGCTCAGCAAGGCCTGGCCACCACACCAAGTGCAAACCCCACCTGCAGAAGTGAGCTCCCAGGGATACTCTTGACGAAGAGACTCTCCTTCAAAGCTGTAATTGAAATGAAAACGGGGACCGTAGGTGAATGTCCCTGACCTAGGTAGAGAGGTGCAATGGATTTTTTGGGGCCAGGTGGTCTGACTCCAAGTTACCTTGCAAAGAAGAGCTAGAAGCCCTTGGGCAGAGACAACTCTCCTCCCTCTCATCCTCTTGGCTTCCTTCTGCTGGGGCAGGGCTTGGTGCTGCAAATCCTGGCGATCAAGCCAAATGCCACTTACGTCCCTGGCCAAGTAGAGAAGACCCTGAAGCTCCTTTCCCCAGCTACTGGCTTGCTGCCTGCTCACCCTGGAGCAGCAGGTATCTTGAGAGGCACATCCCTGTCAGCTGCTGCATCCCATTACCTCCAGAGGGGTGCAGACCAGCCTGCAAGGGCCACCAGTACAGAGGGCAGCAGGGTTTGGCCTTTTTCCTTTGCCTGGCATGCTATTTTAAGGGTAGTCGTTTTTTACCTCCCCCTCCTGCAGCACTCCTGATGCTCATGGGAATTCAGTAAAAGCAGTGAAGCCACTTGGAGGGCGTTGCAGCAGTGGCTGGTACCTCTCCTGCCAGCAGAGAGGAGCCCAGGTTCCTGCTCACACTGGATACATGGACTAGTGGGCAGTTTGGATTTTCAACTTATTTCTGGATTTTCTCACATATGACTAGCAGTTAATTTAAAAGAAATTTTAAAAAATCAGTGCAGCCACAGAGAAAGGTCAAGAGAGGGATGCTTGCAGCTGCCAGTGGTCTCAGGTACAGTAGCAGGAGGGGACTTCTTCACTGCCCACTGGGGAAGGCTAAAAAAAAAAAAAATCTCATTACTTTTCTTTCCCTGAACCACCCATTTAACTCCCCGTGCCCTTCCGCTTGTTCCTTGCTATCTAATTAAATTTCCTCAGATGACCACGTTTCAGGGCAGAAGGCTGGTGTGGGGGTGTGCAGGTCTCCCAGTCCTTGGGCAGCTGCAGGGAAGGAGCCTGTGTGTGTGTGTGTGTGTGTGTGTGTGCACCCCCAGGCTCCGTGCAGGCTCCATCCCTGGCTGCTTGGTACAGCTGGACGGAGACATAGCCACGGGTACCCTGCAAGTGCCATGGCAGGTTAGGAGATAAGCAGCCCTCTCTTAATGAGAGGACATGATATACCTGGCAAGGCTGTGCCCCTGGAGGAGAACAACAGGCTCTTTCACTGCAGGCCCTGGCACAGCCAGGGGCAGCTGTGGGACAGAGGGAACAACAGCTGATAAATCAGCTCAGCACCAGCAGCCACAGGGAGCCCACGCTAGCAGCACAGCCCCACATCAGCCGTTGTTGGGAAGCCCTGGGATGTCCCGCATTGGATTCCACCAGCAATCACAGCAAGGCAGCAATTCTGGAGGGCTACAGCTTTGCTAAAATTGGCTTTTCCAGGAAGGCAGATGGGGATGGCAGCTCTCCAGCACCAAAGGGAAAGCTGCATATCTGCCTCCGGTATCTGCTGAGGGAAGCCAGTCCCAGAGGGAAAGGGCAGCATTACCACACCACCTCTGCTTGCTGCTTGGGAGGTAAAATCCCCACTGAAAGGAGCCAAATTGTTACTGTGCGTATCTAAAGGCACTGAATTATTAAGGAGAAGAGCTTTCTGAGGGCTGCTGGTGGAGCAGAGAGCTTTATGGATGGATGGTATTAAGTGTAATGGACCTCTAATGGAAAACCACCTGATCGTCACAGAATGGTTTGTCAGCTGTGGAGCAAAACCAAACAGCTGGTGTAAGTGTGGTACAGACCATTATTGCCCCAGGGGACTACTGGGTTTGGTAGTCCTTGCAGCATTTTGGACTATGACAGTGAGCACATGATGGAAAGATACTCATTCCCAACCCCTTCTCTGAGAATAGCCACAATCCAGCCTTTGCTTTTCCTGGATGAGCCCAAAACAGCCTTTCCCTGTCTCACCAGAGCACGCTTCCACGTGACTAAGGTCATGTAAGAGCTGGCTGTTGTTTCCAAGCCTCCCGAATTTGCCAAAATTAGGCTGGATTTGTGGAAACTGGCTTCCTGAGACCTCGGGCACTTCCTGCTTGGAATACCAGGCCAAACACAACACAGCAGTGCTTGCTCTCCCAAATTTTAATATGACTCTTTTAGTCTCACATAGAGCCACAAATTACAAGATTTATTTATCTGAGTGTCAGAGAGGAACAAGGAAACACCAATACTTTAGGAAGCAGCAATAAAATTGTCCCAAAAGGAGTTAGAAAGGGCTCTTCCCAAAAGTTAAGGAGGCTGATAGCCCAGCTGAAGTGTCTCTACACCAATGCACACGGCATGGGAAACAAGCAAGAGGAGCTGGAAACCATGGTGCAATTAGAAAACTATGACCTGATTGCTATCCCAGAAACATGGGGGGATGAGTGGCACAACTGGAACACTGCAGCTGAGGGCTAGGAGCTTTCCAGAAGAGATAGGCTGGGAAGGAGGGAGGGTCGTTGTGCTCTAGGCCAAGGAACGGATGGATTGTGGAGAGCTGCCTCTGAGAAAAAGTCAAAACCAGGTTGACAGCTTGTGGATGAAGATCGAGGATGGGACCAGCAAAGGACAGTTTGTGGGTGGGGTCTGCTCCAGGTGCCTGACCGGTTGATGAGGCTTCTTGCTTCAGCTACAGAAGCATCACACTCACACTTTCACACTTTCATCCAGATGGAGCGTTTCAATCATCCAGACATCTGCTGGGAAAGCAATACAGCTGGCTCAGAGCATTCCAGGAGACTCCTGGAGTGCCTAGAGGACAACTTACTCGTCCAGGTATTGGACAAACCAGCCAGAGAAGTGTTGCTGGACCTGGTGTTCACATATGCAGATGAGCTCATTAGATAAGTTAAGTGGAGGCAGTCTGGGCTGCAGCAACCAAGCCCTGGGTGAGTTCGTGATCCTGAAGAACATGGGTCTGTTGGGCAGCAAAATGAACTTTGGAAGAGTGAACCTCTGTTTAAAGAATTAGTAGATGAGATCCCTTGGGAAAATGTCCTTAGGGACAGGGGAACTGACCAGAGCTGGTAAGTCTTTCAGGCCACTGTTCTTAGTTCTCTATCCACATGAGTTAGGAATCAAGCACCACGTAACTTTTTCAGTGACCTGAAGAGTAGAAAAGGCCGTTACAGCTGACTGCTCTGCTCTGCTGGGACAAGGAAGCCTTTGCTCCAAGACCTCATAATGAAATATAAAACAAACAAGAAATGTGGAATAACCAGGGTGGAGAGGAAGTCAAGGGCTGGAGGAAAGTGTGATGTGTACCAGAGCTGCAGGGACTGAGGCTTTCTATTCCTAATTAACAGACTTGTCTTATTTTTTGCTCTGACCACCATATGAGCCTTTCAAATATAGAAGGCTCCTCCCTGGCTGTGTACACAGCCAGCCCGGCACCACCATCCATCTCAGCTACATGGCCACAGGTCGCATTTTCAGAGCCACTTGATGGGTGGATTAATGGCTGCCTTTTTATTGCCAGCTCCCCAGCTTTTGGGGCGGGGCAGAGTTGGGAAGGAGAAAAATAACTAATAAAAAAACCCCATATGTGAAGTTTTCAAGTGTCATGAAGATGGATAAAAAAAGCCAAGATTTTATTTTAAAATTAATCTGTAGGGGGTTTATTTGCTGCTTAGTATGAAAAATGTGAGGCTTGTAGGTTCATTTTTCACACTTTCCCCCACACACACCCCAGGCCTGGAAAGTTACTTTATTATTTTTAAATGAAAATATGGAGCTTTACTGGAATAACTAGGAACTGTGGGTGCTTTTCAGTGCTGCCCAGTGCAGCCACCCACGCAGAAATCTTGAGGTTTCCATCACATTTAAGAGGAAGAGCAGGGTCTCTCATCTTCTCTTTCAGGCTTTGAGAGGTAATATTTAATATAAAAACCCTAGAAGTGATTTACAAATAATTATGATGGTTGATACAGGTTCGATATGCTAAACAGCTCAAATTGAAGGGTTTTATTTTGCTTTGCTTTGCCTTTTAAAATTTTTACTATCAAGAGGGAAACCAGCCAGATTGAAAAACTGCCCTGTACGTAACACGAAGAAAATCCCAGCAGGATGCACAAGAAGGTCTGGGTGCAGACTAAGGGGAAGTCAGCAAATGGTATACACAGAGCTAGAGCTCCGAAGGGGTGCTGGGAAGGGGTGCTCTCTCCATCGCCTATGGAACTGCAGCAAAGCAGCACTTCAGTCAGAAATCTCCTGTCCAAGCCGACGTTTCTCACAGTGGAAATCCAACCCCCCCAAAGGACAGGGAGGGATTGTTTTAACCTCTCAGGCAGAGCCAAGTCTCCAGCAGTGCTGCAACAGGCAGCACGCTGACCTGATGCTGTTCCTGCTGCGGCACAGCTCCAGCCCCTGCTCCTGCTCCCACCCAGGCGGCTGCCGTAGGGATTTGACTCCTGCTGCGAACGGATCCGAGATGGCCTCTTGCACTTTGCATACAGCTGCTCCGGCCAGAATGATTCAGCCTCACCCTGGCTTGCCAACGCTGCCTGCTATTCTTCAGAAAACCAGGGTGACGTGAGTCATTTGGTCACACCAGCACAAGGCCAAACACTCTGCTCTCCCTGCAGCTGGCTCAGCTGCACGGACCGTGCTCAGCCTGCTGCCTAAAACGGGACCACACTCATCCTCTCATACCTGCCCATGACATGGGGACACGAAGAATCATAGAATGCTTTGGCACCTGAAAGCACCTTAAAGGCCATCTAGTTCCAAACCCCTGCCATGGACAGGGACATCTTCCACTAGTCCAGGTTGCTCCACGCCCCATCCAGCCTGACCTTGGACGCTTCCAGGGATGGGGCATCCACAACCTGTCTGGGCAACCTGTTCCAGTGCCTCACCACCCTTACAGTAAAGAATTTCTTCCTAATATCTAATCTCAACCTATCCTGTTTCAGTTCGAAGCCATTCCCCCTTGTCCTATCACTATATGCCCTTGTAAAAAGTCCCCCTCCAGCTTTCCTGTAGGCCCCCTTTAGGTACTGGAAATCTGCCCTGTGGGACAGGAGACGTGTGTACCGGGAGCACACCATCGTGCTCACAAGACGTCTCCTCCGAAGCAGGGGAGCATGATTTTTATTGTGATTCCTTTGACTGGGAGGCACCTGAAGGGGCCAGGTCCCCCCTGGCATCCTACTGCCCACAGCCCATCACCTTGCACACTGGGCAGGGCTAGCTGCTGTGCTGCAAGGAGGAGAGGTATCCCTGCAGGGGCCACCCCTTTCCAGCTGCACCCAGGGGCTGCTGCAGGTTTGGGGGATGGTGGCAGGGAGGGGGATTGCTGACAGGGCACACCACAGGGAAGCGGCAGCCCAGGTGCTGTCCCCAGGGTGAGCCAAGCTGTGCTGAGTGCCAGCAGGGAGTCACACAACAGCCCCCTGCTCTTTGCACCCTGTCTGCCTGTCCTGGGAAGTGCTGTCCTCAAAAGTCACATAACCCAGGGCTGGGCTGACTTCCGGACACAGGGCATGCCCTTGCCCAGCAATTAAGTTGGATGCAAGTAGTATTTGCATGATAATTACTCTGCCTAAGTAACACCATGTGTGGCATAAAGAGTGAGTGCTTTTCCTCTACTCTGAAATAACTCCGTTTATAGACAAGCTTTTCAAGATGGATAAAGCTCAAAGCAGATCCAAGGTACTGCCTACAGTTTCCACATAGCATCATCCTGACTTTGTTGGATTGCTACGTGTGACCAGGGGAGCCACAGGGTGCCCCAAATCAGAGCAGAAGGGTAGAAGAACCATGCTAAGCAATGAAAGGACACCCCCCATCCCCCTACGCCAGCTACCCTCGTGCATGGACTCTCCTTCAGGCTGGCACAGCACCAGCTGCCTCCCTGAGCTGGTATCTGGGCGGGTGGGAAGGAATTTGGACCCAGTGGATCTGATTGCCAGCACTGTTAAGGAGGCACATTCAGCCATCACAGGCCAAAAGTCTGACTTTAGGACTAGTGAATGCATTCAAAGTGCCTGGCTGCATCTGGACCCCATGCTGGCTGAGGGCACCTCAATTCCAGCAAGGGGGGCTGCTGTGCCCAGCAACCGGGAGTCTGCACCATGGTCTGGCAAAGCAGAGGGCAGTGAGTGGTTTCCCCACTTCATCTGTGAGTTTAAAAGCTCTTCCAGAGAGAAGAAACACGAGGGAGCTGTGTAAAGGACTGCTGAGAAATATTTAAATATTTCGGTTTCCAGCATAACTTGAGTCATTTGGAATGGAAAGTTTCCATTACCCAATAAATCTAGTGCATTCATTTAGAAGGGGAAAAAAAAAAAGAAAAAAGAAAATGGACAACTTTTGATGTTGGCTTGAGGAACATAACAGTGCAGCAGAGTCACTGAGGCGCACCACCCACCAGCAGGTACATGATGTTCTTGGCCCAGGCTGGGGCCAAGGAGGGACACGGGGCAGGCGTGGAGCAGTGGGCACGTTTGCTGCTCAGGGAGAGCCTGCTTGGTCATGCTGGCACAACTCATGCAGAGAAAAATGTGGCTTGGATCAGAGCAGGTGGGGGAAAACCTCCAAACCTGTGCACCCTTGGATGAAATTAAAATGCATGAGAAACTTTTTAGGAAAGTTTATGTGGAGGTGCCCATGTCTGAAGCAATGCTCTGCATTACCTGACTATGAGAGCAAACTCGGCCCAGAGTTGCAGACACGATCACCTCTGGCTTCCGCCCAGGGAGGGCAAGCACCTACTGCCTTGGCAGGGATGGCTCTGGTATTGGGCTGTCCCAAATCCAGGAGCCTCCTGCTTAAAGCGGGATGGAGGATTAGCTCTCCCTGCCCCAACTCCCTCTGCCACTCCCCGCGAGTGGGGCTTGTTCCTGAGGCACGCTTCACAGAGGAGCACCCTCCCCACATCAGGTTTTGAAGGGAAACACGTAGTTTCTATGTGCCCAGACTGCTACTTTCAAGCAGCCCTCGGCCACTGATGGCTCCGGAGGGGGGACCCGAGTGGGGAAGGTGCCGCGGCACTTGCGGCCCCAGGCGGGTGCCGGAGCCCGGACGCGGGCGGAGGGCGGGTGGTGGGGCTGCACTGCACCCCAGCGGCCGCCGATCTCCCGCAAACCGAAGCCCCGGCTGGGAAAAGGGCTCCCTCGGGCTCCCTCCGCATCCCTCAGACCATCCTCAGCCTTCCCACTGAGAGAGAACCCTTAGCCCTCCCCGGCTCCCCTCTGGCAGAGAAACCTCTTTAGTATTATAGCCGCTTTAGTGTCAGAGAGCTTCTCCCGTTATCCTGCTTCCCGGTCTTCCTGCAGCAACCCTGCAGCCAGAGGAACAGCCTGCACACGGAATGTGGGCACAGGGTCTGGGCAGCCGGCGGCTGCTTGCAGCAGATACAGGCACACAAGAGTAAAATAAGTAAACAGAGCGGGACCCTCGGCAGCCCCTTCCTCCCCAACACACCAAAGAGACAGGGGCACAAAGGAGAACACAACCAAGGCAACCTGGAGCCCCCCAGCCCCTTCTCCCCAGCGCTTGCAGCTTTTCCAGGGGAAGAAGCGGGGGGAAGGCACTGTGGCACTCTGGAGGGTAGCAGCGGGCACGTGTTCGCTGTAGGGCATGACCTGTGCCCTCAGCAGCTCGCACACACCAGACCCTACGAGCTCAGGAGCAGAGCAGGAGAGCAAGAAGGGCTCTCCCTGCAAGGCTGTGGACAGAGCTTGAAGCTGCACAGCCGCTGTCACCTGATGGGCACCAGAGCGCCCAGCTGCTGGCAGCAGGGATGCAGTGATGCCCTGCCAGGACGGGGAGAAATAAATACTCCCTTCACTGTGAGGTGCAGCAACGGTGCAGAAACTGTCCACAAATACAGCATTAGGCCCCCGGTGTTTTTGTGGAGCTGAGACACAGGCAGCCCATGGCAGGGCTCTCACCTGAGCTGGCTGGGTCAGGTAGCAGAAGGGAGGCCAGTGAAGTGTCGGACGGTGCGATGGCATCCACTCACACTCCGCCCGTGTTTCTGGGCAGATAGTGACAGTAGTCCAGATACTCACACGGCTTCCTGCCCAGGCCAGAGGAACAGAATTACTGCAAATACTACTATTTCTGATCAGTCTGAGGAATACCACCTTGCCAGTTACTCCTGCCCCATTGCAGGGACCACTTTTGAAACAGAGACCAGGACAGCGGTATATAAAATGCTCTCCTCATGACAATCTTTCCTTTACAGCCAGAAACTACTGTAAATACTATTTCCACCCGAAACACAAGAAATGTGCAGACAGAGCACTGCAGTTTGGCAAGAGATGGCTCTATAATCACCAAGAAGGATTTAAACAAGCAAACAATCAGAAAGAAAACCATACCATTAACACTATCAAATAACAACAGGGAGAAAAACAACACAGCATCACCAGCAGCAGCAGCAGCTTTTCTGCCTGCAGAGCACCCAGGCAGTCACAGATGACTTTCACAGCTCAGCACACTTTAAGAAGTCAGGCCAGAGGGCTGGGAGAGCTGGGTCCAGGTCTTCCTCCCATCGTCTGTTGCATCACCTTGGACAAGCCACAGGCCATCCTTCTGCCCCATGCACTGATACAAGTAAGGAGAAGCCTAGATTATGCAACATCACAGTCACACCTCCCTCCCTCCTCCCAAAATGATGCACAATTCTACCTGTGCCAAATGGTCGTACTTGGAAGGAGAAACTACAGATCCCTCACCTTAAAATTCCTGGTAAATCCAGCTCGAGTCTTATTCAGTTCTTCCAGGTTCTCAAGATGGGCTGATGTGGTTTCAGTTCATGTCTTGCTCAGGCCAGGGAAAGGGTCTGAAGATGCTTTTGAGGGTGTTGTGCTGATAAATTGAAGGAAGAAAAAGAGGCAGGCCTGTTGATTTTAATGGTCATCTTTCAAAGCACTACTATGTGTGTCTTACAAGTGTTTCAAATGAGACCCCAGCACCAGCACTTCATTTGACCAGGGTTTGTTATAGAACTTTTCCAGCTTGTAAGAGCGGACCACTGCAAGAAAATCAATAAAAGCTAAGTTTGAATTGCAGCCTCTTGCAGAATGAGGTTTAGATTGAGCTGCTGTCCAGTGTATGTAGGTAAGAACCATCGTATTGTTCCCACGTAGCTCCTCTGTCAGCACTACAAGACACTTGCTGGGCTGACATTGGTGCTTCTGTCTGTGAAGCCCTAGACTTTGGCACATATTACAGTTTTCCTTTACTATTGTCACAGACCAGATCAGTCTCTCTGTGAACTGAGAAGGGATGCACCTGTTCATACCCCTGAGCTGTGTGTGAAATTTCAGTGAAGGTTTAGCACAGCAAGTTTGTGGATACCTGACCAGCCTCTAAAAGAGCTATGCCTGCAATGCCCTGGGTAAAACAGAAATGTGTATTAGGGCTCTCTCAGAATGCCTTAGGCTATATTTCAACAACTACTGAGTATTGCCAAAATTTCTATTTGTTTTCTGAGATGTTTCCTGTTTAGAAAAACACCCCAAGCCCCCAGTGCCCTCCTGTTCACTAACCATGTGCTACACAGAGCTTAGGAAGCAAACACTGGGTTTGGATGCTAGCATGTTTTTCATAAATTATATGTATTTTGGATGTAAACAGTGACTATTTGTTGAAATGTCATTTTCTATTTTCTTGTTTTGACTGTAGGTTCAAGGTTCAAAGAGATTAAATTTTAGAACATCAAGAGCAGGCTTTGCTGTGGTTTCCTAAGCAAAAGGGGAATGTTAAGTACTGGAACACAAACAGGGAAGTGGTTCTCCACTTTGCTCTTGTTAAATCCTAGCAAATGAAAGCAAGCAGTTGCTACAGGTTCTCTAAGCTGGGATCATATCAAGGGTTTTGCTCAGGCTGCCTGATGAGGCTGCTGTCAGCTCCAAATCCCAGCCCTGTCACATCCCAACCTCCATCAGTCCAGTTTGCCATGTGGCAACCATGCAATAGGAAGAGCAGTGATCATCTTAGGTCTTTGATCATGTTTTGGGGTTTCTTTAACAGCTCTTGAAGTATTTCAATTTGCTAGAGGGTTGGTTCCCATGTTTTTAGATGTTCCCTTATCATAGGTCCCAAATCCATGCGTATCATGTGGTTTGACTTTATCAGCCCTGATGTCTACCACTGTGCCTCAGATTCCCCTCTCTCAGTGTCTGGAGGAAATTGAAAACATTTCCAAATAAGTTCTTGCATTTCAGCAGCTCCAAGAGGCATAACAAGGACCGGGGCCTCTCTGCGTGGGGGCTCGAGGAGGATCACGACCTTTAGGAGCCTTTAACACAAGGACAGGACCTGAATGCAGCTGACAAAGTCACCAGGGCGACAGGAGGACAACATTTAACCAGTCTGCTCCTCTGGGCAAGTTTGTTTTGCACTGTGCTTACAGGGACAGCCGCCTTCGGTTCCAGCTGGGAGCAAAGGCACCTGGGCTCTGCCCCAAACTCATGCTGCCCAAATGAGCATGTGCACCTACAGAGAGTGAGGAAGGAAAATACAGCCCAGGTCTGGCTTGATTGGTGCATACATTATATAATGTCCATTGTATACATATTGCATATGATCATCACCACTTATTAAAACCTTCATCAAGAGTTGAGGTGCCATTGCTGAAAGCAGCCTCTTTTATCACCAGGGATGCTTTAGGAAGCGTGTGGTGCCAGAGAGGGGGCAGCTCCTGGGGGCACAGAGTTGCTGTTATCCCATATAATACTGTCTCTGGCCGGCCAGAGCAGGATTTCTGCCCCTGCTCCACTCCCACCATGGCTGCAGGCTGAGCAGAAAAGTCTCCAAGTGTTGTCAAAGGGCTCTGCCTCCAGAGCAGCTTCCCTGGCTCCTCATGGGTCCAGGAGCTTGCCCAGCGTGAACATGCTGTGCAGAGGTCCTGGGAGCAGCCCAGGACTATGTCTGGCCTGGAGGAAGCAGAGGGGATCACTCCATCCTGCTGCAAGGCTGAACAGTGTCACACCTAGATGTGTGCTTTCCTGCTGTGCGAGTGCCCTTCTGCAGTCTCTGTCAGGCACCAGGAGGGGAAGACAGTCTGCTGCTATCTTTTTTTGGTTGTTCATGTCGGGTGTGAGTTCCCTGAAGCCATATACAGAGCTTCTGACACTGCCATCCCCTGCATGCTGGCACTTCATCATCCTAAACCAGGGGATGTCATCAGTGATCTGCATGGCTGTGGCATTCACAAGGAGTGGGGTGCGAGCTTCTCATCCATCTCCTCCCCAACCAAGTACCTCCTTATCACCCCAGGAGTCATCTTGGGTGACAGGAAAAGCTTGGTTGTCTTTCCAGCTCTTCAGATCAGGATCTTCTTCATTATTCTGAGGTTTTGCGAAGGGTTTGTATTGTGTTAAGTTTCAGGAAGGACAATGAAACGGAAGATATTTCTATGCCATGCTCCTGCCCTAAAGTACTACGTCTCTAGGGAATGTAGAGCAGACAAAAGAGAAGAAAGAAGGTACAATATCTGAGCAAAAGATCAAGCCAATGGAAGAATATATTATTCATTAAGTGTATCTGCAGGACAAGTAACAGAGGGAATACGGGAACAGAACTTACAATTGTCTCAGGTACTGTTGTAAAAAATTTATACACCCATTTTTATCTCCACTTTTTGGACATCTGTTTATTTCATTTGGGATAGGACTCAGCCACCATTTTTGAAAATGGGTATATTTATATGTTCCCACTATTTTCGCTGGTGATGATGAGATGTTCATTGAATTATGTGAGTACATAAGGTCCATAGAGAGAGCTGCAGAGGTCTGAGTTTGATTCTGAAGTTGGGGTAGCTGGGGTCTGAGACCAGCCTGTTAAATGGGCTCAGGACAGAGACTGAGCTGTTCTGACCTATGATCAAATTTGTCTGGTGGTACAGAGACCAGAAATTCATCTGCATGCTGCCTTTCCCAACCTGCCAACTTTTCTCTTACTGCTACTTCTAATACTAGCCAAACCAGCTCAGAGGAGATCACAAGAAGACCTCCTAGATGTATATTCACACTGTGGGGCTCCTGCTGACTTTTGAAGGGTGTCTCCTGTGCCCAGACTGCTGGAGGACTCAAAGGATGCTGTGCTAAATGCACGGAAATAGGAAGGAACTGGGGAACAGCAGTTCAGGTCAAGGACCTGGGCCTCCAGCACAGAGATAATGACAATTAAGTGACTAGTGCCAAGGGCAACCCCCTCCCGGAAGTACTGTGCTTCAGTGCACATGCAGCTTTGGCTTCTGGCATCATTTACACCTCCTGGGATTTCCTTCCCCATGCAAGCCCCCTCTTCAGGCCCTCACTTAGGAAGGAAAGCAGAGTGAACTAACCCTGTGAGGGGCTGGTAGCTCCCTATTTCAAAGCAGGGGCTAAAACCCTTCTGCTCAAAACTGAGCAGGGAGACATCGAAACAAACCACCTCAAGCTCAAGCCTCCACAATCACTTTTTACCCCCCTTGCCACCCCAAGCAGAGGCAACTCTGCGTTGTCACACAAAATTAAACTTTCTCTTTATTCTCCAGTCTAATCTGTCTCCACAATACGATCCTGAGGTTTAATCTGATTATGATCCTTCATATCACTCTATAACAAATGGCCCCAGCTGCCAAGCTAAGCAGTTTAATGAGATACTGTGTCGGCTATCAAACAAAAGGCAGAGGGGACACTGCAAACAAAGGCACTGCTTGCTCAGTCCCATCTCTGGGATGTGGGGCATGGACTACAAGGAAACACTCGTGCACCTAATGATGTGTCTCTTTTCTAAGAGCAGAAACCCTGCCCTTCTGCAAGAGTTCTGACAGAGAACTGTGCTTTACCAGGCAGGGTGACAGATGCTCCATGACCGGCAGCTGTGAGACACGAGCACAACGTTGGCTGGCCATGAGGGTCTGAACACAAGACAGGGAAAGTACAGTTTGTCTTTGTTCAGATGTTATTACAGCTGATCTAAACATAAAAGCCCAAGATGTATCACATGGCAAATCAATATAGCTGTTTGCTAATCCAAATCCAATCAGACACTTCTTTTTCTTCCTGCCTAGATAAGACCCACCCTTCCCCCTCAGAACTGCAGCCAAAACATAATTCCCTCTCAGTGGCTAATGGCATTCATAAATTACACTCAAGATCTATTGTTCATTTAATCCTTTTTGCTGCTATTAGGTATCTGTTGCTTCTCCAGTCTATGGCATTTTAATGACACAGCTAGAAAATAGCCAAACCCTTCAGTTTAGGGGTAAAATCTGGGTATGTGCTACAAGAAGGGATGGTGGCAACCATTAACTCAAGGAGTAGTGTGGGAGAAGTACAGGCTAGAGCCAGCTGTTGCGTGGGGAAAGCAGAGAGGAACAGGCTGGAGCAGACTCATTGATTCTGGCCTGAGTTCAGGTCTCATGAAGAACCTGTTGGCCCATGGCCTCAGGAATATGGTTCACTTCCAAGACAACCAGACCACAGCAAGCCTTTCAACCAGCCTAACCTGGTTTGCCAAAGTAAATCACTGATGATAGTTGCTCCTCCTTTAAGTTACGGCTGTTTTTTAAGGGAGCTTGACCTTTGGGTGTTCTTTCCTCTTCCGCACAGGGATGTACTGCATGGATTAGTATTATCGATGTGACGTGCCGTTACAGCGGATACTGATGAGACTCCGTCTGGAAGGCTGCAAGCTACCCTGGTTATCTGTGCAGAGATGAATTGCACCCAGTGTAAAGCAGCACTGGGACAGAGGTTTTATCAGAGAAAACGAGACCATGGGGTTTGGCACATCTAGACACAGTCAGCTAAAGGCAAGGGAGATTATCATTACCCTTGTGATGGTTGCACAGACAGCAAGCCCTATGCAGGGTGAGCAGCAGCTTGATCTGTCCTGGTACAAACCAGACAGCACTGGCTGTGAACACATTTAGGCTGAAAGTTCAAAGAAAGCTCCTGATGATCTGTGTGGTCTGAAATAATCTGCCTGCCTGAGGAACCAGGGGCAAAGTATCTACCTACCTTTGAAACAGCTCTTGGTTAATTCGGGGAAAAGGACCAGAAAGAGCAGCAGATGGATTCGGTGGTTGATGACATTCCTCTCAGCTACATGTCCTCATCCTTTTAAAAGGGGACCACAGGAATTCAACATTGATGTTCATTTCCTTAACAATTTTTACCAGGGATTTTAAAAAATTTCCTCTGAGTTCCATTTTTGTTTTGGTTCATTACTAGCTTGGAATGGGACTTTCTTAAGCTCTCCCGAATTAACCAAACTTCCTCCCTGGAAAGCATTAGCTAGCCTCCTGGAGTTAACAGTGCAGGCAGCCTTGACCTTCAGGCCCCCAGCTGTGTTGGTGACAATACTGGCACCAGAAGGGGCCATGGCCTGCCCTGTGCTGCTGGGATGTGCTGCACAAGCAGATGGGTGGAATGCCTGTAGCTGTGGCAGAAGAGGTCTGACTGTTTGAGTTGCTGGATAACAAATGGTACCTGTCTCCTCCAAGGCAACAGGAAAAATGCACCGGGCCAGATGCATGGCTTGGAATCAGGCTCTGGACCACTCTGCATGTAAAGTGGTGCATTCCCAGGCTGAAGGAGGCTCAATTCAAGCTCTCTGACCTGTTGCCCTGTGTTGCTGCCTGATTCCAAGAGTGGCTTCTCTAAGAATGGAAACAAAAAGATATTAAGATTTTTAGTCTAGAGATCTTTAAGTGGCACAAGCCACAGTTGTGCAGCTGGTAATTACCACCACCCAGGGGAGCCTGAGAAAATGCCATTCTTTTTTCTAATTACTACAAAGCCTTTCAATCTGATTAATTCTTTCCTCGATGTATTTCCTTGTAATTTGTATCTGTGAGGATGCTAACGTTAAATTAGAGAATCTTTCCTGTGAAAAATACATTCTGCACTCTCCATAGGCTTGGACTCTGGTGGCATCTGTACATTCCTCATCACCCATCTGGGAGATGCTTTCAAAGCCAGGCTCTGATCCTCTCTTTCAGTTTGAAAATGATCCTTGCAGCAGAACTGACAACTACCTGTAACATGATGAAAGTGTTGTACATTTCTTTGTGCTGCAATGGTTTGGGTCAGAACAGGCTGAAACACACTTGCCATCTGCAGCTGTTTAATTTCCTTTGAAACTGTGGATGTTACTGCAGCCGGAGAAGTCAGTCTCCCCAGAGGTGAAGGGCACCACATGCCTCCTATGGTAATGGCAAAGGTTGGCCTGATAGGGTGAGTGGGATCTCTTACCATGATATGAGCACTGAGTGCTGTGTCACTGTCTAATGTGATGAGTCCTTGGTGGTGAGGTATAATAATAAAAAATATGTTTCTCCTCAAAAGCAGAAGTCCTAGCATTGGGAAGGAGAAAAATATTTATTGTGAAGGGAGAATTATCCTCTTATCTGTCACTGTCCATGTCCCAGTTTTGCTTAGAGGGGCCAGGCTGCTCCCACTGGGAACACAGTTTGCAAGGTGCTCTAGCTTCATTGCTGGGCACCATTTCAAACTAAAGATGGAGTATAAGTGGGGGTGAGTAGATGGTCTGTAATGGCCTCTGTGTACACCTGGGTCCCATGAACTGAAAGAGAAATGATGTGCACTGAGAAATGACCATTCCCACCAGAGCCAAACAGGTGGCATCAGAAAACTTGTTTAAAGAAAAGATCTCTTTTTTCCTTTTTTTTTTCTGGAGGAGGGAGGAAAAGAGAAAAATAGGGAGACAGAGGAGCCTGAGGGCTAGGCACACATGGGAATTATAGCCTAGCCCCATGGAAAGAGGGCAGGACAGTAATGGAGCAGGGCAGTGGCTATTCTTGCCAGTTCCCTCCCTCCCAGAACCCTGACTGCACTTTGCTTGTTGGTGCTCTCCCAGTCGAAGGCTATTGGGAATTACTGCAAGCCCATCAGAAACAATAAATCCATTTTCTGGCTCTTGGAGTGGCTCCTGGAGTTTAGAGACTTTTTTAACCCAAGTCTTGCTATTTATTAGAGAGCTCTCCCATGGTCTCTCCTCTCCTTTTTGGCGACAGAATTCAGCATTAAATTAATCACGCTCATTTGTCTCAGCTCGATGATAAGTACCCAAATGCTGATTTTAAGAGCAAGATCCCAGATCAGTGTTTGTGCTTCAGAGAGACATTGCCCTCTAGTGACCTGAAGGCAGACAGTGTAAAAGGACTAAAACATCACGAGTTTTGTAGGGTTTTACATGGCAGAGCAACACATTGAATTGAAATTTCTGACAGAGGAATGCTGACTGTGGTGAGGGCTGCAAATGCAGCAAATACTCATGAAAGCAAAGAAAAAGAGAGGGAGAATGAATGGTCATCACATTCCTTCCAGATGTTCTGAACAAAGACAGAACATCTGATTACACCTCCTTCAAGAAAATCTGTATTGGTTAAGATGCTCCCTTTTAAAAAAGAAAAATTATAAATATGAAACATAAAACTTATTCTGTAGCCAAAACACAGTGTGATATATTTTTTGGAGGAAAACCTTGGGATGAGGCCATGATTCAGCAATCAGGCTCAGTGTATAAGTGAAAAGTTATTTGCAAAAAGTTAACTGTGATAAGAGATGCCAAAAGTATATTTGGCAAGTTTGGAGTTTTTTATCAGAGACCTCCTGCACAACTCTCCCACAACCACAAAAAACTGCCTCAACAAACCCCCCACAGATCCAACCAGACGTGCACTAGATGATATAAGACAGTACGTAGTACACCTCAAAGATGTCTCTCAGATGGAATTACATCTTGTATTCAGCTGCTTCCATGAACACATTAGTCCTTTCTCCAAAGCCTCTTCCCTCACCCTTTGCCAGTGGCCAGCTGCATCATGTCTTGCTGTTCTGGAGACAAAGCTGGAGGATTGGTCGGCAGCAATGTATCTTCCAGAGCAGATCTTTAGCTTTTTACAGTGACAAGGATATTTTCTGCAGCAGCATACACTAGCTGATGCATTTGCTTGTGTACCAGCAAGAAAATAGAGCAAAAACTGATCCGACTTGGCTCAAAGCAGGGCTCCATCATTCTGTGCTTACTTCCTGGCTTTGCTGAGTCATTCCTGGCTGTAAGAGGCTGCCACTCTGGCAGAGCAGCAGAACACTCTACATCACGGCTCCGCAGCACACAGTGCATGCCCGTGATCTTGCTTCAGAGTGGGCTGTGAACCACAGGAACTGAGGACTCTGATACACAGCTGCATCCAAGTTATCACCACTGAAACATTTTTTTCACCCAGCTATGTAGGGAGATAAATTCTTCAACGGCCACAACTAAATCCCCAAAGGATCATACACCAGAGCAGTAAAATATCAAATTTGGGATTAATAGCTCTGAACATTTTTCATTGTCCTTTCAAACTGTTTTTGCCATCCTCTAACTTCAGAAGCCAGCCCTTCAACCACAAGACAAAACCAGGACAAAACAGGAGACATTACTTCATTGTCACAGCTGCCTGACCCTGCCTGGCAGACTGGCATCTCCCTGCTCTTTCCAGAAACAACTCAACTCACAGGAAATGGGAAAGCCACACTTTAACAGGTGGTGCCATCACAAAACTGACACTTGTGTCCCATTTAGGGAGCCTGGAGAACAAAGGTTTAGCAAGAGAAGTTAACTGTTCAAAACAGTTCCACACAATGTGGTTACCCATGTGGAAGGGCAACTTGGAGAGTATCCCCAGGATCTGAGCAAAGAGGGTGCTGGTGTACATGGTAGGATCAGGGCTACACACGGTGGGATCGGATGCAGGAGACCAGTATAAGGACCACATAGTTGGGATCCTGCCTGACCCACATCTACTCTTCTAAAGAACTGTAGAAGAAAGCCTACTCCTATACTTGGCTGAAGGAAAGGATAGAATAGACTAGACTAGAACAGAACAGACTATCTCAGTTGGAAGTGACCTACAATATTCATCTAGTCCAACTGCCCTTCTGGGCTGACCAAAAGTTAAAACAGGTTATTCAAATGCCTCTTAAACATGCTTGGGGCATCGACTACCTTTCTAGCAAGCTTTGAGCCATTTCCACGTGACCTGTCACTGGATCCAAGGCAGAAGGGATCAGCACCTCCCTCTCCCCTTCCCCTCCTCAGGCTGCTGTAGAGAGCCATGAGGTCCCCCCTCAGCATCCACCTCTCGAAACTTGACAAACCCGAAGTCACCAGCCACTCCTCACGGGACACGCCTGCCAGCCCTTCCACCAGCTTTTGTACGCCCTGGACTCCCCGCAGGACGCTCCCGTCGCCCCGCAGTGGCGGGGCCCAGCACTGCCCGCAGCAGGGAACAACCCACGCTGGAGACGCGTGGTTATACCGCACTCTGCCACAGGAGGGAGACGCCGCGCCACGGATGCTCCTCGCGCAGCTCCCGGGAGCGCGGGCTGCAAATCCCATCTCCGCCACCCGCCCTGGAAAAGGGCTTGTTTACCTTCCTGCTCGGGTGTGACCAAAAGAAACCCCCAAACCAAACCAAACAAGAAACCCCCGTTTTGGTTTAGCTTCAGTGATTTAATAACGTTAAAACCAGCATTCTTTATACTCATCCTAAAACTCTGTTCTTTCGAAATACTAAAATTGATTTTCTTTTTAAACATCCACAACATTAAAAGCACTGGGGGTTTTGGAGCTAAGAGCCTTTGAAAAATATATTCTCCTTCTGCACGGCACCCAAAAACACGTGGGTGCTGACAATCAGGGAAAGACCTGCTCCTCCTCCAGCCTGCTGGATGGAGCCAGGGGTGGGAGTGCAATCTCCTCTGTCAAAGCCCCCTGGTTGTATGGCACTAACACAACTGGCAAAGGCAAACACAAAGAAAACATTTTTGAAGCAATTGGAAGAAAAATATAAGTGAAGGAGAGAAAAATGAAGAGGAGGCAAACTCCACTGTTCCTCCTCTTGCTTCCATTGAGCTCTTCCACACTAGCAGCATAGTTATCTTCCTACTGGATCCTACTGGAGCAGGATCTCATTGAATTGGAGATGGAGACATCAAAGTGCTTCTGAGAAAGCTTCCAGCTTCGGAACACCTCAGAAATGTTCCTCTGCCCTCCTGCAGAGCTGGCCTGTGAGGTAAGCAGGCAGTTAAACCTGCTGTCCTTGTGAGAAAGGCGACTGGAGCAACAAAACGTGTGCTAGGTTACGGGGGCAGCAGGCAGCAGAGCGAGACTCCTCTGCACCGCCTTTCAGCTTAGGTGCCATAGGACTGGAGACAGAGAACAAGGCAGTCGCCTGCTCTGACTGACACAAAGATGGCTTTCACTGGCTGTAGCTTCCAGGCAGGCTGTCACTGTTGAAAGCAAATTAGATCAGCTGGGCATCAAGTGATACCTCCCATCAGTTTTCACCGCCCACTGCTGCCAGCTTGACACTTCTCTTTCACGCTGCATGTGCCAACTGTCTCACAAAGCCAGCTGCAACATCTACTGGTAGGACATGGAGAACAACCACAGGTGGGGAGAGGAAGTGGGGGATCAATTCGGGGTGGTCAATTTGCCTGCCTTAGTCCAGACAGAAAACGGGGTTCTCCAAGAAGACTGCAAGCTTGCTGGCCACCAGGTCCAGGTCACTGGTGTTAGCATATTTGAGCAGATTGGTGTTCTTGAGAAAGTAATGCTTGAGGAAGTGCTGGCTTACACACTTGTGCAGCTTCTGTACCAGCCTCAGAAAGGCTTCAGGGAAGCAGCGCCAATCCTTGGTGCGTGGGTACTTTTCACACGTCCAGAATAGCACTGTCTGCAAGAAGCAGATGGGAGAGAAGATGTGTTAGAGGTTCTGTCGAGGGCTCACACAGCTTACTAAGGCAGTTTTAGTGCTGGTAAATGGCTGACAGCCTTGGAAATCAGAGAGACTCGCACTGCTCTCTCCCTGTGTTAACATTCCTGCAATGGAGGGATCCCAACTAAAGTCTCTTCTGCGGACCAGGCAGAGCAACTCTGACGTGCCTGCTTGGGATCTCTCCCCAGAGGAGCCACTCTCCACTGACTGAGCCAGGAGCCCAAGGAAAATGGTCTTGCTAAAATAATCTTTGCCTATTTGCCATCCTCCAGCAGGAGCCTCTGTAGAAATGCCAGGCATTTTAGGCTGTAGCAAATGGCCCATTATGCAAGTGCAGGAGCCAGTAGGTGCAAGGAGGGAGAGAAGCATAATGAGACTAACATAATTATTTGTTAGCTTCAGCTGTATTTGTGCTGAAGATGCACAAAGATCTGCATCCTAAACAGATTGAGATTCCAAGAAGCTATTGCAGGTGCAAGGCTTCCTTTCTGGTCAAGTGCTGCCTGATTTTTTCTGCCATGTGATACTTAATGCACGTTTCACATTCTATTCCCCCAAGTTTATTTTACGCAATTTAACATTAGAGAAATACACACTTAAAATAATAAGATGCATATGATTATTACTCTTACAGTATTATTTTTACACTGCCTATATTGCATTTTTTCAAATTTCCCACAAATGAAATGAATTTTCACTACATACTTCCTGTACCAAAAAAGCCATACGGACTGCCTTGGTCAACCTGAAATCACTTCTTAAAGTACAAACTCACCTATCCTGGCTTCAGCAATTCTGCTAAATCCCTTAACTGTCCTCTGAATCCCAGTTTTATTTTGCAAATTCAGCAACCCAAACAAGACCCACAGACATGGCGAGAGGTCGCCGCACCACAGCCTTCAACTCGTCTGTTTCTACAGAGGTGGAATTTCATCTATAGTTGTACTGCTGACAAATTTCTTCTCAAACAGTTTTCCAAATGTGAACAATTTTTTGTTCACCACTGCAATAACCATGAAGAGGTTTTTTCACGTCACCAGGAAATAAAGACATAGTGAGGAATTCAAGCTGTAACTCTCTGAGAACTGCTCCCTGAAGACCTGCAAAGCAGTTACCTTTTGACACACTGAAACTCCTTCCGCAAGATGCATGGGCAGCAGTTGCAATGGAGTTTCTGGAGGCAAGGAAAACAGCACTGCTTTTCCAGTCAGGTGCCAAACAGGTGATTTATCCCCAGCATTTATGTAACTATCCCTAAATGCCAGCTGTCTACCAGCAGCACAGAGCTGTTTTCAGAATATACCTAGATCTTTTTGCACTTCCAGATCCTGAACTTCATCCCTATGCAGGTAAGCCTAATAAGTGCAGTTATTTGGTCCTCTAAGGCTTTCACAGCTTCTGGGGGAAGGATTTACTCTGTCATAAAGGGTCTTTCTCATATGGAGTCTTGTTGAACCCTAATTGTTGGATACCTCTGACAGGGGAAACCTGAGAATGTGAAGAAACTTAATGCTAAGCCTCTGCTCAACTGCTGGTTTATCCACTGTTTCTCTCATTTTTCTTTTTTTTTTTCTTTTTTTTCTTATTAATGTAAGTAATTTTGAAAAATTCCCTATGTCTGGTAAACCAATCCTCTCTTGCAGTAAAAGCCTGAAGTACAGTTACAGTAAAGAACTGAAGGGTTTCTAAATTAGATAGCTTTTTACTTTTATTAAGAGTCCATGCAACAGCTCTTCCTGCACATCTGCCCCTTCAGCCAGGGAAAAAAAAAGTGTTACTAATGGTTAAATGGTTTTCCACTTTCTCTTCCATAGGACAGTTTTTCCACCAGGTTGTTCTTACAGAAGTGTTGCATTCAGCTAAGCTATTGTCAATCAGCCTTGTCCATTCTTTTTTGACTCCATCTTTACTCAGAGTAGTGCCATGACTATAACAGCATCTGATGGTCACCAACTTTTTCTTTAGCAGAAATCTTGGCATTTGCATCTGGGTTTGGACACCAATAGATCAGTAACTACTGTGGGAACCTGGTGGCTTGAAGTGTCAAAGTGGGAAAAGTACAGCCTTTCCCTGGCAACTCCAGGAGGAAGAGTCCCAGAAAAAAAGGATTGCTTCACAGTCTGACAAATGGTGCTGCCTGTGGCCCAATCAGTGTCTGCAGCTGTCAGATGTGGGGACACAGTCAGAATAGAGTCTTCTGTCTCTTCACAAATCTTATTTGAAGCCATCTTGAACCCTGAAGTAGGTGCAGGGCAGATGCTACCACCTCTTTACTTCTTTCTTCCCTTCCTACCCCAGGTGAAACACCATCAGAACTGTAGTTTGTCCCTAATTCATTAATAATGCTCACCTAAGACAGTTTTGTTTGGTGCACATCAACAAAGAAAAAAAAAAAGCACAATTTTCCACCAGACAGACAGAGGAATAAAAGCAGCTGGGACAGTCAAGAAGTGGGAGGTAAGTGTGCAATTACAGACAACAGTATAATGTGAAGTCAAAACAAAGCAGGGGCCTCCATCTAACATTATTTACATTGCTGCAATCATAATGTTCCTACAGGCTTCAGTTTCTTGATGAAGTTTGGAAGACGTATTTACTGAACTTCTTGCCACTGTAAAGCAATGAAAAGGCACTGCAGTGTTGACAGTTACCTTAGAAGTTACACAGATGCTGCAGAGATTTACACCACAACACTCTGCCATTCCTGATGGAAGCCACTGCAACAGCCACTGCGACTGTGCATTGGTATCAGGGCGACACCTACCTGAAGGTGATAAGCTGTGATGACAGGCTTATTTCCAGCACACCAGACATCTTCCTTCATCTGCCTCATGACCCTGAAGCACTTCATGCGACAACCACCATCTTCATCAAGTCCCTCCATGAGGATGTGCTCAGCACGGGAGAAGCACAGCTGCCAGTGGTAATTAGAGCGGGCCAGGAGGTCAAAACCCAGCGACTATGAACAAAAGGGGAAGTGTGACAGCACACCAGAGGCAAACTTCTCCCAGTAATGGAGAGAGAGCATGTGTGACAGCTCTCAAACTATATTCCAAAAACGGCTAGCAGAGGCAGCAAACATGAGGCGTGCTCCCACCCTAATTCTTAGTTGAACAAACATGCATTTTGTGTTGTTTCCTTGTGTGCTGGTATCAGTTCCTGCTGGGAGATCCTGCTCTAGAGCCATCAGGCACAGTACCAGCAGTGCCACCAAAGCAGAGGTGCTGCTCTACAGGCACTTTGCTGTGGAGCAGCAGGTTGTGCATAACAGGGGAGCAGGACTGGAAGGTGGAATGGGACCTGCAGGAACATGGCAACTGAGGCGGAACTGAAGTGCCAGAATCCAGCCATGAGTGTTGCAGGGAAAGATGGGATTAGGCCGGTGGGAAAACTGCAAGACAGCAGCCTATTTGCTGAAGGCTTACATGAGGCAGAGCAGAATGATGCCCATCAGCACTGGCAGACCCATGTGCTAGAGACTAATGCAATAAGAAGTTAACTCAGATTTCTTTTATAGAATTCACCACTGTAAAGGGGGGAAAATCCAAATAAAATCTGATAATACTTTGAAACATTGCTTCTCTAGAGAATACATCTTCCAACCGTGCCATTGCCTACCATCACCATGCAGTTCTTCCTTTGGGAAACAAGTGTCAGACACCCAAGAGGCTAATTCCAGCCCAGAGTTATGGGTGTTTTTCACTCTGTTTACCTTGATACATTGTACTTTTTCCTGAGAAGGCCAACGCTTAAGGCACCGAGGCCACCGGGCTTTCTCGGGCCAACAAGTTGGGATCTCCACAGCAGGGACCAGCTCCACCTCAACCTGGGATTCTGATGTCTCCACAGCCACCCGGACCACTGAGCTGAAGCTCTCCAGCACTGTCACTTTACCTGTGAAAGAACAAGAGAAGATAATATAGATCGAAAGGTCCTTTTCCACAAGCCAAGCAAGAGGCTGTCCAGGACCTTGCAGTTCTATTGGTCTGTCTTAACACTTTCTCTTCAATGCTATAAGCAGAATATAAAAAAACCCCTAAATCCATCTAAATCTATCCTGGGGAATGAGAACAGGAAGAAGATAAAAGAACAACTAGGTTCTCAATTTTACACTCAATTATCATGCTTTTTTTTCCTTGTGGGTCCTCTTAAATCCTAAGATCAGCTTCTTAAAAATACAGCTAGACAACTGGTGCAACCTAACATTTCTAATGGTACAGTACAAGGAGATCACTGCGGGTTAGAGAAGACCAGATGAACACTTTGTACTTAAAGATGTTCTTATTCCTTCAGAGAACCTGAGATCAGAGCCTTGCCAGATCACACTTACCACTGCCAGTCATTCAGGGATATCTGTAAGTTTTGTTTCTGGAGATGCACTTGCACAGAAGACAATGCCAGAATTTATGCATGGTCTGTTGTGCAGAGCAGTGACACAAAAAAGGCTAACTGCTAGATCACTGCGAGTGCTGAGGGTTAAAAAGAGTTAGTTCCAAGGTGATTTGGAGGAAAGAAGACTCCTCAGTGTGAAAGAAGAGTGGCTCATCTCCAGGAACAACATGCTCTAAGAGTACAGAAAGGAAAGAAAGCTGCAACTAATGGACTTTGTGAGATGTTTCCTGTTGGTCCAGGTGTGTTCATGGAAGAAGTTTCTGTCCCCAGCTTTCCCAATCACTCTGGCAGGATCACTGTCCCTTCAGCTCTGCCACCTGAGCCAATTGCATGATCATGCTCCAACCCACTGAAGCAAAAGCCTGAGCAGATTAACATAAGCAGTTTAAAAAGTAGTGTGTTATCTCACCTCATTTTGTTTGGCATGGGCTAAGGAGCAATTCATGGAGTGAATGACCTTCCAAAGAGCAGAGTCTATCCCAACCAGAAGTTCATAACCCTCAGAAAGTCTGTATATTATTTCCCTGCTGAGCCAAGCCTGGCATCAAAACAGGAACTGTACGGCTCCCAAGCTCTCAACGAGGATCCCTAGCAGCTGAAAAGTGTTAGAGCAACCGCTGTGTCAGCATGTAAATATGTTCATGGCATTTCCAAAAGCACCGCAGTTGCGATACCTGTTTTTCCACCAGTGAAAAGTGAGACACCTCAAAAACTAATTTTGCTGGTGCTCAAAGAACTAAAAAGCAGGGAAGCAATGAAATCAGTTAGTTTTTCTGCACCTTTAGGCATACTGTGGGATGAAGGAAGTTCATTCTTTACAGAAATAAACAAAAATGGTAATTGCTTCTCCTGACTTCACCTTTGCTCATCTCCTCCCAGAAGGCCTTACAAAAAAGGCATCAGAATCATTAACCCAAACATCATTCTCTGGAGTCCTTGGAAGTATCCTTCCTGGCTCAACAACTTGATGTTACTGCTGCTCAACACAATAACTTTCACATAAGTAAAGCCTCAGAGGCAAGCCCATTCCAGATGGTGTTTTCTGTGATCCTCAATGGTGAAATTTCATTCCCGTCCACCCTTTCATTTCTATGATAACAAGTATTTCCTAAAAAAAATGCCATTATCCAGCAGAGCTTGACTTTAACATGTTTTCTCCTGTGACTACAATTCAGAGCTCAATCAGATGAGTGGAAATGGCTCCTATTGCTCTGAAATACAAAAGACTCATATTAGGGTGTTGATGAGTAAAGCCATCCTGGAAACATGCTATGAGAAGAGGCACCACAGTCTGGGTTTAATTATGTCTATGTATCCAATTTTCCTATACTACCTTCCTTGATAATGTAAAGATATTGCAGGTGCTGTAGTAGAGAAAGATTTTTTTTCCCAAACAAACTCCTAAATGTTCTAAAAATCTGGGCTGCCTCTTGGTTGAACTGTGAGGGTGATGTTTCTGGAGACCCTCCCCAAATTCCTAAGAAAGGAATAATATCTTGGGTATGAAGAGCCCAAGTACAGTAGAATTCTACCTTCAATGCAGGTCTATGTGTGTCAGTGCAATCGCCTGAAGGCTGCCTGATTTTGGAGGGTTTTGCTGCTTCTCAGCCGCTGACCATGTGAGCCAAACGCGCTGTGCGTGTGATGGTTTCCCTTACACCTGTCCCCACGGAACTCACTGGAGAGGTTACAGGAGATAATTGACTTCTCCACCAGTTCCCGGAACACGATCAGGACTTTGGCTGGAACCAGATCACCTTCGATGTTCACATCCTCTTCATGCCACTGCTGAAGGCTTTTTGAGAACTGCTCCACCTCCAGCCACTGATGCAGTTCCTCAGGGTCCCGCACGGAGGAGAGCAGCTTGGCTCCGTTCACGGTGTAATAGCGCCAGTGCCGTACCTGGCATTCCCTGTACCCAGTCAGGCCACGCAGAGGAACTGTGATCAGGAACTGGTTGGGTGCTAAGACCTAGGAGAGTTCAGAGACACTCAGAGAGGAGATACAGGCAGATCTACGTGCCTGAAGTAAGGAAGAGAGGGTTAAGGAAGTAACAGGTAAAACTGAGGGCTTTGAAAAGAAGGAAAACCATGGTATGATGGAACAGCCAAGATTTGTCTAAGGGTTACCTTGGAGGTACACAGACTAAAAGGAAATTGTCTTAGAAGGAGTCTGATGTGACAGCTATGGCTTTTAGAAGACAAGAGCTCACTGACTGACCTGCCACCACATCTGCTGTGGTTTCTCCCGTTTCTTGTTATTTCTAGTCTGCAATTGCATGAGATGCAATAACCAGCAGCTTCCAAGGAGCAGGAAGGCATTAGAGAGTAAGTTTTGAGATCCAGCAAAGGAAAACCCAAACAGTGCAAGTTATTACCTCAGAGCTGTTACCTGAGATTAGCCTAAAGTCCAATATTAGTAATAACTTTTTGACAAAAAGTGCACCTTTCAGATCTCTTTCAAAGTCCACTACAGAAATAAGGCTATGGCCCATTAATTTTACAAGTGTTTCACTCTGTTTGGCTGTCCTTTAAAGGGACAGAGACATAAGGCAAGTGGCATGTCTGAGCCTACACAGGCAGAAATAAGCCCAGGTCTTGGCCAGCTGCACTGTATGGAACTGCATCTCCTGCTGAGCACGACAGAAACTGTGTAAGGATGGAGGCAGCAACTAATGGACAAGGAACCTTCAAAGGGGCTTGTTTGCAAGCCAATTAATTTGCCTCACTTTGGGAACAACCATTTTCCAAGAAAAACCAATTCTGAGACAGTATTTGCAAAGAAAGAATAAAGTGACACAAATACCATGAAATGTCACACTGGCCCAGGGCATAGCCAGACATGTTCAAATGCTATTTTGGAAGCATCTGGCAGCTGTGGCTCCAGAGAGGGTGTTCAAATTCCTTGAGATTTTTACCATGTTGGCTCAGGAGCTTTTCAAGCCTGCTTGCTACCAGGTCTAACTTACACTGGCATAAATAAGGTGAAGCTGCTGCACGAGCAGGATGTGAAGTGACAGCTGCTGCTGTGAGGTGGTTACACTCACAGTGAAGAAAACACGTTTGTCACTCTCCTGTAATAATCTGAAACACTCTGGTAGCCCTCCTGGTAGCTCTGCTGATGTAAAATATTACCACAGAGGTGCCAGGACCCTGAGAGCACAAACAGGCTAATGTCCCTAAGCAGCCTTTCTGGGACTTTTAACCACACCTTCTGTCCATGAGTCTGAGAACCCCATTTCATCCCTGGGCNGAACAGGCTAATGTCCCTAAGCCTTTCTGGGACTTTTAACCACACCTTCTGTCCTTGAGTCTGAGAACCCCATTTCATCCCTGGGCTATATCATAGGAATGCTGGTCTCCAACTGTGTGACAGCTATGCCTGTGCCTGGCCACAGACCTTGTTGTCCCTACCTGCAGAATGTCTTCCCAGCCTGGCCTCAGACCTACCTGGCCACTCTGGCCAATAGACCACATCTGGCCCTGGATAGGTTGTTGAGGCTGATTCTGATCCCAGTGAGTGGCTTGACCTCAGACCTGACTTATCAGCAGAGCTGCCTGATGATCCAGACTCTTGGCTGACCCTGCTGCCCTCCCTAGGTCTGCCTCTCTTGGGGACCATAGGGCAGGGGCTGCCTTGTTCCACTCACCTCCCATCTCTCTATCCCACAGGGAGCAGCCGGTCTCTGCTCCCTGGCAAGGGATTTGAAATACAAAAGATGGCCAACAAGAAGCACAGAAATGGCAAAGGAAACACCAGAAAGCTGCTCTTTTGTCAAATATAAATCATAAAGGTGGGAGGATGCTGAAAGGGTGACATGGCAGATCAAGCTGACCTGCACACATCAGGTTTGGTGGGGCTGAGAAAGCCTGTGAGCAGCTCAGAAACAGAGTACTGGGCTCCATTACCTAAAAATACAATGCCTGTCATGCAGTTACTGCTCATCCCACTGCCTCAGCCACATTTGCAGGTAATCAACCATTCCCTCCCATACCAGGATGCTGTCTTGTACAGTGGCACCCAACAGACTGTAAAGTGAAGAGCTGCACGTGTTATGTGGGTGCCTGCAAATGCAAGTCACCAGAGTCCTCAGCCTAGGGCTTACCAGGAAACAACAGAAGACACAAAGCTGGGGATGGCACTGTAAAGCTGGACAGTTGGTGTCTTCTTGGCCTAAACAAATCCCAGTCCCACACCTGTGCTCTGTCACATGATGATCTTATGTGCTCTATGCAGAGCATGGGCCCCAGCAGGCTTGAGCAAAAGCCTCCAATTCTGGGGCATGTAAATTATGGCCAATTCTGCTGCATTAAAATCCTGTCTGAAGTATGCTGGGTAAATGAAATACAACCTCATTCTTGTGAACCTGGCCAGGATGTTCCAGGGAGGCAGAAACATTAGGTTAGAAAGAAAATAATTATGCTTTGAGAAAAAAAGCAAGTTTCTTGCACAGAGGATGAAATAGTCATGCAAGGATCAGGTTGGTGGGTGAAGTTGTCTGGAGAAGAGGGTGGGTGAGGAGGAAGCAAGCACATGGACTGTCAGGCACCGGGTGGCAGGAAGGCTTTGTACCTGGATGGATGGGTGGAATGGGCGCTTCCTCCGAAGCACAGCTGACCACTTGGCCAGTAAAGCTGGCTGGTCCTGAGAGAAGCAGAAAGGAAAACAAGAAGTGCACAGAGCAGAGAAAAAGCATGTGCCAGATCACTCATTCACAGAGCAAAGCTGCAAGCTTCCTTGGAGTCTGTTTGTTAAAGGAAAATCCTCCCCTGCCCCCACCATGACTGCAGAGTTAAACACTTGCCAAGTGCTGTACCAGTGATTGGTCTGGACCTGTTCATTATAGTTTACCAAAGTAAAATACCACAGCTTTTGCATCAGTCCCACACAGTTGACAACTGCAACAATTGTGGGCCTCAACAAAACTAAACACTTAAGAATTAAAAAAACTAAATCATCTGTTTTGTTCATCTGAATTGTAATTCAGTTTTTTTTATTAAAGAGTAACTTTTTGTTGCATGAGTTACAGAAAAACATTGAATACCTAAAGACGTTTTCTAACTATTCTCCACTCTGCCCTTCATATTTAGAAGGGAGCTCAAGGCTTCTTAACAAATCTACGTCTCTCACCATGTTAAATTGATTCCTTTTAACCAGAAGCTGAAAGTTCTGAAAAGTCACTGTAAAATCAACTGCCAGAAAAAGATATTGCAAAATTAAACATACAACAATGAATACATTGACTTTCCCTTGACAAAAGTCTCTAGGTTGGATTATGTCAGCAACGATATTAAAGTTTCCCATTTTTGAAAGTAGACAGTCCAAGCCAAAATAATTCCTCATCAACCCATTTTCTGCTGTCCCATATATACAGGATAAAGTTAGTCAGGTCCTCCTAGTGTTACTTCCACAGATTTATAACACTGGATGCAGTTAAGCATGAATAACCAATCTGCCACTTTTAAGAAAATATATTTTGAGGATTTCTTTCAAGTAGAATTTGTTCAGATCAGCCTACTATAACACCAAGTTCCTGCTCAGAATAGATTGCCTTGGTGGTTTTGTTCTGCTTTGCTTTCCAGAGCAACAATTTTACCCTGACCGTGGTCCTGTCAGACCTCATTAGCCAAGCAGGTTTGTTCCAGCACAAGAGGTGGTTGGCACACTCTGGCACTAGGGAACACGTGGACCAGGATGTGGCACTGTTTGACGTCACTGTGGCCATACTTATTGACAAGACCACATACTCTGGGACACACGAAATTCCAGAAAAGCTGTTAATCTGAAGGTCTTTGTTCCCAGAGCAATAGCCACATTTCAGATTGGGTTACTATATTTTGCCTCCACCTCCATACCCTTCCAGCAGCTTGATACACACAGACTTCTTCTCCTTCAGTCCTACAGAGCTGCAAAAGTTGCCTCATGCATTTACATGTTTGCTGTGTTTTGACCTGTGGTTTAGTATAATGGTTGACATTAGACTATTTAAACAAGTTCAGATTAAAAATATTGTTTTCATCTGAAGTTGCCATTGCTGTGATTGTTTCTTATATCTTTACACTAGTTACTTTGTGTTCAGGAGTCACTGGAAATAACCAGCCTTCTTCTGTCACAGCTGGGACAGGACATTATTATTTTTGCATTTGAAGGTCTAAAATGGGGAGGCATTTAACTTCTCCCACTAATAAGCATATGTTTTTCCCAATAAAAAAGAAATTCCAAGCCATGACAACGAAAAACCATGTTTTTTTCCAAGAGCTTTCTAATATTCATAACAGAAGGACTTTTGATTTTTTTTCATTTTTATAGTGAATTGACAGGTTTTCCACCTGTGAAAAATATGAGTCATAGCTCATGAAGGCATGACTATTTTTGCTTATGTTACTGCTGCACAAGTTTTTCTTCCTGTCTCCCAAAGAGCTTTGGCTTCTGCTTGCAGATTGACAGCTCTGGCAATAGATGCTCTTTGTAAACACAGCAGTTGCAAAAAGAGGCTCTGCCTGATTTTCCCGTCGCTCTGGGATGCTCCTCTGGTTGCGAGATGTCCGTGAGTAAGTCCCAATGACCAGTCACTAGAACTCCCACAGTGTAGTGTCAGCACAGCAGTGTCTGTGGTGTTTTGGCTGAGGTACCTGCCCATACAAACACTTGCACAATGGAGAAATCACTAACTGATTGTCAGAGAGTGTATTAGAGCTCTTGTTCCTACCTTAATGTTCTCATTGTGAATGCCGGAGTTGGAGATAGCCTGGAATCGCACGGCCTTGTAGCTGATTTCTGCAGTCAGCTGCTGGATGATTTTCTGCACCTCCTCCACTGCTTTGGAAACCAGGTAATGTCGCCGTTCCACCTGTCAGTTCCAGAAAAGACACTTCATGTTACAGATAATTGCAGTCTTTGTATCTAGAGGGAAAGAGACAATCAGTTTAAAGCACCCTGAAACATTTGCGCCTGTGCTGCACTGACAATAAAACTTACTGTTGCCTGTGTGTTGCAACCAAGTTACCATGAGACAGAGCTGTGAACACCAAAGGGCCAATATTCAGGACTACTGAGCATTAATTGATATTTCCATGCCAACACCATTGGATGGAAGGAAACAGGTTCATTACACGGATAAATTTGTTGTCAACCAGCTACAGTCTCATTCTTTATCCTTTTGATGCAGAATAGCCAGTTACTCCCCTGCATACAGTAGCTATTCTCAGAGCCAGGACACGTTTCATTCCAAGAACTGACAAGACTTCAAGAGTTACAGAACTGTGCAGTAGTCAGGTGATGGATGTAGGTGGCATCACTTAGATTCCTACCTTGCACACTGAAAGTATCCACACTGTTTTTATAGCTGAAGTACAGATGAGAGTCTACTTCTAGATGGTGAGAAAGCATCTTTCCCAAGCTGGGCCCATGGGGGACTAGGTGTGTCTGTGTGGGTCAATGGATAGTTCTTCAATTCAAGCACTAGTAGCATAATTAATTATTGAGAATTATTTCAGTGAAATGTCTGAGTCTTGGGAGGACTGAGATGAGGGATGGACAACTCAGAAAAATATAAGATGAACTTGAGCCTTCACATATGACTAAAAATGGATGGAGTACTAGGGGATGGTCACAATCTGAACAAGGAGATTCAACAGGAGAAACGTGAAGGAACCATGCTACTAAAGAATATTTAATATTTCCCAAATATCCTTACACATTTACCAAAGTGAGGAGATTCAGCTATCATTAACAAAGTTCATTAACCTATTTGCCATTACTCATGTAACAAGAATTACTTAGGTAGAGTGAAATATTAAGACTGTTTACTGTTCTTTTTTGCATGCTATGCTTCATCTCATTTGGTTGCAGCTTATGCTTTCTTCTTGATTTTTCTTTTTCCTCACCACATTCTACTAAATCTTATTGTTTGCAGGCAAGAAAAAAAAAATCACAGAGATAATAACTTGGCTAAAGTAAATGATGAGGTATAATTGCCACAGTCAAACATAATTGCTACAGTCTTTTGTTATTATCAAAGAACAAAAGGAAGCAAAAGCGTAAGGGAAATATTCTGTACTATGAGGGTGGTGAGACACTGGAACAGGTTGTCCAGGGAAGCTGTGGATGCCCCATCACTGTTCAAATCCAGGTTGGACGGGGCTTTGAGCAACCTGGTCTAGGGGAAGGTGGCACTGTCCACAGCAGGGAGATGGCACTACATGATCTCTAAAAGTTCCTTGCAACCCAAACCAGTCTGTGACTATTTAAAATTCCTGTGTCCTGTTTTCTCAGCCTTTTCTTCAGCATCTAAACAACAGACTTTCCCCTTTTAAAAATACCATTGACAAGTACTTCACTAAAAGTCCTTTTGGACACCTTTCTGTCAAGCATTGAACTATCAGACGAAAACACTCAAGTGTGTCGGAATGTGTCCCCAGCCTTGGAAGAGGACAAAGAGATTCACTTCTTCACAACAAGGGACCACTCAATGGACTAAAATGAACTAGTGCTTGCCTAAGATCCATTAACCAATTAACAGCAATTGACTAATAGTGAACTTGAAGATGAGCCAAGTTTAAATACCTTCCCCGCTCAGACAACTAAGTTAACAGTACTTTTACTAAGCCAGAATAGCTTTTGGAAGTGGGAAATACATCAGACAGCAGTACCCTATTCCCTTCACTGGGCTCTCATCTACCCTTGACATCCTGTTCCTTTGCTATGCTAACACCACAGAGTCGCTTATGTTTATATAACATCCTTTAATTTCTCTATGAATTCACCCTTCTTCTCATTCAAATTTATCCTTTTCTCTAAGACACCAGTTTTAGCTAGCTTACATGTACTTTCTTTCAAAAAAAATCTACACTCTAAGATTTTAGCCCATGTTCATTTTCACCTCCTCATCTCAGCTTTCATTTATGGCACTTCTCCATCTGTATCTCTAGCTATTTTCTCTACCTTATTTTTGTTCATCCAGAACAACTTCTTAGAACAGTCCAATACGCTTCTCTTGCTCAACAAGATAACTAATGGTTTTTCCAGCAAGCAAATGGTGAGTGGCAGAGAAAGCTGTCCATCTCTAGGAGCTTTTAGACCAAAGAATAGACTTTTACTACTGAAAAGTATTGAAAGTATGCAGCCTCTCAGTCACTTCAAATGGAACCTAGAGTTCCCTATGTATGCATTGCTCATGCTGTGTTTTCTCTGAGGGGCATCTGCTAGAAACATTTTCTGCCACCTCCCGTGTCCTGGGAGAATCCATCCAACCCAACCTGGCCTATTTTAATTCTGCCTTCATCACCTACTGACTAGGCTACAGCAGTTGTCATGAACTCTTTACAAACAGACTCTCAAAAAGCCTCCTGAGAGAGGTACCACTAAACACCTCTTTCCATGTTTACTCCTCATCACTGGAGCAGGGATAAAAGAACAAGGGGCTTGTGACAGAGCGTGCTCACTATAATTAGCTAACAACAATTAGCTCCCTAATCATCCTGTTGGAAAATATAACCTTCCTACAGAAGGGTGGGCATAATCATCAGAAGACAGAACATGAGTGAGTGAGTGCAGCTTGTGAGCAGCCTCCTCATTTCTCTCAGATGCCTTCAGCACCAGCACAGACACCTTGGGAGAAGAGACAGCATAAGGTCTTTGCTGGACAGTCACTTCTGTGACCTAATGGCATTCCCCTTACCAGGTCTTAACTTGGAGAATCATGCCAAAACGGATGCACAAAACCTGAACAAGGTCAACTAAGGTTTTATTAAGGAGGAAGGAAGTAGGTTTGGGATTTATTAAGAACATTTGGGTTTTCTCTTATTTACCCAGTCACATCCACTCCACATGCACTTGAGTTTTTCCTTTGATGAGTGGCTTAAGGAAGAAATCTCTGGTATTATAGACATTCATTGCACCAGGTGGTTGACCTATTTCCAAAACCAGGCAGCATTTGACAAGCTGAACTGGGGCTGCCTGAAGGTTAGGCAGCCTCACTTGGACAAGAGACTCAGGAGCAGGCAGAAACTAGGAATCCATCAGAGCTGGAGGGCTGCTAGAAAACAGACTTTCAGTATAACCTAAAATATTGGCAACTATGAACCTCACTTAACCACACTCTGCTTCTGTTCCTTGTACTTATGGCTGTCATATGAGCATCTTCCTGTGCATGGTTTCCCTCTGTTCCCTCCTTTGTGGCTCTGCTTTTTAAATCTTCAAGAGAAGTGTTCGCTGTTATAGCTCACTGAACAGATTCTGATGGAATGATTTTTTGCACGGCTGAAAAATCAAAGTTCTCACAGAAATATACCTACTTGCAACCAAAACATTTCCGTAGAGAAAACAAACCTTTCTCACCAGCCCCTTCATTGTACTAGAATATGCAGTCCTTTACAGAAAAGAAAGCCTTACGCTTTTCCATTTTGAAATTATTTGTCACTCTGGTGTCTTGCATTTTGTTGGCGAAAGCAGACTATAAACCAGGATCTAGCTAAGTACTGTGATGAAACATGTCAGCTTTATAAAAAATGTTAAGGCTCACTTAGAGCTTTTATTAAACAGATTTTATTCTATTTTACTTTGTTTCATAATGGGGAAAAAAATTGAGTGCTGGAATATCTCATAAAACAGAAAATGTGGTTCTAGTCTGCATGTGCTAATGAGACATGTTATTTTAATCATGGTATATAGAGAAGTATCCTTAGCTGAGGTGACAGACTGATGAGTGAATTCTAACAATATCTGTCTGTCTCTCCAGTTACTATATGAATCTTTCTTAGAAGCAATGCCTGGTGTGGTTTTGGTCTTGTTTCGGTCAAGACAAGACCACCAGACAGGGAGAGAGGCAAGGACCTTTCCTTAGATTTAAACACTGGCAATTACAGCTAGTCTCACATCTGGAATTCCAGATCAGGAATGAAAACTCAGGACGCTTGAAGAAGAGGACAAGCCTGTTTAAGAATTATGCTAGCAGCTGATAAGATTCTGCAACAGAAACCTAGAAATCTCATTAGAAATACAGTTCTCATGAAACTTCACCCAATCTTGTCTCAGAAATGAAGACAGCAGGCGAGCAACTAGCTGTCAAATTTGGCACCCTTCAGAATCAACACCTAGTGTGGGAGACAGAAAATCTGGACAGATAAAGCCTTACCTTGCTCTGGATGTAGATTTCTACATCTTCATCTGTGAATGGTTTCATGGCAAGATGGTCTTCGCTGCTCTTTAAAGTGTGAATTCACTCTTCACTTGTTCACCTGCCTCTGGAAGTAGAAGAACACTCAGAGCAAGCTGCTCAGAGCCTTCTTGCCCTGTGAAGCTCAGGTCAACTAATTCCTCTGTGGATGAAGAAGAGGAGAGAGAAGCAAGGAAGAATGCCTATTTTTATTTATTTTCTTTTTCTGCTCTGAGTTACTATGATGACATCCAGCTGCTTTGGAAAACTAGCTCCAAATACTATTTTCTAAGTTCAATCATTACTATTCATCTTATTACTTTTGAATGGTGGGTCTCGCATGCAGACATACACAGAAATATCTGTCTCAGGGCAGATCTGGATGGAAGTGCTTTTCAGATTGCAGTGCAAGTTCAGCACACTCGTGCACAGCATAATTACTCTGCATGCCACTAGTACATCCCTGCACTAGATCCCTTCTTAAATGCTCTCAGTTATCCCTTGTTGACTTCAATCCACCCCCTTTCCATCTGAAAATGCACGGGTATTTTTACACTCAGATCATTCACTGGGGTTGCAGTCTGCAGCCCCTGCTCCCCTCTCCTCCTCTCTCCTTATATCTCCTCTCTCTCTCTCCGGCTGTATTGACAGTAAATATTGTGCAGTCTGTCCCCTCCTGTAGCTTGCTTCGCTTTCTTTACAGTAAACAGACAGAAAGCTGCCTCTCGTTTCCTGCCAGCAGCTCAGCTAACAACTCCATATGGATAACTCAGAGGGAAAAACAATTGATCATGCCTCATTGATCCAGTGTGGCCTGGTGGCTTTTAGAAAGGGTACATCAGCACGTGGAAGGGAGTGACAGAATACAGAGATGAGATCCCATGCTGCTAAGCATTCCTTATTAAGGAAGGCACACTCCACTTTTGAGTAAAACCACTATTTCCCCATGGAAACTGAATTTTGACGTCCCTTGACTGATTTATTACCTCTGCAGCAGCTGGCAAAAGGCAGCACTTGGGTGGGCACTGGGTGCTACCTCAGGACAGGCACTGTTGTTTCTAGTTATCCTTCATGATATTCTTAACAGTCAAATACTAAGTACATTAATTTAAGTAATTAATTGGAGCAACAATACCTGCAGGACACCTGCTTCTCCTGCACCTACAAAGCAAACCTTTCTCTGTGCCTGCCAGGCATCTGCCTTTGTTTTTTTGATGAAGGACTTGAGGACTCCTTCAGAAAGACACGTAGGCATGTACCTCCCAAATCAGCTTCCATGAGAGTTGGGCACCGAAAAAGATTTTCTTAGTTCCCCAATGTTTAGGGACTCCTACCACATCACTTACAAGACTTACTGGCTGTCTTTTCCCTGAGGGGTAACAGTGTATGTGAGCTCTGCTAGGGAAACCAAACAAAAGGCAGAGTCTGAAAGAATGCAAGCAGAACATTAAATTGGAAAGGACTTGTAGGGGCAGGTTGGATGGGATTAAGTCCAAGCGGAGTGTGCAAGGGAGGAGAATTAGCCTTTTAAATGGTCAGATTCCATTAAAAGTATGCCCCTAAAGCATTAACTCCCTTGTGCCCCCACAGACAGCCAGTTGCAGGTACAGCAGGCAACTTGCTTAACATTCCTGACAACACACATTGCCTTAATACCCAGAACCTCAGACACATATAATGAAGCAAGGAGAGATTAAGAGTCTCTCTTTCTTGCACCTGATAAGGTCTCTCCTCATGACAGCTGTCCAGAGACATGGTGCTGGCAGAGACATGAAGTGGTTTTGGTCATTTTTCTTTTATACAGTAACATGCCTTATGTTCATAATCCTTTCCTATTGGGAAGCACTTCTCCAAGAGGGTCCGAACGTTCTGTTTTCCCTTCTTATAGTGAGGGAAGGTGGCGAAGTCTTAGACAAGGATCATCTTTTTAAGTTCAAGCATATTTAAGTTCAAGTTTATGTTGAACTCCCAGGAGCTGAGCAACAGTTCCCGCCTGCTCCTGCCATCTGAAAAGAATAACTAACTCTCTTATCCTCACTGTTATGTGCAAGGGGAGATGGCAGAGAAAAAAACAAGAAGATGCCCAATATCAAAAGTTGTATCAAACACAGTCTTTTCTTAACTCTGAGGGCTCCTTGCTCCAGCTGTAATAATTTGCTACTTCATAATTTCCTTGGACCTCAGTGAATCCAAAGAAAGAAAGAAAGAAAGAAATGAGAAGATAATTTACAAGAACTGGATGCAGGAGATCAGAGCAAATGGACCACTTCCACTGAGCGCCTGTGGAAATCCACCTATTATTTCCACCCTATTTTTATTATAATCCATCCCTTATTTCCATCCCATTAGTAGTAGCACATATTATGTTACTTATAGGATGGGAAGAGTGCTATTTGGCTGACAGAAAATACCACAACTGATAAAGGCCCTTACACCACCAGCAAAATACAGCTTAGAATGGTATGGGAGACAGCAGCCAGTCTTGACCTCACTGAGAAAAACAGAAGACACAAGAACTCACATTCATCACATGAGGACCAGATAGCACAGAACACAGCAGAAAAGAAGAGGCAGATGGCCATGTGTGAGGAGGGAATATTACTGTGGGAAAAACCTGCATCAAACGGAAAGACAAAAGAGAGTGCAAAATAGGAACATCTGCAAAGAAAAAAGAGGACATAGACACAAAGTGGGAAGAATCCAGGCTCCTCCAGTGAGATCTCCTGAGCTGATGCAGTGTCACTGCAGTGAAACCTCCATCAGACAGGTCCTTCTCAGGAACCACCTATCTTGACAGTGCTTGTATAAAGTAAGACTAAGATGGAGAAATCCTGAGATGAATCCAAGCTCCAAAGGCTGATAAACACAATTTCCCGAGAAAACATTTCCTCTGAGCCTACAACAACTTAATTCCACTGGTGCACCAGCAAGAGAGAGTGAAGAAAGGCTATTTCTTGTTCCTCATTCCTCGAGAAGCACAGAAGGAAAGGAGGGTGTTGAGATGATGGAGCCAGGCTCTTCTCAGTGGTGCCAAGCAACAGGACGAGAGACAATGGGCAGAAACTGATGCACAGGAAGCTCCACCTGAACATGAGGAAGAACTTGTTTACTGTGTGGGTACACTGGAACAGATTGCCCAGAGAGGTTATGGAGTCTCCCTCACCGGAGATATTCCAGAACCATCTGGATACAAGCCTGTGCCACGTGCTCTAGCGTGACCCTGCTTGAGCAGGAAGGTTGGAACAGATGACCCACTGCGGTCCCTTCCAACCTACCCATTCTGTTGCGAAAAGCTCCCAACAGCTTCATGAAGATACAAAGCACTCTGCTGAAGCCAGGCAACCACATGAAGATGAAAACAGAAATGGTCTCTTCAGTTCTAGTGACTCACAATCCATCAGATACCATGGACCTGAGTGCTGCCAAGAGCTTTTGAACTTTGCTATTTGGTAAATTAAACTCCCAAGTATACTTGTTTCTGAGGAGATTCCCATCCACAATGAGAATACTTTTTTGACACCTCTGACTCCCTTTCTTTTCTCTTGATTGAAGGAAGTGCCTTAAGCCCCCACTGGGGTCTCGGCATACTTTTGAGAGACAGTTTCTCCAGATAGTTCTTGCAGAAGCACTGCAACCTTCCTTCCCTCTTTGGTGGTGTCCCTGAGGAGGTTATCAGAATCACTTACACAATTAGCTGACCACTGACATCCAAATTCTGCTTGATGCGCATCCATTGATTTATCCAGCTTCTCTCAAGAGTTTTCAAGCCACACTTCAATACTTTGGTCTTCTCAAGTCACAGCTCCCTGCCTGCTGATCTGCACAAGATCATCTGAAGTGATTCAGCTATATTACATACCCTCATTTATATTATTTCAGTTCCCACTTCATAGTACCTTCTAACAGACTTCAGATTGTGGCTAATTTCCTTTGTACCTGCACCTTCATTTACTTATCAGTATTCTTCTAAGAGAATTTAGAGACGACCTAGTATCTGCAAAAACACTGAATCTATGATATATCATTTTCTTTCATGCTGTTGGCAGTATCCAGAAGTGAATACGATTGTGGATCTGTGAAACCCATGTAAAAGTATTCTGTGAATATATGCTTTGAATAGTATTAGATTGGCTCTTGTATCTTCAGAAGATGCCAATTACTGATGCTTTCCATGCTTGCTTGGCTTTCCTTTCTCCACTCTTCAGCTTCACAGATGTGACAAAGACATTTCAAACCTACAATCAAAAGTAATCTGAACTGTGAACTGCACAACAATAAAAAAATCACCAACATCTTGTAAATAAGAGCAGGAGTATTAACTGCATGGGCCTGTCCAATATTGTGCCTTTTTCTACTGGGCAACTATTTAGAAAAGCTATTCATACGGAACAGTGAGCATGTATTAAAAAGCCTCTACTAAATCACACAAATGAGTCAGTCCAATGTACCACTTGTGACTCACAGATGATCTGCAGTGGCAACAAATAAGCCCTGTTGAAGATGCTGCCTTCCAGATGAAACACAACTCTGAATTTCTATTGCTAATGATGACCCATCTCTTCTTGCTCTAATTACCAGAGGCATTAAGTCTGTTGCATTAGATGAAGCATGTACTTGGGTCAAGAAAGACTACTAAACCAAATGATCCCAAAAGATTTAATAATCTCTGACAGTTCTCTTGCTTTCTTAAACTGTTGTCCCATTTCTCCCCATTAGTAGATTAAGTGACTGTACAAAATGAGTAATTGTAGCTTGAATCCCCTATAACATTTATGCTGTGACAGTCGTTAGTACCGTTCAGGCTCCGTTCAGAGGGTAGAAGCATAACATGATCAGGCTTTTTTGGGGCAGAAGTTCTGGGAATTTATTTGCGGTTTTTTCCACTTCGTCTTTTAACAAGTTGATATGAGCAAAGGGGGATACTTCAATGACAAAAGCTAGGGAGGGACTACAGGGAAAAGAAAGTGCTGCTAATTCACTGTGACAGCATCAGAATCACATATGGGTGCCAAATTGAAATGCTTCTCCACTCATTCCCTCCCGTTACCAATCAATACTTGGCAGGCTCAAAAATGCTCCAAATGCCTTTGCTGCTTGTTCTCACTGCCACACGTTCTCATATTAGCCTTGGGCCTGCATTTCATAGCAAGCAAGTCAAAGGTTTATATTCTTTCCAAACTAAGCATAGCATTGGATCAGGTCCAGTGGTTTATAAAACCCGGTATCTTTTTTCCATTTGTGGTCATCTCAGACACATCAGAAAAAGGCAGATAGCTTTTGCTAGAAATGAGTTCTCTTAATCTGGGAAGAGATTTGAAACCCAAAATTATTTACAACCTGAATCTTTTCAGGCTGCAGTGTAGTATTTCCAAAGAAAGTGATCACTCTAGAATCACTAGCTGAGGATGGGTAAAATTCTGAAAAATAATGAGACTATAATGCTGCTACCCACCACTGACCAGCCTCAATCAGGAAATACGTAAGGATCCAGTCTGTTTTGCAGCTGCTGTTAAGCATCAAGCCACTGGGCAGCAAACATAAATCATGTAGCTGTGATTCTAGTATTGCCAAAATCACTGGGACCCAGTGTGGCGAAGTGCTCAAGGTCTGGAAATTGCCAAGTTTAAAATGGCCAGTTCAGAGGATGGCAGGAAAGGCAGGAAGCTGGGAGCCCTGGCTTCCAGGAGCATTTACTGAGATGTTGGGCAGCAAAACTGGCATTTCGAGTTCTAAAACCATGTATTGTCCTCTGAAAGTTCACTGAAATAGTACAAGTTTGGTGCATCATGGTTTAAACATAAAATATTCCACTAGATCATTTCCAAGCATTTGAAAGGGTATTTTTCCTCTCTCATTATGTTTTATCCATCACTAGACTACAACTACTGTTCTCCTATTCCAATCAGGATGAAAAACTACCTGTAGCCAACATCCAGAAAAACAGGAGCCTTCCAGCACTTTTATTTGTATGTCTAGGCAAATAGCCTGCATGCCAAAAAGGACATACTGAATACCACTGATTTAAACACATGGTTAGAAAAACAGCATCTGGAAAAAACATGTTTGGCAGAGCGCAGTGCAACTGGGAAAACTTCTAGCACTGGAAGTCTTTTCAGGTGAGAAAAAACTGCCTCATTTTTCATCTCAGCATAGGTTTGCTGGTTATTTTCAGGTGTCAAGAAAAGGATTTTAAATCTAGAGGCACAATAACTCTGGGACAGACAGACCAAGCCCAAGATTTAAAACAGCCAAACCAAGAAGCATGCTTGCAGTGATGCTCTGTCAACATGAGGGGCTGAATCAGACTGGATCACTGCATTTCCAGGAGCTGGGGTTTTTTTCATAACTGCTCTCCAGAGCACAATGTTAGCTTGTATTATTTTTACACTTCACTCGTGTGTCCAAATTGACCCGATTCAAAACTTATTGCTTGAGTCTACAGCAGTTTGAAGCAAATTCAATAAATTACCAGTGCTAAGCGAGAATAGTCACTCCAACACAAACTCACTTGTGAGAGAGAAGACTCAGACTGGCATCCCTGTTTATGTGCTTCATCCAGTCAGTGACTAATAAAAAATGTACAAGAGTTCACTGGAGCCAGAGCTAGGTCTCATAAATCACAGGCCAATAACAGCTACAAACCTGTAAGATCTATTGCTTTCTCTTGATGAAAATATAATTATTGCAGAACAAACAGGTCAGATTCATCAAGCAAACTGAGAAGGGTCTCTAGGCCCAAACAAGGCCTCGTTCTCAGGAGCTATTTCAGAGTGCTGGGAGAAATACTTGTGTGGGAGGAGAGTGAAATGAAAAAAAAATTAAACCAACCAAACAAAGCCAACAAACGAAACAAACAAAAAAAACCCCACAAATTCCTCCCCCCCCAATAAACAAAAAACAACAAAAAGCCCCAACAACTCCCAGCAGAGGGAAGATGGCTCGACAACCACATTCACTAAGTCATGAACCAAACTGAAAACAGATGTGTTTTTGTGTCATCTTGGTCAGCAGTATGGTCAATTTACTATAAAAGCTGTCTGATCAAACTCCTCAGCTTGTGTCATCCTATACACAAAGGTCAAAGATATCCAACTTCCCAGGTTATCTCTAGGATATGTCAACTTGGACACTGTGTTATGTTCTGGGACTAACATGGCACTGTGGAGAGGGTGGAAAGGAAAAGCTGAAGAAGCAATCAGTATAAAGGAAGATTTTACCAACACACCTGTAGAAGTGTCTCAAGAAAAGCACAGGGAAAGGCCCAGACAACTGCATGCTCTGTGTGGGAAGAAAGGAGAGAAGGAGACTCCCTGGGACTCTGCAATGAGGGGAACAATTGCCATGAGGGGACAATTACTATAAGGCAAATGAGAACACCAGCAGAGAAAAAATATGCTTTTTAATAGAAATATGATGTATGTACCACAAAGAACAAAAGATTCAGCAAACTAGTGAGAACAGCCCTGTCTGAGACAGAAACCCTACAGAGACTTCAGTCAAGTCTTTTCAGAGAATCTCTAGACAGATCAGATAATGACCTGCATAGCTACCCGCTCCAGCGTCAGTCCCTGGAAAATGAGCTAACAGCCTCCTGTCCAACCTATGTCTGCCTAATATATATGCTATTCTTTTAGTCTAACTTTTGAAAAATTACCATCCTCAAGAGCAGGCAGCAGGACAAAGAAAGAAGAATGCAATTTCATTCTTAAGCAAATACTTCCTCCTCTATCTCAGACCATAAAACTATACAGCTTCAAGCTAATTCCCATAATCAGCTGCCCAGCCCTTTCACTTTATTGGCTGTTTTGTGCAGTCAAAGCCAAATTGCCAAAGGGAGAGGGTCAATCGTTTGTGCTGCATCTGCTCCAGGCAGTGGCAAGCCACAGGACAGATATTCAGGGCTGGAACTAGTTAAATGCAGATTCAGGGCACTGCAAACAGGATTGGGGGAGGAGAAACAATCCTGGAATAAAACCACTGGGAATATGCAGAAGTTTCTTGGCCAGGCTAGTGCATGAAGGAGCAAGACATCTCTCTGCTCCTTCGATTTTCATGGAGGGAGGGAAGCAGGCAGATGTGCTTCAAATGGAAAATGAGGTGAGTAAGTCATTTGGTAGGAGAGGCAGTTTGGGTCAGAGGGAAGAACAGCACTCACACAAGCACAGGGTCATTCGGTCCAGTTTCTGCTATCAGGGACACCAAGGATCTCAACTGAACACACTTCTACTCCATGAACAGCTCTCTACCAAAACAAAGGCTAGCAGAGAAAACAATCAAATGGCCACAGCTGTAATTCAGAACTTTAGAAAAAATAATGGACCCTCAATTCAAAGAACCCAATATCCCTGGGAAAAGGCCACTGTTGCAAGCACTGCTTTCCCCTGCCTTTGCTGAAAGCCATACCATCCCAAATGTCCCCTATGTACCATGCAAGGATCAAAGCACTACAAATTAATTTCTTAGAAATTTTCAGTTTCTTTATGACATCTTCATGCACCTTGCCCAGCATCACTATTACAAAACCAGTTACCATTCCCCCTTGTCCTATCACTACAGGCCCTTGTGAAGACTCCCTCTCCAGATCTCTTGTAGCACCCTCTAGGTACTGGAAGGTGTTATGAAGCCTCACTGCAGCCTCTACTTCTCCAGGCTGAACAACCCCAACTCTCTCAGCCTTTATTGACCAAGACAGAGAGAAATTCTTTCTCTGACCACAAGTATTTGTCTTGTCTCTGTGTAACCAACAAGATGCAAGGCGAGTCTGGAAAGGGCAGCTGAGTCTCTCTCAGAAGCACACTGCTTAGATACGGCCTATGAGTTCAGCAGAAGTTAACCTTGGTTAAATTTGAGCCTGGTGCATGAAGAACTGAGTGATTTTGCCTGATAGCTGCTTGGCAGCTGGTAGGCAACACTTACTGCTGCCACCTCGGCACCAGTACTGGCTGTCATTGGCAAAGCACAAGCACATTTCTCAAAACATCCCTGCTTTCAAGGGATGGCACCTTAGTTCCACACCTCCCCTTTGATGACCTCCAGAGGTCTCTTCCTACTGCCAGTGTGCAAAATTACCTACAGCAGATGCATCACAACAAAGGAAAGGTTAAAGCTACACTGACCAAACAAGAACAATCTCACAGCCATATGAAATATTGTCCTTTCCATATGCAGTTTGAGGCCCCTTCCCTCATTCTTAGTCTCTCACTGGTTTTCCTTATCTTGGCCCAACAACGAGTACAACACCAATGGCTTGCAGTCAAACAGGCTCCAGTTGCAGCAGGACACAGCCAGTTCCCAGCCAAAGCAGAGGCAAACAAAGCTGCATTTAAGGGCAGCCGGAGTTACCAAAGAGGTGTGTCAACGTAAATCATGGTGCCTTACCCTGTGGCTGCTCACAGAAACACTCCTCATCCTCCTGTAGATGACAACCAAAGTCTTTCAAGCCAGTAGTTTCCTACAGCATATAGTTGAAATGTATTAGAGAGGAGGGAACAACAAATTTGAATGGCTATGGATGAAATTATGCTCAGCACGTAACTAGACACATCTGAAAAACCAGCCCTTCAATCATCACCTCCATGGTGAAACAGCAAAATGGAAACTGAACTAAAGTCATAAGTGTCTCAAGTACCAGAACTAGAGTGAGGCTCACAAGAACTGGAGATAACAAGAGCAAAAGATGGCTTTTGGTAACTTTAGACCAAGGGATGAACAATACAACTGGTTGTGGATGCTGGTACATACTTTATATATTCTAATTACTCATTCTAGAAAGGCAGCTGATAAAAACACTTGGAGTCCAAAAGGCTTTCAAACACATTGTGTAAAGTTTCACGAGATTCTAGAAAGCATATGACAGATGAATCAGAAAAGATACTTAAGTTGGTTGCATTTTTCTTTTGCTTTAAGCAATACAAGAGCAAGGGATGACTCTTGCATTGGCCAGTGTCCAGGAAGCATAAACAGGGAGTCTGGCTACAATATTGTTCTCAGCTCCACGTTGAGGAAGGGTAGAATGCAACATGGCACAAAATCCGGTAATATTAACTATCATGTAGACCACCTATTTTCTTCAGCAAGTACACTTCAAAATATTGGCAGACAAAGTGCTTTGGTTATAAAGGTAAATTTAAAATCTTTTTTTTTTTTTTTTTTTAAACCATAAACAAACATATGAAAGCTCTGGTACCCAGCAGTTTAAAACAGAGCACTGATCCCTATTTCCCACAGTCAATTTTTCCAGATTCTGACAGTATTTTCTTTGCCACTGGAAACGGGACAGGAAAAGCAGTCAAGCTATTTATCACCTCATTGCCAGGTAATGAAGACAAATGTTCAAATTCTGCCCTTCCCTGACAAGATGTTTTGGCAGAAGCACTGGGGACAGGGACTATGTGCATTTGCATCCCACTTTAAAGAAGGGGTGTTAAGTGACAACTAGTGCTCCTGGGAACTCCCCCAGTACATGTTAGTAACACCACCACAGACATTTTGCTATGCTAAACCCCCCAAAGTGTTTCCAGTCTTTCAACATCAATCAGCACAACTGAAGCCAGTAGTAAATTGATTCTCACATTCCACTGGTGCCAGTTTTTGTTAGAAATGATTTGTGATAGATATGGTGGAATATATTGATTAGTACTGACAGTCCCAGTTTCCCAGGCGCTTTGTAGCACTGCCATTCCAAAATGACCTGCTTTCCACCTTGTCAATTTTCTTCTGCAGAGTCCATTATAAATATCTATTCTATTCTGAGAGCTTCATTCCCCTCCAGAAAACAAAACAAAAGGGTCAGGCAAGTAAAAAATCAGTACAATAAAATAGGTTTGTAGTGTTGCAAAAGAACTTGTTTTTATTGAGACATTTTGTGTCAGGGGAAGAAAAGGCACAAAATAAGTTACAAAGACATTAGATGAACTGTATGAGTCAGAGGCAGTATTGGCTGTTACAAATCACCTAAAAGTTGGCTTACTAACATAGGTTAGCCTCTACAAAATTCTTAAAAGAAAAAAATGTATTTAAAATTATCAAAATAATTCAGAAATTAGAAGATAAAGATCACTGATATTAACTTTTGACTAAATTCACCTGGGCTTACCCACCATCACCCTCTCTTAGTAGACAGAGATCACTGGAAAATATGTAGTATTACAGAATTATTTTAAAAACTCATTAACATATTATAAACTAAGAACCTGATATTTACTTTCGTACCTCCACTGAAGTACAATACATACAGGTAAGGCAGAATGCATAGGAAATACATTAAGAAAACAGAATAGGTAAGTGCAATTATTCTGAATATTTCAACATCTGTTATGGCCCCTCACCTATGGCAAAGAACATCTTAAAAAGATGGATCCAACAGCTGTTCACAGAACATATGAATATACCACCATAAAAGGTCTACTGTGGAAAAGCTTATGCTGTCTTCAGTTGTGACTTCTCAGATGAAGTATTCTACAAACAAACTTTTCAGCAGAACAACTCTGAGTTAACAACAGCACACTAACACAGTTAAAGAAGAGAAAGTACTTCTGAAATATATTGGTCCTCATTTTAACATGGGAAGGCTCATAACACTCAGTATTCCAGTAATCCAAATTAAATATTTAACAATACACACACCAACTATATACAACTTCTTTTTTGACTGAATCTACCAACATTACCGATTTCCTGTTACGCCGCTCTCAACTGGCAAGGACTTTTGATTGTTAGTTCAAATTACATGGGCATGAGAAAACAACGCAAAGTCTACAGGACAGAGACAACACGCAGATTCATTTTCATGATGATGAAAGGTGGAGCAGCAAAAAAGTAGTTTACCCCTTTGGCTGCTCCTCTGGTCAAGTGGAGGTCTAAGTTCTGTCTTCTGAAATCAGCAAGGATGTAAATGCAAAGAGACACAGAACTTGGCTATAAATGTCTGATTATATCCTTAGGACACTGACTTGACCTAAGACAACAACAACACAGAAAGGGAATACAGTACCAACTACTACTCTCAAACTGTCAACCCAAGCCAAGGGCTTGATTTGCAAGAAAACCCTGTCCAGTGGTGTACTGAGCACAGCTGTCAGGGATTTGGCAGTGAGGGGGCTGCAGGGTGAGGGAAGAGGTCAGGGCCTGCCCCGTGCTGGTCCCAGACAGCTCGGCAACAGCCAGCACAGACCTCAGCGTGGCTGAGGATGGAAGGGACCTCTGCAGGACATCTGGTCCAACCTCGCTGCTCAAGCAGAGCCACCTACTAATGTAGGGCCACGTCCAGATGGCTTTGGAATACTGCGCACACGGAGACTCCACAACCTCTCCAGGCAACCTGTGCCAGTGCTCCATCTCCCTCCCATTAAAAAGTGCTTCCTTATGTTCAGATGGATCCTCCTGTGTTTCCGATAGTGCCCATTGCCTCTCAGGCCCAGTGAGCACTGACCCACTGCACTCAAACACTCTCAGTCCGGCACTTTGACAAAAGCATGTTTAAGACAGGGCAGTAAATGCTGAGAAAGAGATTAGTGCTATAACAGGAGGAGGGAAGATGATAAACCCATGCCAGCACAAGAGGAACTGAAAGGAGAGACAACTGAGCAGGAGAAGTGCTAAAGGAACAGCCTGAGCAGAGGCTGAGAGTAGACTCAGAAGGAGCAACAACTCTAAAGGGACTGTGGCTGGTGACAAAACCCACAAGAGAGCCATTGAAAAGAGAAACAAAGAGCAGTGAATAAACAGCAAGCACAACAGACTGATCCCAGGCTCCTGTGCTGCCTGTTGCCTTGCTGAAGGGACTGAGCATGACACACACTCAAGGAACTGGAGGATGGCATGGGGACAGAGAAGGAACACCAGTGTTTTCCTTAAGTGTTTTATTTATTTTTAATTCCAATACCAAAGCAGTAAACTAAAAACTCTTTAACTGGCAATAAATTAAATTGATTAAAACTCCCCAACTCAAAGCTTATTGCCCCCAGTGTCATGTCCTCAATTAATATTAGTATAAAATCAAGGGCTTTTTGGCCCTTCCAAAGACAAACAGTAGAGACAGGAAAAGCCATGTCCTAACTGTGTAATTCTGCTCCTTCAAAGTCTTAAGTCTTTTAACTAAATTTAAAAGACCTTTAAGAAAAACTTTAAAGAGAAGGATGACTTGAGGACTTTGAGTCATGGATTCCCACATAAATAAAAAAGGAAGTATTTTGTAGTTTCCTAAAAAAATCAGCTAAATACAAAAGTGACAAAAAAGCTCAACATAAAGACATAGCTTAAAATCAAAGTGTTATTCAATTCAGGAAGCAAAGGTAGTGCAATAAAAATATCCATATAGAAAATATACTTCAAATTTCTACATTACTTACTCAAATTTTAAGAAAAAAAATTTGGTTTGAATTTTGAAGGGTAAAATGGATCAAGTATTACACATCAATCTTTTAGAGGCATAGTTGAAACACCAGCATCCACAACTCTCACCACAAATCACCTAGCAGTTGTTTGCTCTGTAACAATTTTCATCAGTATCTGCAAGGCTGATTCTTTTCCTACAAACTAACATCAGAAATGCCTGTCTCTCAATCAGGTTTCCATAATTTTAAAACATTTTCTTTGGAAACAAGTGTGCCAAATACCTCTCCTGGGATATTTTAAAGTAAATACAACTTTCAATATTGGCCAAGATTTTCTTTCTGCCATACTTTTTGCCTGTCTCCTGATAAAGTAGGTATAATAGGAGCACCTCAGATGTGTTGGTGGGAAGCAGTAACATGCATGCTAAAGACCAATTTCCTCTACAAAACTTTAATAAATGAGGCTAAGCAAGTATTTAAACATACTCCATCCTACAATCCTGCTGTGTATGAGGACCCAGATACCCCATGGTCCCACTTAATTCTGTGTACACAGCGGAGAACAGCTTAAAAGAAATAACATTTCTTCTGGGAGTAGTCAGGTCTTACTGCACAAAGTTTTATCAACCTGCCTTTTTTACTGACAAACACGCAGCCATGACAGGGCTGACTTGCAGTGAATATTAGTTATAACAGGTGTATAAACTCTAGACATTATTATTTAGCAATGCCTCAAACAGACTGTGTATTTTACAAAAATCTGCTAGAGCCTATGAAGCTCCAGGCAAGCTGTTATTAGCAATGCTAATTTGTAAGGTTGATGAGTGAACTAACTATTCCAATGTGCAGTTTTTAACCACATTTTATCAGTATTAAACTTTGACATTTGCAACTCAGAATCAAACAGGCTCTGCAGATCTCTTTGTAATGGCTCAAGAGTATAAATTCTGCATGTTCTACAAAACCAACACTTTAATCCTTCATTTAATTTCTTTGGTTTCTCAGAAACAAAAGCTACTTAAGTGAACTGAGCAATGAAAGACAAGCAAATGAAGGTAACTCTCTGTCCCCTGTAGTTTCAGAGATGCTTGTAAATACCAGTTCCGGCAGGCTGCATGAAAGAATTCTAAATGAAGGCAGCTAGGACTAGTTTTGGACTATTGCTTTCCAGCAAAAACTGTCTTTGGCACTTATATAATCCAATCCTATGATGCTACTTTACACATAGTCCCATATAAAATTGATTGAGGAAATTAAAGACTATTTTTCTAAAACAGGCACTTCAAATTAGAACCAAAAAAAAAAAAAAATCTGTTCCACATTAGGCAACACAGGAGTTTTTTTCAGAATGACAAAACCAGAAAGTAGTACGAAAATTACGACCCTGAAGTTCAGTAAATTCAGACTGTTGGGGTAAAAGTTTTACCCAGCTCTATTAGACTTAAGTAACAGTAGCACCTGGAAACTATGAAGGCTACAACACACTGGACAAGCCATTAAAATACACAGCATGGAAACATGCATAAATTTGTTTGCCCTCCAATTCCACATTTCGCTCTGCCACAGAGGTTCTTATGTGTCTTTCTTCCATGTAACACATCCCGTAGTAAGATGCAATGAATGAGACTCAAAATACAGCCTTACCCTAAGTCTCCTGTTTGGTGAACAGCTGAATGTAGGCATTTCTGACACAGGCATCATGTCAGGCCAGACTAACTTCCACCATCAAATGACAGCACCGCTCTCGGGCCTTTCTGACATATTTACTGCAAGGCTCACACACAGTTTGCAGTCACAGATTTGTCTGTGTCAAAGAATAGGACCAAAGAAGCTCTAACAGGGTGGGAAAAGAGACACACAGCACACCAACCTTCAGCTAAAACAAACTAGCTAAATCTGCATTCAGTGATTATGCAGAAGACTCAGGAGCAAGAGTTTCAGCTCAAATGTTTCCATTAACACACTCCAGGAAGAGTTCCTCACTCTCCCCTTTTCCTCAGTACAAGAAAAACGTTCTCTTGCAAACTAATTTTATATGCTTCGGTGAAATAGGCTGGAAAATGTATGGCTCAACTGCATTCCCCATGGTTCTGTAAATGATACCCTACTAACCTCAGTACATCCACACAGTTTGGATCCCTGGCGTGGACTGCACACTGATGAGCACGTGGCTCCGATCCTTAAAGCCTTGACTGTAACTATGGGGGAAGCAGCTGCAACCCCATGTTAGTTAGATGGCTCTGGAGAGGTGTGGGGATGTTCCTCCCTCAGCATCCTGACCTGAACACAGAGGCACCTGTGGCCCTCCTTAACACAGAGCTTCTAAGCTTCTGCTATGTCAGGGAGTCTCGGAACAGCACTTTCCCAATTCCTCAACAGAGAGCACTAGCTTTGCTTTCAGGGGAAGTTTAAAAAACCAAACTTGTCAAATCACTCCTGTATTGTATCCTCTTCAGCCTATCAAGAGCAGCCAGGTAGTAAAATCCTTTTAGAAGGCTGAAGTATAATTTCACAAAAGGTTGTATGAAAAAGGCACATCAAATAATTCCAAAATTCCTGTCCTTCTAAAGAGAAGCTGGCAAATTAAGCCATAATGACCAGTTATACAGCATTCTCCAGATGAGGGCTTTCCAAATTTTAATTATTTTGGTGCCTTGCCATTTCATAAAGAAGCTGAGTCCAAAAGAAAACAGGCAGGCCACATTTTATATTGATCCAAAGAAATATTTCATCACTAAAGAGGCAGTGCTGGACACAGCTGATATTAAAAAGAAGATTATGAAACTGATATCCCCAGTGAGACATCCTGGAACCAATGCTAGCTCTGAAAGCAGATGTTTCAAGTCAAGACAAGGAGCAAGAAGGGTGTTTCTACCCAACAGCTGCTATCTTCTGTTTTCACTTACCCTTGCCCTAAAGTATTTCAGTTGAATCCTCTGGGGGTTTTTTTTGACTTCTTCCAGCTAATTCTCCTCCATGCTGTCTCACATGACCTGTCACTCTCCTTCACTCTTAGCTGCATTCACACATCACTTGTGAGGTCCCCAGAGAGGTGAGGTATGTTTGGGATTCTGCTGAGGCAGTATTAAGATCTGACTAATCAGCACCATGGAAAAGGCTCTCTTCTCTCTATTGTAATCCCACTAAGTGGGCTACCTTAGGGGGAAAAAAAAAAATTCACAGCCAAAGGAATCCAGGGAAGAAATTCCATCCTGGGGAAAGGTATCTTAGTACCTGCATAACACAAAATAGTTAACAGTGCCAGCTATTCTAGCAAAACACATGGGAGAAGGTTGTCATATTTCACTCAACTACAGCAAGGACTCAGACACCAGGTTTCAGACACTTAGCATTATAACATGCAGTAAAACTGATGTATCTAGTGCTGTATCATCCTCTGCTCTCCAGTAATTCCTCATGGCAAACTTACTACCCAGACGCTGAGATTTATTAATTAGGGCTACTCAGACTGTTTAGACAACTTCAAAATCACAGGTTCTCTCTGACCTTCTGACTTGGACTTTGAAGTAACGTGGTTGTGAGACCCACAACAACAGGCACTGTTCGATGAGGAACTTGCTCAGCAGTGCTGCTCCATCCAGACACAGGACATGCTGACCACACAGGCTACAGAACACTGTGCTGCACCTCTCACCTGTGAATGCTACCTATAGCACAAGTATCTCAATATTGTAAAGCATTACACATTACGGGTAGGAAAAAAGTGATCCTGCAGGTTTCTGTACCAGAAGGCCAGCTCTTATCAAAAATGAACAACCCCTGAAAAGAAATTTAATGCCCCTAATGGATTTGAACTTCAGAACATAAAGCTGGAGAGCAAAGTCTGATGCTACATTACTGAGCTCCTTCTGCAGGGATTGTCTCCTATATTCTCCCCTTCTGAATTAACTGACATGGGAAAATAACAATGGTGGACACAAGGAAGATTTAAGATTCCTTCTTAGAAATTCCCTTTAAAATTCCAAAGGTGAAAACATGGGACAGATTTAAGGTTAAAAAAGAGCAACAATTCCCATGCAAAAAATGTGCTAAATTTGTCTTCACTCTTGTTTTTGCAATTTTACACATGTATAGCAATGATATAAAAGAGCATGAGAGGAGAGGTAAGTTGAAGACAGTCACAAAATTTAGCTTAGGTCCTGCAAAGAGTGATCTTCTCCACCTGAACCATTATAGTATTCTAATGTTAATGGAAATTATGTTGAGGTGTCTTATGGCATTCCACAGGGTTGCCAGGAGCAGATAATGACAGGTCCCCTCTGCCCCCAGGTGACTTACTCCACCTAACACCTGAAGAGGGACAGAGGCAGCAAACACTTAAAACCAACTGTTGGCTCTTGGCAACATGTTAATCCTGCCAGGCTTACTTGCTGTTTGCCATCAGCCACAAAAAGTCATTTTCCCAGCTGTTCATAAATTAAAGTGGGAATAAAAATATTTTTAAAATATTTTAATGGATTCAACCTTTCCACTTATTTCTGAGTGCCTTATTTGCAGAAATTTTCTTATATACAAAAGGGCAGAAAGACTACCCACTTGGGTTTAAAAGTGCCCTGTCACATCAACATCAACTACTCAACAGCCTGGGGGGGGGGAAAAAGTGAAGACCACATGTTGAAATTCTTCTAGTGAAGCTTACAATACAGACAAAAATGACAATATTGACACACTGTCCATAGGGACTGAAGTTCCCCAACTTTGCTCACAGTCAATGCCTGGATCAAGTTCAGGCCAAGTGGGAATGCTGCATGTGTGAAACTGCAGTCTGTGGGCTGCCCTCTGCACCAACCGGGGGAGCTGCACTTTGCTCAGCACTGCAGTTCCCAGTGAACAAAGTTCAAACAGCTAGCTGCAAACTTCAGATGCTGTTTACTTTCACTTCCTTGTAGTGTAAAGGAACTTCCCAGTTTAACCAGGAAATATTCAGCAGTCAGCTTTTTGGTATTTTTAAACACTTTTTTAATTCTAAGATCTGCAAAAATGGCTCGTGAGCCTGAAGATATACTTGCTGCCATTGTGTGGCACCTTGCCAGGAACTGCAAGTAGCAAGACTAACAAACATTTTATGGAAAACAACCTCAACAAAGAGAAAGCCAGAGGTTAGAGGATGAAGATAATAATGTAATCAAGAAAACTGAGTCTTTGTAAGGCCTCATTTTTGTAGTTGGAACATTTCATATTTCCAGATTCCATATCCCTCTAATGAAGCATTTACAGAAAGTTCAATGTAAACAGGAAAGTGAAGTTGTTTTCCTTAACAAAGTCAAGTAATCAAGTGCTTGAGCAAGCACCTGGTTAAGAAACATCAAGTAACCAAGGAGGTCCACTTTCTTTTTAAATGAGAACCTTATCTACACACAAGATTTTTAAATAAACATTAGCAGCTTCCTGACAATTATGCTCAAAATATAACAGCACCCCACAGTTTCTCTTACCACACTTCAGATTTAAGTCTCTTCCAGAAATAAAGATCCAGATAGGTCCACAAAAGTGAGCTATATATTGTAACACACCTCACACACACACAAGTACGTGATAAATACCTCACTTATGTCACACCCAGGAAATTATATCCTTCACAGAATTATTTCACTCCACAGAGAAGTTGCTGATCTTCAGTATTTATGGCAAAGTGAGGACAAGGTAAAAGTAGACAAAGCTATAAACAGCAGTGCTGAGATGTGGGGAACATGTGGCAAACATGCACAAGACAGACCAAGAAAAAGCTTTGTGTACGAAAAGAAGGAAAAAAAAATCAGTAATGTTCCTTATGTTTGCAGGCTTTATGGCTGCCCTTTTGTGTAGTCCTTCCTCCCAGCCTTCTATTATCACTAAGTTAAAGCCCAGCTCATGACTAACCAGCTGTAAGTCTACACAGGTGTGCACACAGAGAAATCTTATGTTCACACAGTTGCCTCTCCCTTACTGAATATGCCAAAACCATTTTCACACACAATTTCAGGAATTTGTTCCCATTGGAATAGCACACAGCATATTCTTTGACCACTTTCACCCTATAGAAAAAAACAGTAGTTGTTATTAAGTTTATCAGTTTGTACTCAAACAAAATCCATCACCTTGAAAATAAAATGCCACTTGTGCATTGATGATCTGTCCAAATCTGTCTAAGCCTGGGTAATTTCCTGGGCTTCACAAATACATCATCCCACTCTTGCTGTCTCACCTGGCTTCAAATGCAGTCCATGCACTATCATTCTGAACCACAAGAATTTGAATGGCTGCCTCCTAGGGAGAGCATCAGTGATGTCATCAGTCTGACCAGTACTCAAACCCCTCTCCTAGTCAGGAAAAACACAGGCACTTGCCCAATTACATTCCCTGACAAGCAAGGTCCCCAGTACTTGTCATACAGCTGGACTGACTGGACAAGAAGAGGCATAATACAGGTCAGTGTTTCTTCTTTTCATTACTTGATCATATGAGTCTCTTCATCAGCATCATAGAACTCCTCATCTTCACTTCCACTCCCTGTAGAACTGTCTTTGTCTCCAGACTAGAAGCAAAAAGGAAGTCATTAGTTAGCACAGAAGCCACTAAATCAATCTCAAAACACATAAGCACGAACCATTACATTTCTATGGAATGCTGGTAGAGGAAAAGTAAGAAAACACAGGTCAAACCACTGCATTAAAACTGCAAAAGACATTATGTGAATTAAGATTTAAGTCCTTGGTTCTTCAAACTATCTTTAAAAGAGATGGGGTTCTAGAGGATGGACTTTCTCTGCTCCATAAATACACCAGAGAATGTATGCAGGAGAAACTGGATAGTGTGGTTCTGAAGTGATAATCTACTAAACTCTCTTAAGCCTTAGGTTGGAAACACAACCTTATCTGCTGGAAACACAGTAGCTCACAACAACTCAGAACACACATTACCTGATTCTGTAAAATAAAAGCTTCTCCATCTAGAATTAATACTTCTCCATTTGTACCACAGACATTCTACTGTGCAAACTTAATTCAAAAGATCCCCCTGCAATACTAACTGAAAGTGTTATGGAGAAGGGAAAAAACATTACCACATCATATGTTCAGAAGGTAAAGTCTCTACTACAGGCATACCTACTCCAGTCAGAGGCCTTTTCACAACATAATTTATATAACATACCCAAAATGAAGTCAGCTATTACAGCTAATTGATTTTTATTTGGCTAGTGTAGCATTTTTCCATGGAACTGACACAAATTATTCCAGTTAAAAAGATTCTCCTGCTAGTATAAACTCCATGTAGTTTGATTATCTAGGATTTTTTCCCCAGAATGCTTGCATCTATCCTAAGACTTCTGCCTGCCTAGTCATATGCTAAGAAGGGTGAGAGAGAGGGTGAAAAAGAGAGAAATGGAAATAGTGTTCCTGACTGACAGTACCATGCAAGCAAAATCTGTAGCTTTAGGTGTCTCTTCAGAGGAGTTTTGCTACAGCAATGTGTGTTAACTGCAAAGGAATTTCAAGCAGTTTGAGCACTCCGACCTGTCAGAAGACGTGAAGGGAACCATGTTAGGCTTTCTTCCTAGACTTCTAGAACTATTTGAGGAAAGTCAGGCTATCACTGGATGCTGTCCAACTTGAATACCACATTCATGTGTGTTAACAGGGACAAAACCTCCATTCTGGGCAATCAGAACACATGTTATCTTGAAAATGGTTACAAAAAGGACAGTGGATTCCACAGGGGGGATTTAGGGTATGCCAAATAAATTCTAAATCTTTCTCACAACAGCTTCATAAGACGTCTCATGGCCTTGTCAAACAGGGTTAATGTTTAACAGCTTTCCATTTTATCAGCACTTTCTTTGTGAGCTTTAAAATAAATCCCTATGTCACAGACATCCCAGATATAACACTGAAGTTACAGGATTAGTTCAGGCCTGAACCAATGACTTTTTCATTTGGATTCAATAATTTTAATCCATCTGGGCAAATGTTCCTGAAGAACATTCAGGTTTTTTTTTCCCTTTTGTGGGTCCTGTTCAGGTTGGGATTTTTAAGAAGTCTACAGAAGCACAAGCAAAGAAGATTTAAACCTGAGAAGACTGGCTGACATAAGTGAACCAACTTGTGAGAATACTAATAGATAATACTTGTCATCTCAAAGGGCAAAACTGACCTTAGCTGGCTAAAAATGAAAATAAAAATGTGAGTTCCCACCTCTAAGTTGTAACACCTGCACTGCTTGCAAGAATTGCTTTTGTTGGTAAACCATCTGCACAATTAAGACGTAATAATCACATAATTACCAAAATAACAGCTGATGTCAACTTATATGATGGATTAGTGTAGTCAGCAAGAATGTGCTGCCATAACACATTATCCAGTATGGTTGAAAATGTTTATAAAATATGCATGTAAAGTAGCTAAAGTATAGAATTAATTTGTTATAGGGCTGCCTCTTTCAACTTTCTTCAAGGGTGCTTTTGTCATGAAACTGTACTGTCCTGTCAAGAACTATTACAGCTAAAATCACTAAACAAGGCAGTATGTTGAACCCTCTGATAGGAAGCAACTGTTCTCATTCTAGAAATAGGTGATTTCTGTGAAAATAAGTATATAAAACTACCTGTGAGTCTCAGAGTGCTTGACCAAAAATGAATCAAATGGAAGTAGAGGGCATTAAAGGATCCTATCTCAGGTTAATGCAGCAACAAACATTTTTGGTTATGAGTTTCTCTTCAAGTCTTCTGACCACTTACTCTATTTCTGTAAGTCCATCAATACTTAAAATTCTGTAACCAGGATTTAAACACTAAAAGCTTATCCAAATTCAAACACACACTTCCAGCTCCCTAGCTTCTTCTTCCTAACCCCACTTCATTCACAGAGGAGCAACCATGTCAAAAAACGTCCACGTGACTGGAAGATACAGACACCCAAAGAGGTGTCCAGGAGTTTAACAAAATGAAGTGATATGGAAAACCCTATTCAAGGAAACCTCACTGAAAAGCATCCTGCTGCCACATTTAGTTATGCTTATACCTGGGAGTTTTGTGGTTCCAATGTTTTCAATGAACCTCATTTCCCAGAGTCAACTGTGGGAGAGATCTCAAGAGGCTGGTGTGGCTTTAACCCCTGTAAAGCCTCTCTAGGACAGACCTGACAACTGGCACTGCAGAACAGCCTCGGCAGGTCAGAAATATTGTTCTGCCTTTGAGAGCAGCCCTCCACAAACAGGCTTCTGGTTTCATTAACATCTAAGGCTTCTCAAGCTTCAGTGTCCAACTCTGGATGAAGCACACTGCAGCCGTCAGTCTTAGATTAGAGAGGCACAGACATCACTTTATCCCAAAGGGAAATGTAAGTTTGTGGCCTTAAAGGGATGAATTAATCCAGCTATGTTTCAGCCTGCATTTCCAGAAAACATTTCAGACTGATGGTAGGGTTGCTATGCTATCTTCTCTATCTCCTTGGGGCCTATCCTCCACAGGCCAAGAATCACTACCCTTATCTATTTAGAGTGGCTGATTCAAGCTGACAGCTGAAATAAACAGAACAGAAAAGTACTAGGAAAAAAAAATCAGTGTACCTGTGAGCCATCTAGGGCTTGCAATGACATGGCTTCATCACCCAGCCTCCAGTAGGAGCACACCTGCAGGTCTGAAATAGTTTCTAGCAAAGGGCTGTTTAAGGTCTCTGGCAACAATAAGCTTAAGAGCCCAGACAACAGACCAGTTGCTCCAAACACGATGTAAGGCAGAGACCACTGTACAGATTTCTGGAAAAAACAACAGTTAGTTTGAGACTGGTTCTCTATAGTTCATGCTGCATATTAAAAGTACTTTGCCTTTGCAACAATTCCTTCTGGTAGTGTTTGTATGCCACAACTCCTACTGCTGTGAGTTTTTTGTGTGGTTGGTTGGGTTCTTTACCAATATTGTCAGTTGTATCTTTTCAATACTATTAGAACTCCACGGACTTTGGCATGAACTTTAAAAGAAATGCCTGCTGAATTTGAACTCAATTCTTGCCACTAACGTACGTACTTTTTAACAAATGCAACACCCCTTTGTAGTAAGAAATAGGTATCACAGAAACACAGACATGCTGCCTGGAGATCTCTTGAGGTCATCTAGGCCAACCACTTACTCTAAGCACAACTAGACCAGGTCAATCACAACTTTGTGTAATCAAGTACTGAAAAAACTCTAAGGATGGAGACTTCTCCTCCAACTAGATTGTTCCAGGGCTGCATTAAGCCTCTCAAAAACATTATTTTCCAAATTTCCTATCTAAGCGCCAAATCAAAACTTGTGACAAACATATGCTAACACTGTGTCAAAAGCCTTACAAAAGCCTTCCCTGCTCTCCTCCCTTTCCTCATCCAAATTACCTTCTGTGATGAAATGGCTGACTATCAAAGCAAATTAGCTGAGAAGGAATTGTCCTTAATAGATCCATGTACACTGATCCTGAATACCTTCCTTGCCTTCATATGCTTATAAACAGACTCTGGGAGGTCAAGTCTCAATCCTCCCACAAACTGAGTTAGAGCTGCTCAGCCTGTAACACCCTGGTTCCACTTTCTGACATTTAAGATGCACACAGCATTAGCCTTTCAACTCCCACAGCTACCAGTGATCCTTCACTACAGCAGTGGTTTATCACAGATCATGGACACTTGCCTCACTACCACAACCATTCTTGGGGAATCCTATCCCACAGAATGGAACGCTTTCAGCTATAAGTGTTCTTGAACCCATTGCTCCTCCTACTGTTTGCTGGCCTTCTGCTTCCTTAACTGTGCTGATAGGTAGAGTCTTGGGGTCAGACCTGGCCTGTAAAGACTAAAGTAGAAGTATTTCAGCTTATTCCATGTCCCCCACCAATGGGATGCCCATCCCATTCATTCAGCAACAGGCTAAACATTGTCACTGAATTTCCTTTAGCTGATGGAATTTCTACTTATGCTCCTTGCTAGTTTTTAGCTTCAGCTGAGCTTTGGCACTCCTGACATCACCTATGACAGCCTAAGCAATGCTTATACTCTTCTGACACCTGTCCCTGTTTTCACAGTAAAGCAGGCTCATTTTTAAAAAGGGAGTTTAGCTCTTTGTTTCAAAACCTCACCTTGTATAGTTAAGAGCAATTCTAAATTGAGGAAAATAACAGGATGTAATTAAAAGACCAATATTTAATCTCTTATCTCAGCAGTTAACTTTTCCTATTCTTACTATTATAAGATTCCCAGAAAAAAAAGACACTGTAAATACATTAATATACTGGAAGAAATTCCAAAACACAAAAATAATTTTTTTCTCTAATCAGTGTTCATTTGCTATATAACCAGAACTAATTTCATTTTCACAGAACCCCTTCAAACATGATGATCCAGTATTTGTGTCTCATGCACACACAACATAATGGATGCCCCAACTGCTACATAAAAGCTGCCTATTAACTCCACCTGGCAGACTGGCACCAGTCTTGGCTTTGCCTGTTGTCCCCAGAGGTGCTCACACTCTCACCTGCCCAGTGCATCATTCTGCAGATTAAAGGGCTCCCTTCTGCCTCACATATAAGATGGAAAACGGCAGAGAGGAAAGTTACCTGAGATGAAATCTGGCGCATTAAAGGCATTGTCACTCGGCCTCAGCAAAGAGCTGCTGTGAAAAACTGGCACACGCTTTTATCGGCATACATGTAACAGTATAAGCAGAGGAAAGTAATGGTATCATCTCCAAGTTTTGTTCTTCAGAATTTTTCTTTGCCTTGCCAGTGCAGCTCTGCATCATCTTCATTTACTGAAAGATGAACTGCTTTGCCGATAATTACAATCCGTGGATATTTAATGAAGTGCGCTGACAGTAAAACTGATTTTTTTCTCAAAAATGTGAATTATTGAGCCCATATGCTTTATTTTGACACAGTAGATCTTTTAACCACATGCGTCTCTTGCAACTGCTCGCTTAGAGTTTAAAATTGGATATCACCATCTTGGTAATTTGAAATTATTATATTGCTAAGGTCCACTAGCTAAGTCCCAAAATTCTTACAGAGCTGCAATACCTTCTAAATTAAATAATGTTGAAGTTTTGTCTAATCACACAGATGCTCTTGCAACACCTTTGGCCTACCACGATACTGGTAATATATGCAACTTACATACCTTAGTTTATACACATAATTTATCCCAAATATTCCCATCTCTTTAAACCTCTGAAAAATCAGAGCCACAAAACAAAAATATACGTAACAGAAGTTCAGACAAACCAATGAAGGGACAAAAGGCGCAATGATTCCACCAACACGGGAAAACATGGAGCAGGCACCCATTCCAACATTCCTGTGAAAAAAACCCCCAAAATAGTTAATCTTTTGAAAAATGCCACTGAGCAAGAAAAAAGACCCATCAGTCATGACCCTGAACACATTAGCTGGCAAAGAAAAGTCAGATGTACCTGAAAGCATCTCGAGACAGGAAGGAAACTTATTTTTGTGATTAAAATGAAGCAAAAATCCCCTTTACATTCAGAGTTCTTATATACACATACAGAGAGGCAAAAGAAGTGTGATTTCAGTTCATGCATTTTACTTCTGTCTGAACTTTGGCCACATTCATTTATCCAAATCCTGCTCATCAGATTTACCCACCCATGAAAAACACCACAGTATAGTTTCAGTGGTGGCTGATCATCACATGCACCCAATATGGTAGAAGCTTCTGTCTGCTCTGTCAGCACAAGCAAGGGGTACTTTTGTCTCTACTGAGTGAAACCCTTCTGTTGCTTACACACAGTCTATGAAGCATCAAGTTAAGTTTTACAAAGCTTATTGATCAGTCATCTTCAATGTTCCTGGTTAAGCAAGTATGATAATAGAGCTGCCTGGTTTTATAAAGCACTGAAAAAGATCTATCACTCATTAAAAGAAATATCAGCAGTGCTATTGTTATCCTCATTAGTAACAGGGGAGTTGTAAGCATGCCAAGCAGCCAAAGGACTTTTTTACTGTTACATAAAAATATGGTTTGTCTGAAGAAAACACTGCAAATCTGATGGATAAGGGAGTGAAAAGAGGATAAGGGAAGAAACTTCAGATCTAAAACTACATATAATCATTATACGTAAGTAAAAAATTCAACTTAAAAATAATAGTTAATAGAAAAGAGTAAGAGAAGTAAAAGGTGATCGTGTAAGAGAATCAGAAAAATGAAGGCATAAAATTAACTTTGTTACCTGATCACTGTTGGATAAAGTTCTGATGTGTAGATGTAGACAATGTTAAAAGCAGCACTGATTGTCAGTTTCCCCAGCAAAGATAGAGAGTGACTATTCACCACTGCAAACACTCCAGTATCTGAGAGAGAAAATGTGACCCTTATAAGGCTTTTGAGCATGCAAATACATCTCTAATAATTTCAATCACACAACAGTATGGTGTGAAAAGGAATCTAATGAAGAATCTAAAAACTGAAACTACAACTCAGTATTTTCAGAGTCTACCACTAACATAATAAAATACTTGATGACTGGTACCAGCCAAACCAGAATATCTTCAAGTGTCCAGGCTCTAGCACTTGGAATAATTCTGAAAACTTGAGTTGCACCCCTTTAAAAAAGCTTTACCTATTAGACCCACTGCTATCTAGAGCAACTTTTGTACTCTACCATAAATGTTTAATTTCCTGAATCACTCTTCAAGTGTTTGAAGCATTCTCTGTTCTTATGAAAGGTATTATACATGCACAAATATCACAAATGAGGTGAATTTATATATCTGGGTTTAAAAAGAAAAATTATGGTGCAATTTTGTTTCTATCATTTTGAGAAATGTCTGGAATTAACACTAGGGCATCTCTACAAAAAAGACGTTTAATTTCACATTTCTTAAAGACCCCTTGATTCAGAAGTTTATCAGAATGTTCTCTGAACTGTAAGCTATGTGGCCACACTACTAATACCATCATCACACTAGTCTTGAATATTACACAGCAGTGAGGAAAAGATGGCACCTTGACCCAAGACTCAATTCTTCGGATCTTCTGATATTGGTCTTTCACTTGGAGAAATACATCCAAGTTGCATGGTACTACTTACACTAGCATTTCATCTGGCTAATGGAGATACCACGAGAAACATCATTCATTGGGATTACGTCAGAAACACTGAATGGAGCAACTGAAGTGAACAAAAATAAAGGACAGAATCCAAAGGCAAAAATTCAAATCTAAACCTTTCTAACAAGCTTTCTTTAAGGTCTTAGGAAGGTTCCTGATTATTCTTTTTTTGAGTTGGCTTCTCTGGCTTCATAAATTGAGACTGACATGTGGTATGAGCCTAATCTACTAGCAATCATCATATTCTAAGGCTATAGAATGCTGCCTTTACCAATTCTCATCACGTACTCCAGTAACAAAACAAAATATTTACCTTTCTTCTTAGGAAGAAACATGACAATAAGACAAGCCAATCCTCCCAGGAACAGAAATGCACTCAGTGTTCGCTTCCGACCAAACCTGATACGCAAGGACAAAAAAGCTTTATATTCTGCATTAGGTTTGTAGGTTGCAGAGCAATTAATCCTCTAAATTCACACTGACTCTTTATTTGCAGTTGGGAATTCTGAATGCCATCTTCCACTAACACTTCCTCTCACACCGTTTTTAAACAAGCTTCTACTGCATGCTTAGCAAAATGAGCACCAACTTTACACAAAGGCTGACAGTTCCTAGGATTTTGATTTGCCTCCCGCTGCGTGTGACATTTGTAAACCTCCTCAGGAGACACACAGAGCAGAGGGAGGTGAATTCTACAAAAAATGCGAGACACTGCCCAGAGTATCGTGGTTCAGGAAGAGGCGGAGTATCTCCTCTCCTCGCATAGCAGCTCACACAGGTACCATGACTGCACAGGAGCACACGACAGCTCCAGCAGAGTCGCGACAGCTCTGTGCCGGCAGCGAGGATGCGGATCACGGGACAGGGGAAGAAGGGCGCTATCTAGTGTCAGCTCGGGGTCAGCGCAGGTTCCCCTGGGCTACACCTGCCTCCTCGGAGCCACAGAGAGACGGCTCACCGTTAGGGGAGCTACTGGAAACAAGTTAAACTGCTATTTCAGACAGAGATAAACCAATGGCACTTCCAAGTTGAAGCGGGAAGCCCCACACAACAGATATAAACTAGGAGATGCAATACACAGGAAAACCCATCTTCGAAAAAGTTCTAATGAAACCCTGAATGGGTTATAAATTCCATACTTACCATTTTTGGTTAATCAAGTAAATACAGATTGGGTAGGCTGGGATTTCTATCAAGCCTGACAGGGCTAAATTGGCATAAATACTTCCACCTAAGTCACCCACATTAAGGGTAAGACCGTAGTAAACCAAGCTGCACACAAACCTGCAAGAGATGGGGGAGAAGGGGAAAAAGTAAAATCAGAGCTGACACTTTGCCTGCCAAATAGAAGCACTGGTCTGGCACAATACACTACAAAGTATATTTAATGTTTCAGAAGATAGGTCTAAGACGTTTCTCTATGAGTATGATGCTTTCTAGGCAAACAAACCATTTTAGCTCAACAAAGACCCAATTCCTGACTTATTACTGAGTAAAACTCAAGACTACACTTAAGAAAAATGTGCATAAATCAGAATAAAGTTAAAATACAATCATGATTATATTACGTGACTTCAGAAATGTCTGTCTCTTGTTTTTAGCAGGTTCCACTTTTGCCCATACTTTTTCCAGTTGTATGTAAACCAAATGTCTCAAGCAGTTGAAATGACACTTTCACCTTAATTTCTACATCCTGGTCCTGTTTTATTCGTTCTTCAACTCTACTCAACTTTTCTTTTGTAACCCTATGATCATGCTAACCCCTGTAAAGACTGTTGTCTTCCAGAGAGGAGAGAAACTGGTCACTAATTCATTCTGCATAAAATCAGCAATTCTCATTTAAGGAACAGAACAATCCATTATTTATTCTGCACTAAGCATTTGGAAAAGCAACAGGAAAACAGCTCAGTGTGGCATGCTGACAAAATAATTTGCTATATTCTTAATCAATCCATCTTTCCCAAATATAGGCATTATAAAAGTAACTGTATGAGCAGCAATGCCAGAGGACTTGCACACCACGTCACACACAAGGTTTATTTCAAAGTAGCAGCAGAGGACCTCAGGGCTAGCAGAGCTCTCCAAAACAAAGCAGGCACTTTCGGAGTTAAATTTCTGCAAGTGGCTAGAAGGAACATCATGGGCTCTTGCTCCTCACCACAGCAACTGCCAGCACTGGCAGAACTTTTCCTTAAGGAAACAAACACGCTCATTAAACAAGGTAGGCCACCCACCTGCTAATGGGCTCCTTACACACAAAACAAGGAATAATCCATGCGACAAGATACTGACAGCACTGGGCCTAAGAGGAGGACAGCACGACTAACCTCAGCAGCCTTGAGGGTCAGAACAGAAGGGGGAGTTCTCAACTATTTTGAGACTCAAAATGCAAGAGAGAAATACAAAGATAAAACACCTCAGAACTAGACTGCAAAAATGGCTTCATGTTAGAAATACACTAAGGAAATACTCTAGTATATATTTAAATACTATAAATGATCCTTTTTAGGTACAGTGCCCCAAACAGTCTGCAGGACGAGCCAATTCTCAGCACCATATTCTCTCAAAGACTTAAAGAGGCCACAGTAGCAAAGTACCAGGTAAACATCATGATCAAGGTGCGTCCCAAGAGAATCCTGTATCGGAACAGATCCAAAAAGCTGCCAGCCTCTCTGGAGCTCCTCTCTGCTGGGAGTTTTAATGAAAAAGTGCATTTTTGCTTGCGGTTCCTCTTCGCAATGAGGTAGAGGGCATCTTCTGCCTCATTCAGACGGCCCTGGGAATAGAGCCAGCGGGGGGACTCGGGAATGAATCTGAAACACACATACACACAGACACCTTTAGGGCTTTTCTCTTCTATGAGGCGGGACTTATCTGTGGAAATAAAGCTGAAATACACTTCCATATAATGAAGAATTTTTCAAACAACCGTTCCGGTATGAAATTCACTTACTGAAAAAGAGACAAAGCATGTTGAAAGGAAACCTAAGTCATATATAATTTAGATACTAAGAAATTACATTGAGTGTATACATACACACACACAGAGAAAGCACAATATTACAAGTTACAGTATGATTAGGACCCTGTCTTTGGAGAATTCACAGTTAAGGAGGCACATATTACTACAAGTAACAGAGGATGTTTCTGCAAGACCCAGTAGTTCCTTTTCTCATTTTCCATTAAGACCAACTTCCATTTCCCATTTTCCAGCTTTTTCCCAAATTCTCTCCTGTAGACAAGGCAGCAGAGACTGTGCAAAGGTCATGCTCCTCATATGCACTGTTCACTTGATAGATCTGTAACTCCAACATTGTCTACTAAACAAATCCTTTTATTACTTTCAGACTTCCAGAACTAATTTATCCATTAGCCTTTCATCAGAAGTTTTTCAAAATTTTTGCCTCCGACCAAAAATGACATTTTCCCTCTAAAATGAAAATAACGTGATTCTGTGTTTTCACAAAAGGAAAAAAACTTTATAAAGAATGTATTTTCTTCCCCAGGATAAAATTCTGATAGTATTTTCTACACAGAGTAATTTTTAAGCAATGTGGCAGGAAGGCAGTGTGAAATTTGGAAAAAAACCCAACCCTTTCCTACAGGCCTCTGAGCACAGTTCTGAAGTCCCAAGCATAAGCCACTTAAAAAACCCTACACACCTATTTGAAAGGTGTTTTTTTTTTCCAAAGGCCCCAAGCACGAGTGAGTTTTGAAATATTTAAAGTGTCATCTCTGTCTTCCACATCATGAACAGCCTCGAAGACCTTTCCCTGAGTTCTGATGCTTCCTTTGAAAGCTTGTGTGGATTTTTTAGCAAAGGCTGTATTCAAAAAGTTACCGAAGTTAGAGATGTTAGAAAGGAAAAAAACACTCTAGTTTAAACAGGAGCTAAAATAATTTTCTTCTATCAGTTGCTGAGATTTAGATGTCAAGAAATACGTATTATGAAAAGAGCACAAAGCATTACATAGTTTTCAGTGCTGAAATCCACGAACACAAAGCCCTTCCTATCTTCAAAAAGATCACATTTGAAAAATTAAAGGAAGCGGCCCGTTTTTTCTTTTGCATGTCACCTTAAAGGCTGCATGTGCAAGCAATTTTGACGCTGTCCCTTCTGTGTAAGCACAAGAGAAGCATCATGTTATCACATAACCACAAAACCATTCCTGGATCTTTTAACATGTATATAAGTAGTGCCTTGTAGCACACCAGTTTAGATCATCTACATACACCAGTTAAGAACAGGATGTGCTTCTATACCACTCTAGAGACTGCTCCCATCTACGGTAATACTGCACATACAGTACAATGCAGATTTACATTCCCAAATATTGCAGCACTACTATTTGAAGAAACCGCAGAACATGGGGTGGTAGAAGGCGAGAGAAAATACCTTATTTACACCATTTCATGTCATCTTAGAAGGGCATCTTGACTTAGTAACTTGGTTTGTTACTTGGTTTTGTTTATTTTGTTGTTTTTTTTTTTTTCCCCAACATCTTTCTTCATGAAACTCAGTTTGAAAAAACAACTTACAGAGAGAGAAGAAAGACAACTGTTCCTTCCAGGTTAACCACGACAGCCAGAGTCCTCCAGGAACGAATGAAGTATCCTAATAAAGCATACTGGGCAATTCCCACAGCAAAGAACAAGCCACCAATAGAACCTAGCATACAATTAAAAAAACAAAACATTATCACTCCTTTAAGAAAGACCATTAAATCTCAACACATGGGATCAGACAAGAACTAACTCTTCATTAATAAAAATTCATTCAGCAATTCAGGCAAAATCACAGCTCTTTTACCAAAGAATATTCTGTCCTTCACTCATGTAGAGCAGAAGTATTATATTTAATTGCAAAGATCAATAAAAGCCCAAAAAGCACTCTTCTATATCCTCCACACTCAACAAAGCCCTGTGAACAAATAAGTCTTCCAATTCCAAACGTAAGTATGTTTCAGTTTTCAATGTGTAGAAATACTACAAAACATTGAAAAACTAGTATTTTTAGGAATATGTAGCACTCATTCACAGCTCCCATGATTTGTAAGTTATCCTGTTTTAAAACAGTGTCAGCACATAGCACTTCTTGGCCTTTATAAGTCAGGTGCTGAAGCTGGAACAGTACAGGTTACACACATGATATCTGAATGACAGGTCCAACACTAAAAACCAAGACAGTTAAGGGTGTCTGTATCTTCTAAATTCTAAGGTTAATTACTGCATGGGGCAACTTATTTTAACGTATAAACAACAGTTGTCTCATCCTCCCATGATACAAGAACTTTTTACTTCTTTTTGAGAACTGCCAGGAAGGAAAGAATTGATATGTAGCATACAAACACTTAGCTTTGTTTAGAAGAGTCCAAAATTCTGATTGATAGAGCTCAGCTGTGGCAAACCTTGGATGAGTATTTATCTGGGTAACATTCACAGGAGATGCTTCAGCTGGACCTTTGTCAACTTAAGTGATTCAGAGATCTTAATGGCCCCAGGTCACCTACTCTCCTTGTCCATGGTTCATATTAAACCAGCAGAGTTCAAAGACTGTGGTCACAGAGGTACCCAAGTGGAGCAAAATTTGGAACTGCTATGGTGTTATCTTTGGTGTGTGGTCTCAAGTGGCGTGTGTGACTGAAATCTATGAATTCTGACAACAGAGGCACTTTACCTGCTAACGCCCAGTAGGCTGTACCCACACACTCGTTCAGCAGAACGAAGGCTACCAGGGACATCCCACCATTCATCATCCCTACCAAGAATCGAGAAACGGCAAAGAATTCATACGAGGGTGAGAATCCGTTTGCAATGGCAAACAAGATGTCAAGAGCAAAACCTGGAAAATAAGGAAAAAAGTTTCATTTCAGAAGGGTACCTAAAGAAACAAACATTTACTGGTACCTTTACTTGATGCCCACTGGCATCTGCTCTAAGCAACACCACCACCACAGGTTTGGAAAGAAATTTAAACATCTAGAGTCAATATCATAAAGGGGGACACACAAAAGGAGTGGTTTTTTGAAATATGGTTTGCAGTTTAAACCTTCAAATTCAGTTCATGGCAGGCAATGTTTTTCATACACTCAGAACCACTGTCTGACTCCAGTTAAAGATGGCTTTGTATTTATCCCCAATATAGAAGCCACAGATTAAATACATGACCAAGTATCACCCCTCATTCTTAGAAAGCAGGGTATAGAAACTAGAAGGAGAAACATTGCCAGGGGACAACACATGGTTGGTTTGCACTGCACAGCAGGCCCACCTTTATCTGCTTTGAATGAGTGTTACTCCTTAAAAAAAAAAAAACCAAACCAAAAAAAACCCAAACATTTTTTAAACTCTACATGCTCATGCATTGACACACAACTTTATACATACACAAACCACACATTTTCAAATGGTGTTTGATCCAGGGACAGTAAAAAAGCTTATGAGCTTTAAAACTGTATGAGGATCACAAATACATAAAAATTAAATAATGCAGAGAGGAGATAAAAGGTGCAACAAATTTCTAACAGGTTATACATATAAGAATGCTGTTAAAAAACTGCTAGAAATAGTAACTGCAACCTGCAGAGATCCCATGAGCACAATATGCATGAGTGAAAGCCCTTACGGCATGACTCACAAATCCAGAACACCTCCCAGATACTCCAATAGTGACTGCATAGTGAAATGTTAATTTCTTGCCTCAACTTATACTGGCTGAAGTATACTGGAAGGACAAAACAAACAAAATGACAGCACAACTGACAGCTGCCTGTCAAGCCCTCAGCAGAAACTGGGCTCTTGCCACTGATCTTCAGAGACACACCACCTTCATTCCTTTTGTTAGGGGGCAGTGGTTACCTGTGAGATAGACTTTCTTCCTCCCGAAGCGGTCGGAGAGCTGGCCAAAGGAGATTGCTCCAACAAACACACCACTGAAGTAGAAAGAACTGGCAGCACTGACTTTGTATGATGCACTGCCAATTAAAAACCACTGGATGGAGAGGGGAAAAAAATAATAAACAGAAACAACAAACCAACAAAAAGGCAAATCAACCAGAATCCAAGCAATTCAGCAGTTCACCAATAGCTAATAGCTGGAGGGGATGACACATATTTTAAGGAAAATCAAACTCTGCATAAATCATCTAATCATATTCAGTATCATATTCAGTAAATCACCAGTCACCAAAATACAACTGGTGTCTCCCAAAATCACCAGGGGGTACTGACAATTGCACAGTTCTCCCAAATCAAATGCAGTCTTTGATTCTGAAATCAAGAACTGATCTCTCACAATATCCTAATTTTTGCAGCTTTCTCCTACTTTCCCTTTTTCTGCCTTCTTTTACATAAAGCTATTAACCTAAATAGACTCAATTCTAGCTATTGACACACGGCACCGAAGTGTGTAGGCACACAATACAAAAAATTAGTTGTGGTTTATGTCTGAAGATAATCCTGCACATTCTCCTCTTTACGAACTGTCTTGTCACTGAGAAACACTTTGGCAGCATAAGACAGGTTAGTCAGGTTTTCTGCACACACTCATCTTTTTTACAATGTACTTTGTCATTTCCAGTTCTTCTCAATTCCAAACACAAACCTGATCTTGAAATGCTTGATTCTTACAGATTTAATGTCTCAAGTTGAACCTGACAGAAAATTCTTCCTCCCACAGAAGTGTAGAATGAAAATATGCTGTGCTCTCATTGTTCAAAAGTTATTTCCTTTTGTATTCTAAACACTTCACATCTTCTGTTCTTTTCTTTTTCTATTCCTCTTGCACCTTGAGATAATGTTTCCTTTTAGTGACAACCAACTTTTCTTCCTGTGCTAGTAAGCTGGTGATTATGTCATTATCCCTGCAATAACACTCATCTTCTCCTCATAATCTTCTCTTCCTCTACCAAAATCCCATTAAATATCCTTTCTAGTAAAGCTTATATTATTTCAAAGCTCAGTTATAAACTACCTCATCATGAGAACAGAGCCATGCAATTAAACCTCACCGAGATTAGGAAGCTAACAAAACATCATTCATAAGCTCCAAGAAAATAACTTACTTACTTTCTGTATATGTTTTTTTTTGAATTGTCACTTTAACGGTGAGGTGTTTACTAATACAGTAAGAGATGTGCCCATAAAACATCAAGACTGACAAAATTCAACTGAAACAATCCACACAACCACAAATCAGCTTCTGCAGACTTCAAAAACAATTCCCAGAAAAGTACGTTTGTACAATAATTGCATATGAGATTAATTTTATCCTGAAATAACATGGTCAGTTTGTTTTATAACAGCTACAAGAATCATGCCCTAACTTTTGGTATAAAAATTCAAAAAGCTGCCAACATGGAAATTTTTGACATGAGACATTTTCCGAATCATTCAGGGATTAAGGGATAATTTGGTTACAAAGCAAAATTTGTTCTGAAAATTAATCTCAACATCTAAGCCCTTTAGAGAGCTCAAGGGTTTTCTCTTCTACATAAAAGCATGTTACATATATGCTTATTCACAAATTAAGCTTTTTACATCAGAATATTTTTCAGTGTAAATTTGCAATGGTCATGTTATCAGTAAGTGATGTCACAAGGTTAAGCATTAAAATATCCTCCTCAAATGTAGAAAAGAAGTTCTTTACACCAATAATGAAATTAGGTAGTGGTGAAATAATCCCCAAGTATGTTCTCACCAAAATCTTTCTGTTTAGCACATAACTTCCAAATACACCAAACAGCTAACAAATTTTGAAAAACTGTGTTTTAATAGAGGGACACAGAAGAGGTAACAAGATTTTATTCACGTGGGCCTTTACTGAAATGTATGCTAAAGAACTACAAAGCAGAATCTACACAAATTGCTTTGAGTTTTGGAGGGTTTTTGTTTGGTGGGGTTGGGGTTGGTTTTTTTTAGGTTTTTTGAATTGTTCTAGCTGGCTTTGTTTTTTTACCTGCATTTCTTATTTATGAAACCAAAATGCATAAAAATCTTTATAAAATCGATGTCATATGCTAGGCTCTACAAGCATGTCTGACTCATGAAGTTTAAGAGAATGAAAGATTCTTGGGTAAGTTAAAGAAAAAAAGAAAAACCCCAGAGAAAATTCAAAAACCTTACTGAGTCTTAAATAATGTTTAAGAAATCCACCATCCATTAGAACTTTAATTTAAATGGTATCATAAGTACTCACAAACTTTATTCCTGGAATAAGAAGCAATGCCTTTTGTACACAATGGCTTGGTACTATTCCAGAGCTGGCCATTTTTCTTAATATGCTCATAACCAATAAAGTGCTTTACAGGAGTGATTTGGATAGCATTAACACCTCTGGACAATAGCCATGAACTATCAAGTGGTGCTACACTTGACTCCACAGCCCAGCTCTACATTCAGGTCTTGTAACCAATGCACTCAGGGCTCTTGTACAGAACAATTTGACATTAACAGATACTGACAGCCCCAGGAAGGGCAGGTGTTGCACACATCAGTGCAGAGTCTGGAATCATTCCTGTAGGGACTGTGGCTAGACCATGAAAGAAAACACTTAATAAACACAGAGGCCATGCCAACAAAGCTAAAGCTTGTTTTGGAATGGAATGGAAAGAAGCTGCTTTGTCCACCTGACTCCCACTGCCCATGTTCTCTTGTATCTGGAGCTGCAAAGACTGCAGAAGCCACTTCCTCTCCAGTTGCTCCACTGTTTGCTAACTGCATGATGGATGCACTACATGCACTGGAGACCAGCAAAGGGATTGCAAGAGCTGGCCAGAAAGAGTCAGGGTCCATAAAGGATTTTGAGCATCCTAGTAAAATGAATGTCATGATTCCAGCTCAAATGTGGAACCAGGCTACAGGATCCAATACCTAACTTCCACACGAAAAAGGTAGGAAGTTTTGGAGCAGAGCACATTGGTCAAGATCTGCACAGCAACATAAAGCTAGCTTTTGATGCCAGTAAAGACATGAGTACATTACCCGTTCTCTAACTTGAAGTAGCACTCTTTCGTACGCTAATCAAAACACGCATCAGTATGCAAGAAAAAAGCAGTACAACCAGTCCCCCAAAATCAACGGAGTGAGATTTACTGCTCACACACGAGGCAGCAAAACACATTTCAGACTTACCTCAGAGACTATGGAAGTGAAGCTGCTGCCAAAGTGAACGTGCTCATGCACCTCGCTGCCATTGGCAGTCAGAAGCCATTCCCCAAAAGCTGTCTGCTCGCTCACTGAATGGTTGCCATGGCTCTGATTAGCTGAGAGCCCTTGGAGATCCCAGTGGTAGGGAGGAGTTGCACCCACCAATGCGATGAGGATGGCTTCAGTGGCCACATAGAGCTGACATGAAAGACAAAAAACATCAGACATGCTAAACGTACATCCAAACAATGTTTTCTCCACAGCTGGATCAAATCAGTACTAAAAATATTCCTATTTGGATATTTGCCTTCTACCATTTCATCTATAGCCCCTGTCTACCTCACATCACACACTGAAGAACCACAACTTTAACGAAGTTAACACATTATTTATGTGTCAGCTATTTGAGAGAAAAGAAGATCCCCTCCTGACACCCTTCACTCAGACAGAAGACTTCAAACTTCCACCCATAGCAGGTACACCTCCTGGATACAGGAAGTTATTACGAGTACTAAGGAGGGGAGAAGAAAATAGCTATTCTTTAATACAAGTATATTGCTCTATTACATCCTCTCCTTCCACCTGTGTTGTTCACTCCTCTAATTTGATATTTGAAATAAATCTCCTCCTCATGGTTTAATATCTAATCTTTTCCAGTTTTAACAAAATTTTTTCCTGTTTTTCTATATTCTGTGGACCGATTTTACTTTTAGAAGAGACAGGCACCCATGTGATCATACATATGCTTTTTTTTTTGTATCTACATGTTTATACATACACACAGGGTCTAAATACAGTGATCAACAGCAGCTTTTGTTTAGGAAAGGATAAATAAAACTGCCAGGAACCCCAGCATTTCAACCCTGCTCTAGAGCTGGGTTACTGCTGCTTGCTCAGAAGAACATTTACAGTCCACATTACAACAACAGCTTAAAACCCAGTGGTTTGAGACCCGTTTGAACATAGAAGTGCCACAAATTCTGCAACAGAAGACAGATGATAAAGTCTTCAGAGACAAAAGGAATTGCTGGTAACAACTCATACACACTCTCTGAGTAAAACTGCTTCGTCTCAAGCCCTCACTGAGGAACAGTAACTCAGCACAGTAGTTCCTGACAAAAATAAAGCCCTTCTTCCATAAAAACCCCTCATTCATGCCTCTCCATTCCATAAACCCCACTTCAGGCACCTCCTCGACAGTCCTTGCTCTCCTCCCAGCATTTCCTCCCCACGTTCTTGGGAAGAATGTACCTGCAGGAAGTGTGTTCTCTCCGAAGACTACTACACAAATAATTTGTAAGACTGGGAGGATCACAGGCACAAAAAAAGCAGCCTGAGAACCTCTGAATTCTGATGCAAGCAAAACCAGATAATACTATTCTTTCTGCACAACAGCTGAGCAGCTGGAGTTACACCCAGATCTAAACAAGAACTGTTACAAATTAAAACTGAGCCCCCCGAGTTATTACCGCAAAGCAATTTTTTCCTCATCAGCTCCTTTTTGCATTCTACATGATAAACTGCTACTGTAGTACTAGGAGGTAGATAAATACATTTTTTTAAATCATTCTCTTTCCATTTGCCACTAAAATTGTCAAGTGTCAGAAGAAATTTGGAAAAAAACCATTTAAGTACATTAGCATTTAAGCTAAAGGACAACTTCTGGATCAACAATGATGAAAAGTAAAAGAACTCATGTGGGAAAGAAGACAAAGACTAAGATCACATGAGGAAAGAGGTGTTCAAAAGCTGAGTGTCCATGTTGCTAGGGATGTGTGGATACAGTACTCTCAACAACAGCTTGAAATTACTGAGAAGTGAGAATTACAGGTCAGAATGTGTAGTGCATCCCTCTACTCTTCCTCGCTCAGACAATTCCGTGTCAGAACTAAGTGATTACATCCTTGCCTTTGTCTTGTGAAGTAATAAACGTATTTTTGAAGTAGATCAGGAAATGAAATCCTCAAGGCATTTGGTTTAAAGAAGGAAAACATAACACTTTTCATTTTGGCTCTAGGTGAAACCCATCCCAGCTACAGAAAACTGACTAGAAAAACAAGTGATTGCAGGCACATGGAGAAACACTACAAATTTTTTTTTCAAAAAAAGAAACAATCAGCCTTAAGCATCCTAGCGGCTGCAGCAGCCAAGGATATAGCAAAGATAGAAACACTTTCAATTGATTTGTGGAGTCAGAACAACATATGAAGATGGAGACATGTTTTGATGTTATCAAATAGTATTGTTCCATAGTCAAGTTCACTGGAGTCACTGCTGACACAAGACTCTCCTTTTTAGTGAACACCTGCTCCGTACTTTGGGTAAAAGGTACAGTAAACCCTATTAATTTCCTTGTGAAAACAAAACAAAGCCCACAAAACACCCCCCAAAATTCATCTACAATTCTGAAGGTCAGAAACATTTTCTAGAAGTAGTATTAAAGACACGATGAAGGAAACTCTAGACTTAACTACAAAACAGAGTTTTCATCATTTAAGTAAAAGGCAGGAGTTTGTGTTAATGCATCTGAAGATTCCTCTCTTCAGAAATATAAATGCTTGCACTTAACAGTAGCAGTTGTGCAGACTGGTGAACAACATAGAACACTAACAAATCAAATAGAAATATTATATAACAACTGTATAAAATATAAAATGGCTACATTATATGCACTGTGGTAAACAGAGCCCTTTATTTTTCATTTGTTCTATAATCCAAGTCAAATATACGTCATTCAGTGTACAGCTCCAATTCACAGAACATTTTAACTGGCTCTACATGGATGTTAACAGTTCCCCACCGAATTTCCTGCACTAATCTGTATTAATCAAAATGAATACCAAGCACAGGGGGACAAGGCATCACCTCATACTCACTCATGATGAAATGCTTAGAGTTTTATTAGTTGAAATTTCTCCTGTTTGTTGACATTCTCTTTAAGTTAAAATTTTATAGTCTGCCTAAATTAGAAGACTGTGGTGTAAGGAAATTTATTAAAAGGCAAAGTCCTAATAATCTGCAAACTTTCACTTTCTCTAAGTAGAAGGGATTTTAGTTAGCTAGTTATAGCTATTTCACCAACAGCTTTTGAAATTAACTTAAAATTAATATTAATTGAAGTGCCTGCAATGTATTGACCAGCTTTCCAGGTGTTCATTTTCATAATAAATTACATCCAAGAAAGATGTACAATCTCTAAAAAAGCTAGCAAGGAAGGGGGAGGAAGTATTTCAAGTTTCATTTGTATATAACGAAAACAAACAAAAAATAATTTAAGAAACTCTTTAAGACCTCATAATTTACCCATTATGAAGCACAAATGGAAAAACAAAAGCAAGACTTTAATTCTAGGAAGAGGAGCTTTCAACTGTTTTAGTCAGCTTATCAGCAATTCATAACTAGCCTAGTCATTCTAGACAAATATCAGCTGAAGCATTCACCGCTGAACAAAATAATGAGTAAAACACTAACTTCTGACCTTTCCAACACAGGAACATTAAAACTGTACCCTGAGGAAAGACAGAAATTAAGGAAGAACAATGAATGACCTTGCTCTGGTAGAAGCCTTTGATAAAGAGATGGTTACAGTTCAGGATTAGAGTAATTTCTTCTGAACTCATGACAGGCAGCTGAAAAGCTGGAGGGCAACCTTATTTTTTAAAATCTGATCTCATCTGCTCCAAGTCACTTCCAAAGGGTGATTTGACTTTAAATTCACAGTATTGTTTCTCCTCAATAACTCCTATGTAGAAAAGCCCTAAAATGTCTTCTTGCTGCAAAATTATTACTTCCTGCTGATAACACACTCTTTCATGAAAGTATCCTTCCCTTCTTGGTGGCACAATACGAGGGAGAACACTGTCAGACAGAAGGAAAGGCTGTGAGAGTTAAAGCAAAGACACACCATGTGGGGGAGAACATGATATCATCTCAGCCAATCCCAATCCCAGCCCCACTCTGACAGGAAATACTCCCCATGCAGCAAGTAACCATTGTTGGTTATAACCTGTGACTTATCACTGACAGCGCAGACACATATTTTGAAAGAAGTCAGGGTTTCTGCAGAGAAACAGAGAAAACCTACCCAGTTTAGAGTTTTTCAGCCTGAAATTGTTTGCCTCCGGAATCCACAGTAAAAAGTCCAAAGTCTGTCCAAAACCATACGTAACTTCATTCCAGAAATTCTTTAACACCAACATTGAAAACGAACACTGCACAGCAGAACACCATTCTTAGAACCTTGCTTCCTATAGGTTTGAGGAAAATGTTCCTTTAGCTTCCCCTTCTTCTCTGTTCCAAACATCCAAACACGCACCTCCCAGCTCAGTTTCATGCTCAGTGTTATTCTGGTGGGCAGAGGCAGCAGCAGGGGTTTGTTGCTCCTGCGCAGCCTGGCCAGCCAGCACACGTGCCCATCAGTCAGGTGACTGGTGCCACGCACAGACGAGGACTGCTTGACTTTGCACAAGCAAACAGTTGCCTCTAAAGAGCAAACACCTTCATTGTACAAGCTTTCTGCTACATCAGTCCAAGTGACTCCTGTGTACACACCTTTGTCTGACAGGGCCATGGGAACACTTCACCCTCACTCACAACATAGGTTAACAGGTCGCTTACCATGAATAAAGAAGTTGGAGTATTTTTCGTTAAAAACACAAGGCAAAAAGAAAGCTCTCACACTGGTAAGTTAGAGAACCAAGACAACGAACATGAATCAAAATTACAAGAAGTACTATCTCTGCGTCAACAAGAATATTCAAGAAAGTTACACTACATTAATGTGCAATCAAGTGCCAAGACTCCTCAGTCGAATACCAGCTATACCATTCCACGTCAGAAGTGCCACTCCACTCTTCCTACGTGGAAAAGGACTTACAAGAGAACGAAGCAAGGAAGTGCTATAAGGCCCTATGCCAATTTATGAATATACAGCAAAGCAGCCCAGGATTGGACTGTCTCAGTGGCATTATGGAATAACATGAAGAAAAAGTCAGAAACTGTTGGCAAAAATGTAAGAATAGTGGGCTGACAAGTATCAGGCAGGGTTTAGTCCTGCTTCCACAAGCACGATTATTCTTTTTAGCCACATTTCCTCTTTGTTCCTCTTTCCCTCCATACTTTCCAGCCTGTGTTGGCTATGAACTTACCTGAGCCACAGGCAGTATTGTAACAGATCAAAGTCCTGACCTTCGCATGCTGGTTTGGGACACTGCCAAAGAATATTGAGTGAGTATCTTGGTCTCACAGAGGCAGTTCTGCTAAGACTATGAGAAGAGCATATTCTTGGCTAAAGCATTTAATGTGGTAAATTACTGATTACTTCCAAAGATTTTGCTTAAGTATCCAGACTAAAAGACAATGCTGACATTTGTATAACCTACTTTCATTTATTTATTCATTTTAAGGACCTGTCTGAGGGTAAGCAATTAGATCTACTCATGTTATGTTTATGGATTTTCTGAAACTAAAAAAAGTCTTCCATTTACTACTGTTTCAGAGTAACATGATGCTCCAGAAATGACAGAACCTTTGTTTCCTAGTTTTGTGGCAGAACTTGCTGAACTACTGATTTTCAGCTTACAGCCTACAGGCCTTAGAATTCCCTGAATTATTTCTTACAAGGGCTCAGAAAAATAATTAAGAAAAACAAAACTGTGTCAGCAGTCTTAAGTTTACTGTACAAAGGCTTAAGCTCTTCAGTAGTAAGTCCGTCGGGGGTCTACAAATCCAAAGATGTTAAAGACCTCCGGTCTTAATATATTTTTAAGACACCAATGACTAAACATCACATCACAAACAAAGTTTGATAATCTATACATGCAACTCTCTCTATCTTTCCTTATATGAGGACCTCAAAAGTTGGAGTTTTCCCAGGCAAGTTCTTAACACTCTTTCACCTCAAGCCCACTAGAATTAGGAAAATGACCAGGTGAATACAAATACAATGTTTAACCAGATTAAATTGCAAACTTAGAAATCATATTGTAAACAGACAAGACCTAGAAAACAGATGTTATTGCTCCAGAGGGACCCCAGTCCCACGGGGCTGACACTTGGAAAAAGCAAACAAATTTTACTTAATGCAAACAATACAGAAGAAGCACTACCTTGCAGAAGTAGTTATATTAACAACTCCAGTTAAAATAACAAAGACATTTGAGAACACAAAACTTTATCTGTGTCAGAAATAAAGAGCAACTATCTCATGCAAGTTGGAAACAACTGAGTTCAATTACACACCTACTAAAAACTATCACCCAAGAGGAAAGGAAATTAGAGCCTCTAAAATGGGAGAGGTGTCAGTTAGGAGAGCCTTGATGATGCCGGTTGCTACTGGAAAACCCCAGGTAATTTACTGCCTACAAAACACAGGAAGTTAAGAGACTCTGTGTGCACATGGGCACGGAAGAAGGAAAGGAAGATAATGTGTCATAATGCAAACAATTTTAACCCATAGTCTTTGCTATCCAGTAGAATTATGCTTGTTAACTCCCAGGCTCATCTTCCAAGGGGGTTCAGAGGTCAAATTGTCTAGATGGATTGTAGTTTGCCAGGCTGAAAGGCAAATAGCAGAAGATGGGATTGCTTCAGCTCCCACTGAATCCAAACACCATCCCATTGCACCAAATATTCTATGTAAAATAACCTTATTATTAAGAATCTGAACACATCTCCCCATATGTTTTACCCACAGCCCATATAAAGACAACAATCACTATTGACACAGTGCCTCCCAGGCACCTTCCATTCCCCGTTGTTAAAGAGACTTTGCAAAAAGCAAAGCATTCAGCCACAGCTTCAATAAAGAGCCCCAGAGCAGGCTCCTTCTGACAATTTCACTCTACACAGCATGTACCCACCTTTTTTTATAAAAAAAGACAGTTGGGGTTTGTTTCTGTTTTGCTTTTGGGGGTGTTTTCGTTTGGGTTTTTTGTTGGTTTTTTTTAAGTAGGCAGAACAATCTGCTACCTCCCCTCTGTTGGTAAGCCTTCAGAATGTCTACTTTGTGCCTTTCCCAAAACTCATGTTTCTTGCTACGCCCATCAGCAATAATTCTGTTAAGGTCTTTACAACAGCACATTGAACAGGCATCTTCCCAGACTGAACTGCACAGAAGCTGAAGCTAGCCTCCTAAGTTAAATTGTAAAAGCTGGGTAGAGGTGTTGATACAGATACACATGCACAGAACGTATGGTTTAGTGTCAGGGTGAGTGTAGTGATCATCAGAAGAGCAAGAACATCCAGCAATTGTGAATGACCCTTAAAACCACCCAAATCTGAGCTCAAATGCATGTGCTTTGCAGTTCAGATACAGCTGAAAAAGGGAAGGTCTTGAAGTTACAGCTCATGTTTCTTCTCCACCTCAAGCTTGCTCTGACCATACTCTTGAACATAAAGCTCAGCTATATGAATCATGCACTGGTTTGATTAAGACACAACATAACTTTGAGGGAAGGTGGAGATGTAGGCAGCTGATTAGGTATTCCTAACTTCCCTCCACTAAGCATTATTTTTGAAAAAACAAACAAACAATAACAAGTTACATATTTAAAATTAATTATCAGGAAGCAGTTGTTAGAATCCAGACTTCTGCATTATATCTGAGAGTTAAATTATATCTGAGAGTTAAAGTGTGTCACAATCTAGCACTGTTATTTCAGGTTTTCTGCAGAATATAGTGCAACGCCTGCATCAGCTGCAATCATGTTTTTAAGGTTATAATATCATTAAAGCTAAGCAATTGTTTCTTTTAAGGAACAGTTATGGATCTGAAAGAAGCAAAGAGCTAAGGGACTGAGGACTCTTGGTTAGCACCACTGAAATCAAATGCCACATATGAACAAAGAATTACCTTTTTTTTTTCTCCTTGAAAGATTTCCACCAGTAAATTGAAGTAAATGGTAGGATCTGTCTTCACTTAGAAGTTCCACCAACTTTCCAATGGAAATAGTCTCAGCTAAATGAGTAGCAGCACATCTTTATGCATTAATAGTTTACATACTTATGCCAACATTGTTTATTTTTCTTCTCAAGCAGGAATATGCTATACCAAAACAAGGATTTATATTCAGTGATGCAACTACTCTAAAAGCCTTCATCACCTCTACAAGTAAAGCAACACCATTCTTCAGCATAAGCATGGTCTGAATAAGATGCAATGCACAAAAAGGTGTAGGAAATGAAGCTTTTCTCAAGAAAAACTTTTTAATGTTTGTGTTCCTGCGACATTTGAAGCCTCCCCTCCACATAAGTGGCTGCACATGCCTGACACACATTCTGCAATGGCTTTATTGAGAATCAGAGGGACTTAAAACTCTTACTTCTTCCATAGTCATACAGGGGAAAAAACCCAAACACTGAGGTAATCAAACTCAAAGAAGGTTACATGGAAATTCTGAAAATCCTTTTTATATCTGCCACCTTGGTCACTTACCTTACAGATACTTACAGTTGAACTGTGTCTAAGTTACAGTACAAGTAGCTTTGGGTAATCACCATACCTGTCATGATGCCCCTGGAACAAGTGCAGCACACTATACTAGCAACTGTACTGCAGTTTGCGTAATACCGCTCTCTTTCCTTAATTTTAAATTGTTCATTACACTTCTGATTTGTTTAGCACTTCCTATTCAGATGAAGTCCTAATAGTACACATCGTCAAGGACTGGGAACGAGCTGTTCAATTTATGTTAAATTCTGCCTAGTTCAAAGAACAGTTTAAAAGCTTCAAGCAATTTAAGTACTAAAGGATGATTCACTGACAAATTATTTCATTACTGTCATTGCAATTACAGAATGATGTCTCATGCCATTAAAAGAGGTAGTGTACGTACAGGATGTGGGTAAGTCAAGAAACAGTTAAACAAGACTACGTAGAAAATCACATCTGCATCCTGTCTGAAGAGAGACACTATTTCTTCTGTATTATTTCTAAAGATTTGGGATGTGCCTGCCTTACTTAAACCACATGCCCCAGAATCTGCTTTCCCTCAAAAGATTTGTGCAGATGGGCTGATTAAAGACCATATTTTTGCACTGGGATATTGTAATTATAGAAGTCACACACGATATTGTTGTCAACAGTAAAGAGATGTTAGCAACACCACTCATTACAGCTATACTGCATCACAAATACTTTTGCCTTAAAACAATCATTCAAGCAATTTGATGTAACTATCTTAACTGTTTTTACATCTTCCCTTCAGTTAGTAGAGTTCCAAAGATGGATGGAAAAACCACCCTTGATAATTATTCATATTGCTGTGCAATGCACATTACTCAACTTAAGGCAAAGCCTTTTTCAGCTGTGCAAACAAGAACTTCCTTTTAAACTTTAACATGTTTTTAAAAGCCTTTCAATAGACATACAGTGAGAGCACACCTCCGTTCTCAGTTTGGACTTGGGCAATCCTGTAGCTCCAATCCACTGGCAAAGGCCAAATTCATTCAACCACCTATGTTGAATCACAAGAGACAAAGAAACTTTTTATTTTTAAATATGCTCATATGCTCTCAAGCATCTGATCAAGGTGTGAGATTTTGTCTCATGTTGCTACAGACACACACTAAACAAACACCAAAAGAGTGTTCTGGAATAATACTTCAATATAACTTCTTCAAAAGGTTTCAAGCACCTTTCCAGTAATTAACAGACTTCAAACAATTACTTTTAGCTCAAAGTCCTAAGTATTTTAAGAGTTATCTGTTCCCTTTATTTCTTCCTAATTCTCTGAAAATATAGTGGAAATGCAAGACTAATCCAACCTCAAATTCACATCATGAGTCAGTCTTCACATTCTTGAGGTAAGCCTGGTCTTTGTGTAATTACATACAATTTGGAAAAATGTTTCTCTACATTAGCTGTTGTCACTCCATTATAAAGTTAGCAACCAGTGCAACACAATATTCCTAAAAATCTTCCAATCTAATTAAGTTGATAGTGAATAAGCCAGGCATACCTTAATACAGTAACAGCTCAACAGGTTAATCATTAACAGCAGCAGGTAGCAGAAGAACAATACAAATCAGGAAAGATCAAAGAAGCAGCTCACAAGCTTTACACTTGATCTAGTTTTACACTGATAACATACAAAAGCATTTTTGTAACTATAAGTCACCTGAAGGTTTTTGCCAGAATGTCAGTAAGCTCATTCCACAGATCAAGTACCAGTTCACTCAAATCCACATGAAAACTGACTCATGTGGAAAGTTTCACCCAGACAGAAGTGTTTGGTACAGGTTGCCTCAAAGAAGTTCTATGAGTTAAACTGTGTCTGTAATTACAATTCAGAGACCAGATACACTGGCATATCAGTAAGGCTACATGGTGGAAGCAGTTTACTGTAGAAATTTACATTTAAAAAACCACTAAAATGAGGGAAAGTACTTATAAAGTATGAAACTCAAAGAGATTAGTAACATACAGAGAGGAAAAAGCACAAAAGCCTACAACGCAAGCAAGAGCACCTGCTGGGAATCTTACTGGAAAAGGAAAGCACAGAGCTTAAGCTCAGGATATTGGCATCAGAGATGAAGGCACTTGACACAGCAGACAGAAGCATTTTTCACACATTGGGTATTCTTATCTTTAAGAACGTAGAAATATATAGGAACAGGCCAACATGAAAATACAGGCCAACTGAGGGAACACATGGAAAGGGACAAGGAAACTAGTAATAAAATGAATATCAGTCCATGGCAGAGGCAGAGACATACACTACCAGCTCTCATTCTGCTGCCAGATGCTGCATCTAATCCACTAAAGAAGCCCACGATTACCTAAATCTACATCACACACACAAGGTACATTACTTACCTTTGGGGGTCCATCCTCCAAAGGTTGATGATAAACCAGACAAAAGACTAACACCAGTTGTGGAACCTGCCTTCAGTCTTGCTCTTGCACATCTCACATTATGTAACTTGGCACCAATAAAGGAACACAAAAAGCAATCAACCACACAAGCAGGAACCAGTCGTGTAAGTACACATCTACTCATGAACTGAAAGACAACAAGCTTCACATCTAAATCCCGTACAGACTCTGAAGCGAAGAAAACGTACCAGTCAGAGGGTGATCCTCCTTGGTAAAGTTCAAGAATTAAACATAACATGAAAAGAAAAGAAAGCGACCTGCAAACCTGCTATTTTTTCTTCAGTTATTCTGAATTAGTTCCAAGATTTGCAATGATCCTTCTGTTTACTTCTCCCAGAAGAAATGCAAGTTAATCCATTAAAAACAAAACAAACAAATACAAACATTACAGAACAGCTGACCCACACTACTTAAAATTCTGGAAACACAGAGCACTTGTCATCGCTTGCAGTTCATTCCAGAACATGACCAGGACTGGAAGAATAAGTAACTATCACTTCCTTCATTCCTGATCTGCAGGAAAAAGGAAACAGAAACCTACAAAGCCTATACTGTTCACTGTCATAGCTTTGCAACCAAGTATAGAGTTCCCTTCCAACAGGACTGGCATCTGAATTTTCTTTGGTCATTTCATAAAGCTTCTCAATCCTTCAGTCAGCCTCAGGGAAATAGGGGTTGCCAGGAGAAGACATCTTCAGTCTCACAGCTCATGGCTGAAGTTCTTGCTTCCTACAAAATACTGGCCAGCAGAGTTAGGAGGACATTTACATTCCCTTCTTCCCTCCTGCAGCTGTTAAATTTCCACAGTGGAAGTAACCCAGCACCTGTCAGCCCAGCTGAATTCACAATAATTAAGATTTTCATGCTAACATGGAGTAAACCACACCTCTGTCACACTCAAACCATACTTCAGTTCTAGGCCTGACTGTGAAGGTACATGTATTATTCTTGTCTTCTCTCCCTGCCCTCACAGGAATATTCACAAAGATGAAGCAAAGTTGAAAGGTGACAAACATGGCTGCAGGGCACACCACTTGCTCATCCAGTCTCTGAGAGATATTCTAGCACTCCACTGTTACTTTGGACTCCACTTCTATCATAAAATTTAAGAGAGTTCCAGATTTTTATCTCATGGAACACAAACCTGATTACTCAAACTGTAGAGCCTTATCCAAATACCTAATGGAGAGACACTACCCCTACATTCTAAGAGTTAAGGCAAATCAAAGTACCACAAGCCGTCACCACCTACCAGCTGGTTACATGAGGGCTTCTGCACACAGAGGTATCAGTGACCACCTGTCACTTTATCAGTGACAATCAAGCCAGACACAACCTAGAAATCCCTAACCTAGGCCATCAGCTCTAGATTGTGTAGGATTTCCAGCAGAGCCTCCTACAGAAGGCCGTGTCTTCCAGTTTGGGTCATGGAAACCTCAGTTTAACCTCACTCCAACCAGCCCCTGAACCCTTCAACCAGCCCTGACCAACTTCTAATGTGCTCCATGAGTGATACAGGAGGTAACTGCTCAGGCAATGCGGCACAGAGAGCATCAGCTGCCTGCCCCAAATTCACTCTGCAGAACCTCATCCTGCCTTTGGACAGGGGTCACCTGTGTCCCAGGAGCACAGCACGATGCTGCAGGACAGACCCAGAGCGAGAGACTGGTTACTGCAACGCAGCAGAAGCCCTCCCCCACCAGCCTTCGCACCAGGCAGCGCTCAGCGCGGGGACATTCACCCACTCACCGTGGGGACACCCACCCAGCACTTTGAGAACAGCTGCCCACTGCACCCACACCATCCCCTCCCGGCACTGCCCCCTCCACGGGCCCTCGGCACAGGGGCGACGGCCTCTCACCTGGAGGAGCACGGCCAGCAGGACGCACAGGTACACCTGGTAAGGCCCCATCTGCCCCACCAGCGGGAACGCCTCCTCCACCTCCATCCCGCTCCCCGCCCGCCGCGTAGCTCCTACGAGCGGCCGCCGAGCAGCGCATCCCCGGGGCGGGGCGGGGCGCGGAGCGGCGGCCGGGCCCCCGCGGAGCTGGAGCAGACGGAGGAGGAGGAGAAGGGAAGGGCGGGAGGCGCGGAGCGGTGCTCATGCGCAGGCTCCGGGGAGAGCAGCCGGGATGCGGCCGCCTCCCTCCTTCCCGGGGCGGCCGCCGGGGAAGCGGAAACGCGCGCGGCCGGAGCGCACGCGCACGGCCCGGGATTAAATAGTGTGGGATGGGGGCGTGTGAGGAGGTGTGTGGGGGCTGGGGGCTGAGTGCGATGGGCTGTCACGGAGGCAGCGCCGAGGTGCCTCGGGCCCGGTTGCTCGCGGTGGGCGGACGCAGGACTGGGAAGGAGGGTGCAGGGGATGAGGCGCCTCCTGAGGTCACACCTGGTCACAGATGTTTGGAAGGGGAAGGGGCAAAGAGGTGTTGCCTCTGGACCCTTGCTTAGACCAAGTCAGCAGACTCGCAGGTTGCGCTGGGTCCATGCTGGCTGTGTTTTATGGCGTTCTCCATACAGTAATTCGGCTCTCAGCGTCCGGTTCCATCCTAAGAGCATAGCGGAGTTACAGCCGGCACTCGGCGGGTTTGCACCGCATTGAACAGTGTCAGCCCTGTGTCTGGAAGCTGTACCCACACTGCCTAAATTCTGTCAGTTCACAGAGGACTTCTAGATGCTGACACATCAGCTGTGGAATGTTCCGTGATAATACTTCATAGCATACCTGCTGGTAGTTCAAGAAAAAAAAGTCCAATCTGGCATAAGACTATTGTGTTGGTGCTACCAGAGGTCAGTTCTGGACCTACACAAATCTTACCGTTCCTGATTTAATACCTGGTGAGGACGTGGCTCTCCATTACACCAGTCTCCACAAAACTAGTTGTAGTGTATTTTATGAAAAGTATTTGGAGAGCCTTCATCGTGAACATGGCATAGAAGTTCTCACTTAGAAGTAATGGGGTTAGTTTGTGAAGGAGCACAAACTGTACTGCATAGGGAAGAGAAGGGAGATAAATACATGTGAAATAGTAATCATGCAAAATGGCAATGAGCTTTTCATGGTCCATTTTCATGCCACCTCTACAATAAAGCTCGAGGAACATGAAACAAATTGTTGAGACTTTTTACCTGGTAGTACCAAGAAGCAGCAGCAACATCTTTGTGCTTGTGCCTTTTAATGTATGAACAATAGCTGGAGGGAAAGGAAGAGAGCTGTCGTGAGATGTGACCTTTAGGACCATGCCAGAAGCCTGGGAAATAATACCATTTCCTAGCTGAAAAAATCTTGGCAAATTGACAATCATCAAAGCAATTTACTCTTAAAATGAAGTTCACCTTTGCCCTAAGCACTTCTTTCCATATTTGAGGCTTAGTACAGATTGATTAAAGGCAAAACAGCAAAGGATTTCTGAAATGTCAGGACCTTTCTGCTGTTCACCCAACCGCACTTGTCTCATTTTATTGCTCAGCTGAGATGTGGAGGAGATGTCCTGGTGTTTGGCACACTCTGCATTCATCTTTCCTGCATCCTTCCCACTCTCTAAGATAGTTCAGCCACAGTCTATGGCAACCACAGCTTTATTTCAGCTTGCCCAGCAACAGGGAGGGCTGTTGCCTCTGCCTTCAACAGCCAGCCCGTCCTTGACTCTTGAACAAAAGTGAACAGAGCCTAGAGAAGGCGATAGTTCTTGGCTCCCTGTCAGGAGGGTACTGCCCCCTGAACTGCTGTGCTCCCTGCAGTCCAGCACCCCTGCCTGGGGGTTTTCCTTCCTATGTTCCCTGCTTCCTTACAGCCACCCAAGCTCCAGGCTCTGCCTGCTGCATGGGCAGCAATTAGAACTGGCAGCTTTCTGTATTCACCCCCATGTGGTGCTGCCTTCCAGACGATGCTCCTGTGCTGCTCCTGTGCTGCTCCTGCCACGGCTCTGCTGAGGTAACACCTCTGACTCCCACAGCTGCCAGTCCTGCCCATACTGAAGTTACTGGGTTGGCCTTAGGCACGTACACACCGTGCAACAATGCCCTATGCCGGGGGGAAACAGCTGCTGGGGAGCTGTCTCCTCTTGTGCTGCTGCTTCCCAAACTGAGTCCAGCAGAGAACCATGAAGGTGATTAAGGGACTGGAGCATCTGTAAGGAAAGGCTAAGAGCTGGCACTGTCTAGCCTAAAGCTAAGAAGGCTCAGGGAAGAACTTCCCAATGTGTGTAAAAACCTGATGGAAAGGAAAGAAGAGGAGGAGCCCAGGCTCTTCTTAGTGCTGCCTTCCAACAGGACAAGAGGCAATGGGGTTTTTACAAGTTGTAAAAACCTCACTGACAGTGAAAGGTGTCTGTCCTGTGAGGCCAGTAGTTTTGGAGAGGATTGGATGCAATGTTCAGAGGTGTCAGCATTTTGTTGACATAAGAATAGCACCACATCCACTTGGCCAATGATCTGTCCTCGCTGGAGCCCTCAAATCTTCCCAGAGTATTATTGTCTGTGAAGTTCATTAATGTACAATTTGCTCCCTCCTCCTCCTCCTCATTAATAACCATGTTAAATAAGAATACTCTTAACAATCCTCTCTGTGGGGAATTTTTCTTCTAATGAGAGCAATTCAGGCTTCTTACTCAGCCATAAATATGGTATGCCCTAGGTTTTTCCACGTTGCTCCCAACCTCTGCTCTGTTATTACTGCTTCATGGGTTTGTTGCCTTTAGAGGCTTACACATCAAATTCATCTGGGCACCCCAAAACTGAGACAGCTGCATGGCTTCTTTTTCAGCATTTTTGAAATAATCATTCCAGATACATTCAGCCCTTTTCTGTCTGTATGTAATGATAACCTAGAGCATTCAAAGCACTAGATATATGTAAATACAAAGGAATAACCCTAAGCTATGTTCCTCTCTGAAAAAAAAAAAAGGTACATCAGATATCTTAGAGCTAAAAACTCTTTCTGGTTCATTGACATTTTGTTTCCAAATTTGTTATATTCATTTGTAGTAGATTCTGGCAACGGCTGTTAATTTTGCCTTGGAGACACGAGCGATAGTAGTTTGAAAACAGACCTTAAAAGGGCTTTTGATGTTCCCATGTTCTAGCTTCTTACCTATACAAAGGGTGTCCACACGAATTGTTGATTCAGCACTTAGCATAGCTGAGATCTAAAGAAGTTCTCTTCCTGATGGAAGAAGTTTCCGCTTGTCCATGAGCGGACTTTGTGAGCAAGATATGAAGCTCTGTAGCCCAGCTGCTGTGGATGGCAGAAGGTAAGTGGGTTCAAGTGAAGGATCAGCAAGTACAGAATTCCTGTGAGGTTGATCTAATGCAAAGAGGAAACACCTCTGACTCTTGAAAGTCCACAAGAGACAAATTGTTCAAAGCTGTTATCTGGAGGAAATACTTACCATCTCTTGTGATCCTCCTGTGTAGGCATCAGCTTTGGCCACAGCAAGAGGTGGGATTTGGGCCAAAATGACATTTACTGTCCTGTTGCACAGCCACTTCTGTGATCTTGCACTTCATCAGGTTCCCATCCCCCTACCTCACAGGAGGTGTCCAGCACATCAGCTTAGCTGAACACTGAATGGCAAATGGCTGAGCTCTGGCCGAGGCAGTGAGAATGGCAGCTGTGGGATGAGGTGGCGGAAACCTCTTCCACAAGAATATAAAAGGGTTGTGGTTCATAAAAACAGTTACTGTTAAACAAACCTAGAGCTAAAAGAGGGTCCCTCCGTTAGGATGCAAATAAAGCAGAGGTTCTCTTAACCTCTTAACTTCATCTGGTCTGCAGCAAGATAACAGGAGCAGTCAGAGGGTTGACAGTACCTGCCAGAATTCTTGCCTTTGCTGGCCTCCTTTTACGGAAAAAGAAGATTTTTTCCAACCAGACTAATCAGCTGCACGTTGCAGCTGGCTTACCCCGTAATACTATGCAAAGCTAGCATATGGCTCATTACAATATACCCTGACTAAGTGTTCAGCCAAACAATCCACCAAGGCATTTTTGCTTCTCTGATGTGTTGTTTGCACTTTTTGCAAACAAAGCAACAAACAATTCCTTTGGAGGCACTTTTCAATTTTAGATGAGGCTTGGGGATACTGAATTTCTGTCTGAACTGTGAATGATGTTAAAAGCTGATTCCCTATCCCTTCCTAGATGGACAGTTGTCTGTTGCTAAACAGATCCAGTTCAGGTTCCCGATTAATCTGACCTTGCCCACGCATCATGTATCTGTGGCAGTGCATACTTGCTCTCAAGATGTTTCCCCTGGTCTGAGGTGCACATCTGTGACCAACACCTTCTTGACCAACAGCCTCTAACTCCCGATCCTGCTCAGTTTCCCATCACTTAGGCATTGCCTGCAGTGTCCATCCTGCGGTGGGAGCTCTGGTTTCACCACAAACACCTTCAGGGGTTTCAGGCTGAGCAAAGGGGTTTATGAAGCATACCTTCATGCTTAAGCATACTAAAACCTTAGATATTAAAAAAAAAAGAAAATGTAGTCCTAGGAAGCAGGATTGGCCTCTCTGGTCTCCTGGCAGAGACTGGGACAGAAATAACGATGTTGAACAGAAAGGTAAATGCTTGTACCTTAAAATGACTCTCCTGAACAGTTGTGCCACACTGCCTTTGAGAGAACCCATGTGTTCTTTGTAGGCTCTTTTCTTTCCAAGCAGTCATCATTTGGCTGGAGTACTGCTCATAATCTTGACATTTATACCATTCATCCTCTGCCTTATCACCAGCATGCAGAAAACTTTTTTGGACCATGTCTCTTGCTCTGGAGACTGAAGATCCCACAGAAGTAAGCAGAAGCACTTACAGGTGGTTTGTCTGGCAGAGGCAACAGCACTCTGGATTTGGAGGCAGAGAGGGCATTTGGTGAGTGATAGCTTCCTCACAATTCCCTCAAAATGCAAAAAGCCCTTACTAAGAACAACCTCTGTTGGATTTCAGCAGCTATTTCTACCCCAGGTGTGTCATGTAGTGCAGTACTGGCATTCTGCTCAGTATGTTTGACCCCCCATTAAATTTCTTAATCACCACTGCTGCAGGTTATCACAGGAGCAACTTACCCTTCAACAGCAACTCCAAACTGCAAAATAAGGCTTTTGTTCCTGTCCTGCCCTTGCAAAACAAGTGTGATAACTTAGGAACACCCCCCAGAAAGGAAGGTGTAAAGACAGCCAGACACCAGAGAGGTGCTGCTGAGTATAAGGTAGAAGCTCACAGTCAGAATTAATAGAAGATTGGAGACCTAGGAGCACTGTGGCAGCACCATGGAAAGTCTCATGAGGCCCCACTTGTTGGACCTGGTGGGCTGGCACAGACTGTGCTATATGGACTGCCAGGCTCTGGCTGGCAGTAGCTCAGGGCTATCTGGAGTGTGATCTAGTGAACTGTGTAGACATACCTTAGTATTCTGCACAAAAAAGAGGAAGCATCCATGGGTAATGGGATTCTGTATTTTTAGCTCCATGAGACATGGGAGGTAGGGGATAATCATCATGTGAATAACAAGGATGCTACATAGAGGTCTTTTTATAGGTAGTAGTAGGGCATTTCTCCAGCAAACAGTTTTGCACCTTGGGGGAGTTCCCAAGACACAAAGGTCTTGTGGACTTTGTTTCTTGGAAGAACTGTAGTTCTCAAAGTGGTTTTGGAATCCTATAGAACATCTACAAAAGATGTCTACAAGGAAAGACCCTCACGTTATAATACCAGGAAGGGAGAGTGACACAATCAACGGTTTCACAGCAAAGAACACTTTTGAAACTTATGCACTAAGCAGTGACAAAAGAGAATCTCAGGTGCTTCCCATTACCCAAGGAAAAAGGATGTTTCAAGTCATCCTTGTGTTCAGACATCCCAGTTGATGTATGGGGGAAAGGAAGACACAGAGCACAATTTCCTGGAATCATAGAATCGTTAAGGTTGGAAAAGACCTCTAAGATCATTGAGTCCAACTGTTAACCCAGCACCACCATCTTCACCACAAGACCATGTCCCCAAGTGCCATATCTAGATGTTTTTGAACAATTCCAGGTCCCTGGGCAGCCTGTTCCAATGCCTGACCACCCTTTCAGTGAATTTTTCGTAATATCCAATCTAAACCTACCCCGGTGCCATGTTTCTCATGCTTCTGCTCAGCACCCTCATCAATTGGCACTTCTGCAAAAAGAGCAGGGTGGCAAGAAGGCAAAAGTGAGCTCCTCTGAGACTGGGGGGAGGCTCCCTCCCGGCCCCCGGTGCTGGCCCGACGCGGGTGAAACAAACGGGCAGAAGGAACCAACAGAAGGAAGGAACCGAGGAAGATGCTTAAATCTCTGTTTAGGACAGGGGAAAAAAACCCCAATAAATAAACGAACAGCTGGCTGTGGTTCCCTCCGCGCCGGGAACAAAGAGCGGCTGCGGCGCCGGCGGGGGCCCGCAGGGGGCGGCCGAGCGCTGCCGCGCCGGGGGCAGCTGCGGAGGGGCCGCGATCCGCTGCGCGTGTTACTGAACCGCTGCTAATTAGTGCCGCGGTCCGTGCAAACCGCTTATCCAGGGCGGCATTCGAGCATCAGGCGTGACTCCTGAAGCATAGGGCATGACAGCAACTTGCACATCTTGCTGCTTAAACGTGCTATTTAAATAAGGCATGTCTGAAATATGAGGTTGGATGCTGTAGCCTGGATTAATCTTTGTCAGAATACGAAGGCAGTCTCGTCAGATGTTTCTGGCAAAAGATATGCAAATTTACCATTCCGGCTTGTAAAGATCTCGTTCTTAATTGCTATGACTATTAGTCACTGTGCCCATCACTATATCATGCTATACCGGCATGGAGCTGTAATGTGCAGCGGAAGCCAAAGAACATTTTTCTACCAGAGGTGAGAGCAGCAGCTGCTCTATAGAGGGTTGACTTCCACGACATGGCAATGCTGAGTACCAGTCTTACCAACATATTGTCACTTGGCCATCATGGTCACATTTTCCAGACTGCTGGGGAGTTTTAAATGGCCATAACAGGTACAGAGTACCTGCAAAATTTGTTTGTGTTGGCAAAACCTGGGAGGTGGGCAGAGAGCAAATGGGACCCTTCCCAAGTCTGAATTGTATAGTTGAATTCCTGGAGGTAAATGCACGTGACATTTTTATACATTTTTAAGTCTCTGGGCTGCTGAACAGAAGCAAATTTATTTTGAGTTGGATTAGGCTGAATGACAGAAATCCTTCTAGAAAATTGGAATGGTAGAATCCAAGTCTTGTGCAGCAAATTTAAAGACTTTTTAGAAAATCTGGATGATGCTAAAATCTGAGAGAGTCATCCTTGTCTTCCAAATGGAAAAGGATTTCTCCATGTTAAAAATACATGCTCTTCTGAATCAATGCATTCTGGAGGAATTTAAAATACATTCAGCAAGAGGCAACCACATTTCTGGTCTTTCTGAATTTGTATGATAAAGGAAAGGGAGATCTTCTTTCCACTAATATTTTTATCCTGGAAAATTGTGGGTGATTCCCTGACCAAACTTGGCGACTCTGCTGCACTCATTCCAGGGCGGTTTCTGTACTCTATAGGTCTGTTGAAAATGTGGATGTCTCTCCAAAACCTAATGTTGCTGTTCTGGGTGGGTTTTAGCAAAAGTTGTTACACAGCTCAGTGAGGATGGGTTTGCATTCCTTCCTCAATCCAGAGCCAAAGGCCATGAATGCCTGCATTTCTGTCCCTGTGAGCGTCTTATGGCCACAGGGAAGGCCCACTCTCCCCATGCTGGTCAGGGTGGGCTATCTGACTTTGAAATGAGCTCATTCTAAGACCTGACTAGTCCAAATAACCCTTACCAGGATCATTAGTACGCACCTCATAATAGAAGTAGATGTAGTGGGTCTCAACAAAGGAGAGTTTGCATCTTCCATGCCACTTGTAGTTCTATAAACTTTCACAGAAGCACAAAATGATTTGGGTTGGAAGGGTCCTAAAAATCACTCAGTTCCAACCCCCACACTGTGGTCTTCCACTAGACCAGGATGCTCAGAGCTTCACCCAAACTGACCTTGAACACTTCCAGGGATGGGGCATCAACAACTTCTCTGGGCAACCTGTTTCTGTGCCTCACCATGCTGCGAGTAAAGAATTTCATCCTAATATCCAATCTAAATCTCTAGTCTTTGAGTCTAAAGTCATTCCCCCTTGTCCTATCACTACATGCACTTGTGAAAAGTCTGTCTCCACCTCTCTTGTAGGCCCCCTCCATCAGTTACTTGAAGGTGCTCTAAGGTCTCCCCAAAGTCTTCTCTTCTCCAGGCTGAACAGCCCCAGCTCTCTGAGACTGTCTACTTCGTTAGATCTCCTGCTATTCTTCTGGGACAGTGCACAGAGGAAGAACAACCTGGGGAAAGCTCCTTAGCTGGAAATGCAGGGAGAAAGTGCATAAAAGGTTCTCAGATGTCTAATTTTCTGTAACCAGCTCCCAAACCACTTCTCTCAGTCCAGAGCTGGCCATTTGGAGCCATCTGATTTAGGACTGTTGCTATAAATGAAATAAAACCTGGAGAGCACTTTTGTTGCCAAAGGTGGTGGTGATGCTGAATTCAAGCTACGCCGAACTTTCAGGTCTACAGACTTCTCAGACAAGGTTGCAGGCAATGCTCCTGTTCAATTTCTTCCATCTGTGGGAGCTCTGGACTATGAGAACAATCCATCCAACTGAGTTTGGTTTCCCAGTCTAACTCTTTCTGGTAGTAACAAGCAGACAGAGAAAATAGGATACACATTCATCCTGTCCAAAATCTGATCATCCACAAGCTGTACTTGTCAGCTGGCCACAGACCCTGCAGTTCTTGATGGGATTGCTCTGCCTATCCACTCCCAGACCTACCTTCAGGAGACCTGTCTAGAGCCAAAGAAAGAAGTTTCCTGAGCCGGAGACAGTTCACACAAGCAGCTCCATTAGATTCTGGTGACAAACAACATTAGTAGGAACCGACATCAACTCCAAGATCCAGTAGGGAGCAGCAATAGAGAACTTCCCTTCTTCTATTTCCACTACTGGCATTCAGGGCCTGAGGCCTCCTTTTGGAGACTGGGTTCATTCTCCCTCACTTAGCTCCTCATTGACTCAAACTGCCAAAGAGGACATCTGGTAGCAAAGGGAGTTGGTGCTTTTTCTGAGGTGGAAATGCAGTGTCTTTATTAGCAGCTGCATTTAGACTTCTAACTAATTTCATCTAGGCCACTGAACAGTTGGAGAATGACAGCAACTCCACTGAGTTTTGAGGGTACAAGTGTACCTAAAGGCTTCAGCTGTATTAACATGTTTGGCTACTGTGTGACAGATCTGCCATCGGGTATGAATTCAGGGACGGCATTCTAAGAGGAGCTGGCATTTTTGATCGGTTCGTTGGTCATGACACCTGAGGCAGAAGTTTGCATAAGTCTCAGACCCTATTTCCAACGCCTTTAATGATTGCAGTCACTGAAGTGAGTTGTGTCGAGGGGGCAAAGGCTCCATTTGGAGGGATAAAGGAAGCACAAGTGTGAACAGCTGCGATACTCTTCACTGAGGCTGGGATATCCATCCTAACCCCAGGGTGGGCAAGAGAAAGGGCTCCAGGCTTCTCAGCAGAGATTAGCTTCCTCACTGCCTCACAGTTTATTTTTAAAATCCTCATGTGTGAGTATTGAGAACTGAATCCCACCCTAAATTACCAGATGTCCTAGGTGCTAGAGTGGAGCAAGAATTCAGAAGTCAGTTTCAGGAATCTTAGGGAGATGGACGCTATGAACAAAGCTGATTTTTGTAAGCCCTATGAGATGCACAGAGTCAGCAGCAGTGCTGGAAGATGTTATGAGATCTTTTTCCAGATACAGCTGTGAAGTGGACTGCCACCATCCCAGGTCTTTTTGCAAAGTCGGGACTGGCAACCTTCCTGCTAGAAGGGGACCAAAGGTAGAAAACTGCCAATAAGTGTAGGCACAGTAGGACAGCAGAGATCAAGAAGGATAAAATAAAGTCCCTATAGGGATTTGTATTTTAAATAATTTGTGAAGTGCACAGGAATCCAGAAGGGTTTTAAACAGCGATTGTAGGGACAAGCTCATCTCTCGATCAAAGAGTATCCTGATCCAGTTGATGCTTCACATATGTGCCACATTTTTTATACCAAGTGGATAAAGAAACCCAACTCCTTGGACTTGACTTGCTTTGTTTCCTGTATAATGTGTTTCTAAGGATCAGTTTGTGGAGCTGAAAGAGATGCATGGGACATGAATGAAACATGGTGCAGTGAAGCTAACTGTAGCATTTCCAGTACTCTGAATCAAGTATCTCTGCACAGTGTGAACCTATCAGTTCATTCAAAACCAACTTACAACTCTTAGACTTGATATGCACTTGCATAACAGACTCAGCTATTCTGGGCTTGCTAAGAGGGACTTTGCTTGTTATTACTTCACTGGACATCTTTTCTTAGTCAAAAACCTCATGTCAGTTCACCCCTGTTCCATTCAAGTTACAGTGTTGGAAGAGGGAAAGCTACCAATGTTTGCTTTCTGTATCAAGAACAATAATGTTGGAAGCACTAATGAAGAGTAGGAAGGGTGTTTTCATAGAAAACATGTTGCCTACGTTTCATCCGAAAATGCGAAAAAGCTGTGGTTGCCAGCTCTAAACTTGACAGGTTGCTGCCAAAACAGAAGCATTGCCAATAAAAGCATGGAAAGATTTGCTAAGAATACAGGCAAAGCTGCTTTTGCTCTTTGTGAGTGAAGAACAGTTGGGAAGTGATTAGTCCACAGTGCCACTTAAAACAACTTTATCATACGTGCCATATGGACTTAAATACAAACTTCTCTAGAGTTTAATACTTGTTAATAAAGAAATCAACAGAAAGAAGTGAGAAAAGTTACATATATGTCTATGTAGACTGAAAGTGAAAAAGTAAAAATGGAAATGGAGAGTCTTTTTTTGGCAGAGATGCACTGCTAAACTTACAAGCAAATAGTCAACAGGTGAGAGGCACAGATTTGCCCGTGGGAAGGAGAGAAGAACTAGCAATCAGCCAGCATGGATGATATATGTCCCAGGAAAGGGAATGCAAGGCTTGAGGTAGAACTGACCATTCCCGTCTTCAAAACTTGCTGTGACTTTAGTGATCTGAGCAGTCCTATGCTCTCCTCTGTCATGTTCTGGCCCATCATGAGTATTTAAGTTATATTACCAGTTAAGTTATATATGGCCAGTTAAGTATATTCCTAATACCAAAAAAAAAGGAACCACATTCCATAATTCAGACAAGGATCTATTTCTTCAGCTATCAGAAAGTCAATAAAGCCTTGTCAATTGAGTCAATTGAGAGCTGTGATCAGAGGCAGGCCAGTCTTATGCAGAAACCATGACACTTGAGGAAGTCAGTTCCTAGGTCTTAGATCTGGGGACTTAGTTTTTCCCTAAACCAGGAGAATCTGGGGCCAGATCTGGATAGTCTAAGATATTTTCACCCCATGTGTTAGAATGTACCTTTTGCCACTCCATCCATCTATCCATCCATGCATCCATGCATCCATCCATTCATCTATCATTATTGCCTCTAAACAAGGCTGTTTTAAATACACTCATTAATTGCTGATTTCTCTGGAGTTCGTTGGGCTCATTTATGTTCCATTTCCAATTATCTGTAAATAAAACATAACAGCTACACAGACACCAAAGGAGGGGAAAGGCAGAAATGGAAGAGAGAATAATCAAGAGAGCCTTTTGGTTTCATTTAAAAGAAGTTTGTCCTTAATTCATGCTATACCAAATCCATATGAGACTTTGGGGTTTTTTGAGATTGAAAAGTTTCTTGAAGAAATTTGAATTTGCACTTCAAAGTTTATCCCATTTCATATCAACTGAACATCCTCACACCCTGCTCAGTACTTCCAAGACATATGTATTTACCTAGTGTCAGTCTCAGATTATCCAAGCACTACCAGACAAGTTGTTTCACCTCTGTGCCCCCACTCCTCCCCATACTCTCCAAGAGGAAATAGAGTATTCTTCTTGCCTACATGCCAGGATTTTCCAGAATCTGCATTTTTCCTTATTTTGCCACTGATTCAAAAGCTACTTAAGGTCAATGCAAAGATTTCAGCTGATTTCCCTGAGCTTTACCTTAGTTTATAAATATTCTCACTCTGAAGCCTTTGGACAAATAGCACTGTAAATAGCACTGTTAGTACTACTGCACCTTTCACTGTCTTCAGTCACTTCTTTGGCTGGCAATAGTCCCACAGAAGACAGACTCAGTGAAAGCCAAGTGTCAAGCGCCAGATTTCACCCATTGTCTTCTAAAACAACTGACTTGTAATGCAAATTGTTATGCTTTGTTAGGAATGAAGTGCAGCAACTCAACAGAAGTGTTTATTCTCAGGGATATTTCTTGATAGACAAGCTGCAATGCACCCAGGCAGGGAGCTTTAGCTTTTGTTACATCCTAGGCAGTGCAAGCCAAAAGAGAGCTTTCCTAGTGAGCAGAAGTACCCGTATTTCCTAAGCAGAGAAGAAGAGGCAACGACAGTTTAAAGCCAAGCTCCTGTCAGACAACAGGAAACCTCCCGTTAGCCTCAGAAGTGCCCAGATTTATCTAATGAATCGGTAGCACAGGCAGGGAACTGACCCGAATCTCACATGATCAAGAATAGCTCTGCAGATTGGCCCCATGACTCTGCTCCTTCTTTTAGCATTGTCTAAACTCCTTGCATTCATTTAGCCCTGTTGATGAATGGTTGTCGGCTTTCGCCATTCATCAGTGCTGAGGCTGGGAAACAGCGTGGAGGCGCTTCTGGCCTTTCGGTCCTATTTGGTTTAACACTGATCTGCTGAGGGCTCTGTTTAGTGCTTGAGGCCCTGATAGGAATCTTTCTGTAGTGAAGATCCAGCACTAGTTAATACTGAAAAGGAATCCTGCCAGATAGAGAAATCCTGCAATGCTTCCTTGGTGTCTCCCAGGCTATAAGGGTTTACCTCTTAACAAGATCGCTGGGATGAACAGATGTGCCCTGACCTGAAAATTCTCAGCATTTTGATCAGTGTATTAACACACAACACTTGAATTGTCAAAATCATTTACACCTCCAAACACATTCCTTTTGCCAGGCGGTTGGAAGAAGTGTGTTGAATGTTTAAACAAAGGCACTGACCTGTATGTGAGACTCAGCGAGCTCTTTGGATCGCACACCATGTAATGCTGCTTGTCAAAGCAAGAGAGAGGTAGCGGTTCCCAAGTCTCAATTGCCATTCTGGAGTCACACCATCCACAACAGACATTTCTTTCAGGCCTAGAAGAGGTGTCATGTGCAGAGAATTCCCCATAAGCTCATTCAAGTGCACTGAGTCAGGTGAGTAACAGGGAAAGTCAATCACGCCTCTTCTCAAGCTGTTTCCCGGGGCTGGGCAAGAGGGGCAGCATTTACGGTCAGATAAAGGTCAGGAATCAGTAGGGTTTAGGGCACTTTTCTATGATCTGTTAATAAGCAAGTTCATCTTCAGATCCTGTTACAAAAGTGTACTGCATTCTTCATCCTTGAGGGTTGGCTTTGAGTGGCAGAGGTTGAAGGTTTCAGTGTCTGTAGCCTGGGTTGTTTTGGAGAAACTGGCAATGTCTTATTCTGTCTGTCAAGCAACCAAAGCCATCAGTTCGTCTTGGAGAGGATCCAAGGGATAAGAAAGAAATGGATAACAATAACTCATTATTAAACCTGGGTTGTTGACTCCTTCCACCAGTGAATAGTTTAGATAACAGGGATCAAAGACGTTGCTTCCAGCAGGAGGCATTTGCACACACATCTGTTTGGCACTAATAAAATAGCTACTAGACAAAGTGGAGACTCCAGCCTTTGAAACCTATCCATCTGTTGTTTGGGGCTGAGGGCTCACAGTTCCTTGGGCAGCATTTGGAGTGCTTTTGAGGATCCAGCAAAATACATCTTTTCTTATGTAGCAGTCTGTGTTGAAGCGGGAAGGAAATATTGGAGGAACTGCTAAGCCAGTTTACACATGTATTTTAATGCTATTTGTAAAAAGACATCTTCATTCCTAAGGAGACTTCTCTTTTGTAGATGCAGCCTTTGTGGTTCTTACCCAGTGAGCATGTGGCAATATGGGAGAGGATGACTGCCTGCAGTCCTTGAGATCTACAGGAAGAATGAACTACATGGAAAGAAAGCAACTTGCAGAAATGGCGCAGGGATACTCTGTTTCAAGTCTCAAAATGATGTGCCCCATCCCGCAAGGAAGTGTTCCTGCTTTGATTTTTTTAACATCATTGGTCATGGGGCACATGGACACAGAAGACAAAGCTATCCCTTTCACATCTCACTGGAGTAAAAAGTTAAGTAGTGAGTGAGATACACTTGTTGTGGGTAAGCACACCCATAACCCCATGATGTAGGGAAGGCTGCAATGTATTTGGTGAGTAGAGTGACCCCAGGGCAATTAGAACTGAGAGAGCTACTTTTGGGGAAGTTACAAAGTATTGGTGCTTATACAAACATACAATGCATGATAAACATATGCAGAGGAAGAAACATGCCTCAACAACAACAAAACTGTCAGTGAGCCTCTCTAAAGATCCCTGCAAGTGATCCTACCTGTGAACTGAAAGAACTCCAGCTTGCCCAGAGACCCAAACCCAGGCTTAGGGAAGGAGTAGCAAGGGCTGCTGAACTGAACCAAAGGCAGCACCAAAGCAATGGCTGATGCAGAAGAACAAGTGTATTTTCCAGAGCTATCAGTTTTCATGAAGCAGGAAAGCCAACTAATAAATCATAATCCAGGACACATCCCACAGAAACAATTCAAGAGACAAGGTGGATAACATATAGTTCATGAGCAGGTGTGGAAGATGCTGGAGAAACAGCACCATTTCACCTCCCAGTGGGATCTCCTCTGCAGAAGGAAAGCACAGCTGTGTAATGGATGGCAAGGTATATGACACAGACTTCCAGTGCAGAGGATTTCTGTAGTGTGATAACAGAGCCAGGTAGATTCACAGATGCTAGGCACATCTCTGAAGACTGCCAGTCTGCTACCATTGTAGTAACTCTGCTCTAAGATCAATGACCAATTTTATTTCTGCTGGACTGCTGACCCCAGCTGCCATGCAATACTAGCAAAAATGATAAGCAGGAAAATGAGCTGGGAGAAATACATCCATGTGCTGATTATATGCATTGACTAGTGGAAGGCAAATGCAATTCACAGTAGAAAATGCATTATTTTGTACAAGAAACAGCAACCTATTATGTGCTTGAAACAGCTAAACACATCCTGATCTCAGGAAAGATTCAAAGGAATCCACAACCATGCTTCAGAATAGTCAGGAGCAGACCCACAACAGCAGGCAGAATTTCAATATTGATGTGTGCACTAAAGCAAGGTTACCTGGGTGCCAACATCTCCCTGAAGGTTATAGATAGGATGACTTAATTGTCTCTCTGGATCTACCACAACAATATTGGGCCATTTCTCCTGATAACAACTGGGAAGTTGACTGCTTTTTACTGCTATGGAGTCGACCAAACAGAATATGCCTGACAGCACCTACATGATACCTGTCCAGGGGCAGCATGGAAAGGGCTACTCTGCTAAGGAGGGCAGGCAGCGAGCTGAGGGGGACCTCAACAAAGGCAGAACAGCACCTTCACTGTCAGGGTCCCACAGTACTCGAGCAGGGCAGAGCAATGACAGTCCGCTGACTGTCCCAGACAAGGTGAAGTAATATGTCAGGTCAGAGAGCTCAATCAGAAGCAGAAGGAGATGGCATCAGAGCTGGGACAAAGCTAGTTAAACATAGTTTTGATGTCCAGCCTTGGAAACCAGCTAAGGCAGGTGAGACAGAGGTACAACTTAGTCTAGACCTGGGCACCTGTGCCCTGAGCTTACCTAAAGTCCTTGGGCCTATGATGGACAGCCTAAAAAAATGTTGTGTGAGATGCTATTGCTCAATTTATTGTATAGAAAATCCTCAGTTTATTGCCAGAACATCCACACTATATTGTAGGGATGAAGAAGTTATTGTGAATCTTATCCAGCACTGTACCAAAATATTTCAAGGTGAAAGCCCTTCAAGACTAAGATGAAGCTAGATAGTAACCCCTTTGTGCCATCTGTGAGATTAAAGAAATAGAGAGTTCTGCTGGCCTTGACTGCCAAGCCAGAAAACAATGAGGAAAATCTATAGGCTTTTTATGACTACATGAAGAGGAGAAAAAGCCAGTGGCAAGAAGAGCCTTGGCTGTATAATGAAAATGAAGTGTGCAGTCTGCTACAGACATACCGAGAATTTGTGATCATACACAGCATTAAAATGATAATTTCTGCAAATTACTGGACCCTTAGAAACTGAGATACATAAGGATGTGATGGAAATGAAGGACCTTATGAGAAGATGCAAGAAGCAGGCCACACACTGGGTTTCAAGTACAAATCTGGCTATATTATTAAAATCAAACGCACCTCATGTCATCAACACAGACCTAGGCCTGCCTTCACTGTGGGCAGTGGGAGACACACAGTTTCCAGCCTGAGGCTGCCACCGCAAACCACATGTACCATCACAGTGATACCACATGCCCAGTGTTGAGCAGATAAGACCTCTGTTTGACCCTTACAGTGCCACACACCACAAGGAACCCTGGTAACTGTGATCAGAAAAATCATAGGCTGATGATGTTCATGCAGGGACCAGGGTGAAAGGAATGCACCACAGTTTTTGCTCGTTTCCCAAAAGAGAAAACACCACCAAAGGCAATGCAAGAGAACCAGCAGACAGCATACCCTAAGAAACAAGAGCCATGTCCAAAAATGGGTGCACTTGGTAAGTAGCCTCTGCCATCAGCTTGCTTGACTTGGGAGAGTTGGGAAGAAAAAGCTGAGAACAGCAAGAAGGATCAGCTGAATGGATGCAGCAAGAGGAAGGAAAACATCTACCTGAGAACAGCAACAGTGCAAACAGTGAGTAGGAGAGGGGTCCAAAGTCTGGCAAAGTTGAAAGGCAGCTATAAATGTTTTTTCTAGATGAGGCTGTGTGTTGATAACTGCAGGGTTTGGCAAGTCAGCAAACATTCAAACAAAGCAGAGCAACAAAAGCAGCTAAAAAGCAGGCAACAGCGAGTTTTGTGGGCCTTGGAGCAGTGAGTGCAGGCTTGGAGGAGGCTAGGGTTTGGAGAGTGCATTAGGAACTCTGTCCAGCCACATGCAGACGTGACTGCTATAGCTGCAATGCCTCTAAAACAGCTGCTGACAGTGAAGCACAGGTTTAGTCTTAGAAACATTGCACTTTTCTTTGCTGTGGGACCTACTAAGCAGTGCATGAAGCCATGTCTAAAGCTACATTCCAAGTTGAACACACTGCCAGTGGCCCCAGATAGATTTATTTAAGGCTCTTTTCCTGCCTAATACTCTATCAGCTCCAGGACAGGGTATGTTTCTAGAAAAACTCCAGTTCAAACCATACCAGGACCCCTGATTTCCCAATTGTTTTAGTGTTTAAGCTGCTGAGGGTGAGCAAAGTGGTGTGATAAGACACACTGGAACATCTGACATGAAGCCCGTCTCCAATTCTTTCAAAACAAATAGCATGCAAAGAAGGAGCAGGTTTTAACCAGCCTTGGTTTGCAGCCAACATGGGCACATGGTTAGCTTTAGCAGGACTGGACAGCATATGGCACAGCGACCTGGCTTGTTGTGAATAATGGGGTATAATAAAACCTGTCAAACTGCTATTGGCAGCCAGGGTGAGGAAAAGTCTCTGTGCACAGACAGTTTGAAAAAACGTACTTGTCACTGTTATGCAAAATATTTTATGGCAGTAAATACACATCATAAAGTGTCTCTCAGCCTTGGGTGTTCTATCCTCAGTCCCTGAATTTCTCCAGGAGTCCAGCACAACGGTGGGGATAGCAAAGTGGGGAATGCTAACTGCTGGGATGAACAAAAAACAGGTGCGTGAGAAGGTGAAAAAGATAAGGAGCCAAGAATCAGGTCCAGGAGCAAGAACAGCAGGAGGAGTTAGAAGGAAGACAGAGGAGTGTCATGGCCACCAGCAGGTGTGTTGGCTGAGAAACACATGAGGGGGCTGCCTGTTAGCCTGGACTGGATGGCAGAGGAAGCAATGGTGTGTACTCAAGGCAGGCAAAGGCATGAAGAGGCAGGATGTTGTTGGAGAGGGCAGCACTCTCTGATTCTGGGATGGAGGAGGACTTTGTGGGTGATGGGAGGGCTGCATTTTGAGTGCTGAAGCCTGAAGCCAAGGAATCAACAGAGGAATTTCTTTGCAATCCATCCACACAGCCAGTGTCAGCAGGGAAATGTAGGATGGGGAAAATGCAGCTATGAAAGTTCAGCCAGTGCCTGGCCCCTGCAGCATCTCTGCAGAGCCGGTGGGGCCATGAGGTGGGTTTGCAAGGGCAGCTCCAACTGACATGCAAGGACTCCAAGTCCCAGTTCCACCCCAAGCCTGGGAAGGCTCAACAGAGTTCTGCCAGAACAACACAGGTCAGGATTAACCTTCAATTTTCATGTCTTGAGTCATCAATGTGAGCTTAATTTTAGGCTGCATATCTGGAGAAAAGTGAGTATCACAAGGGCAGCACAGCCTGGGCTTCTTTGTGCCCTGCAGTGTTCTTCTCCCTCTGGCCTTGGATTTGTCTGGGTTCTGGAGTTGTCCTGCTCTCTGAGAGCATAACAGGGAGGTAGAAGCACTGCTTAGTCATTACATCCTGCCATTTCAAGGATCACTCTTGTGGGGTTTTTTTGAAGAAAACATTGAAAGTACTTCCCTTATAGACTTAAATGCCTTAAAATATTGCTACTGCTGCTTGAGGTGCCTGGTTTGTAATATCAATGACCTGCCTTAGCTGTGCTAAATGCAGTTACATGGGAGCAATAGCAACAATCTGGAATTCAGAAAGTCTACAAACAGGCAGGCCTGTTTTAATTAGTTGAGTACAGAGACTAATTAATATGCAAATGAGGAGCTTACCAATATTAATCATCTGTTTTACTAGGCTGCTTTACTAAAGAGTTTCTAACAAATTTGCAGATGAAGTTTCCATGACATTAAAAATCAGCTAAATACCTACCTGAGATATAGTCTCCAACAATAAAAGGGAAAGAAAGAAAAGGAGAGTGAGGCTTTGTTTTTTTGGAAGGAACACATCAATGACTGAAACTAATTTTGTCTTTGGCAAGTGGCACGTAGGCTGACTGAGTCAACTGTTTCCAAACCCTAATTGAAAGCATTTCAGTAAGCTAGACACCAAAAAGCACTTGGACCAGTAGCAGCACACACAGGTCTGTGTGTGCATATTTCCTTGTGAGAATTGACTAAAAAATTGCATGATTGACTAAAAGCATGATTGACTAAAAAATTACTGTCTTCCTTTGACATCTCTCAATAGCTGTCAGCACTGTGGAACATAACCCCCATGTAAAATCACACGGGGTTGTACCTTCTGTGTATTTTCCTATCTCCATTCCTGTTACCAATGCCTTAGAACACGGTAACCAAAATCCTGCCCCTGAGCTATGCCGCTCTTTACTCTGCTAGCTTTACATTTTGCACTTCACTGAGCTTCCAGGTGGGTTTGGTGGAGCTTCTTGTCAAATTTGCTCTCTGATTTTCATACTTTATTTCAAAGCAATTGCATATGGGTTCCCCTCACTGCCCCAGGGAATGCAGAAATCAAATAAAGAATGTTTTCATCTCTAACAAATCTGTCAAAGCATTTCCGTACCTCCTGGTTTTCTTTTCATATCCCTTTACTCCTGTGTTTCCTCTATTAAAAGCAGAACCTAAATTCTTAGTGTGATATACCCCTTTAAATGATTGAGAATGTGAGAATGAGATTTGCAAATCTCTTCTTGAGTCACAGGTGAGACCAAAAATCCGCCAGCCAGATACTTCAAAATTATTAAAGACAGCCTTAAAAATGAATCCAAACGCACTGGCTGATCTTCAGGGCCAGTGAATGGAGCTTGGCGGGTGGTTTGGATTAAAGAGGTTCCTGAGGTTGCAGAGCTGGAAAATGGAAATAGCTCAGCAGCACCTGCCATCACTCCTGAGATTGGCTTCTCCCTCCCAGCTGAAAATGTGGAAGATACACATTTCATTTATTCGGAAACAAGACCTGGGCTGAGGCTGCCCTTGCACTCCATTCACCTGCACTGAAGTCACAGCCAGGGGTATGTTTCCTTCCTGAGCTGGGGATACTGAGATGAGAAGAATAGCTAAGCCCCATCCTGACTCCCAGGACCTCCTGAAAAATCCTGCTGCTGATAACTGGTAACCAGTTTTCTGTAACATGGAAACATGGAACATGTAGCTGTCTGTAACATGGAAAATTGCTTTAATTTCAGTTTTTGCATTTAATATGGGAGCACTGCTCATTTTCCTTCCTAGCACCAACTCTTCATCACTCCTTCCATAACGTCTTTAGCTCCCGACCTCAGGAGCTCTTGAGGTAGACCTGTGTTGGCAGGGCCTTGTGGGGGACAAGCCAGGGGCAAAGGAGGAAGGATGGGTTGAGAGTGTATTTCTGAGGGATTTTGGTGTGTCTGGGAGTAAAGAAGGGAAGCAAAGGTGGGGAAGTGAGGAATGGGAGATGTCATGTTGGTGTGGGAGGGTCTACAGTCTTTAAATCCACCTCTGGGTTAGGGTTTAATACCAACTATCCCACCACTGTGAGTGCTTGAGCTCCAATATTCCTCATTGTCCTAATGATCCCAAATGTTGCTTTCATGGAAATAACTGAGGTGTGCTCTTGAAACAAGGACACTTCCCTGAATGGTTCAACTCTTATAAAGGGGCTGGGGCATTAGTCACATGCAGAATCTCTCCCTCTATACTCCATGAAGCACAAAGGGCTTTGTTTTCTTTCTTCTTTCAGAATGTTTCTGGGTAAGGTTTCCCTTGTTTGCTCATGTCCCAACACTGCTTGGGGAAGACCCTCTTCCTGAGGGCAGAGAATGCTGGAGGGATTGTACCCTCTGCTCTCTCTGTCCCACCTTACACAACCCTTCCCCCTTGGTTCCTTCCTGCCTTTCCCCCTCTCCAGTCAGAAACCCCATCCTGGACCCCATCCTCATGCTCCCACACACTTCCCACACACATACATGAAGATCTGAGCTTCATTCCTTCAGGTGTTTGTGGCACATCCCATCTCATCTCCCTGGATGTGCTCCCTACTTCTTCCTGCCTTTTGCCCTCCAGAGCTGGAAATACTAATCCTGGCACTCACAAGTCCTGAGTCACAGCCTGGGGCTGGAGCAAGCTCAGAGATACAGGGCTGGCAACCTCCCTGTGTCGGGTCAGGGCCCTCTTCTCCACGCCTGATGCCTCTGCAGGCACCTCAGCCTCGTCCCCTTGGTCAACAAGGTGATAGCAATGTCTCCTTCTACAGAACTGCTCAGTGGCTCGGACTCGTCTTTCCCAGATAAATCCACCTTTGAGCAGTCATGATGAACTGGCAGATTGCAGTCTCCAGAATGAACATTTTAGAAAGTTATAAGTGACCAATGATCAGTGAACAGAACAAAACTGTTTAGCTGGCTTTAGCTGTAGCTGTCACTAGCACAACACCCACACCAGCAGGTGGAAAGAAGGTGAGTGCAAGAGTTGGAGACGTGCAGTAGATACAGCCAAGTAGTTGAAAAAGCAAAAAGCTATCATTTTGCTGATACAAGCAATTTAAAGTAGCCTCGAAATCTAGGATCTGTGAAATAAGCTCTTTCCAAGTTCAAGGCTAATAGTACTATTCTCATGGGGGAAAAAAGCTACATTGATTGGAGGGAATTTTAACAAGGAAATGTTTTTTCTCAGTGGTAGCAATGCAAATAAGAATGGAGTGGTAGAGTTTGGTAATGGAAGGATGAATTAACGTAGAAACTGACTGAGGAAAAAGCAGAAAGCCTGTCTTTTTTTTTCCTTTTTCCATGGAAAGGTAAGCAGAACTGAATGAGATTAAAAACCCAGTCAGGATGTTTCAGGCTGTTTTATACAGGAAATTTCCATTGTGCCGTTGGCCAAACTTCTGAGGTAATTTTGTTTTGGGGGTTTTTAAAGGCAAGTTTACAATTTTTAATATGGTGTCATTATTTTTACAACATATTAGAAGTTTCAGGGGAAAATAAGGAGCAATCTTCCTGTTCTTTGAGGGAAGCACAAGGACAAGAGAAAAGAAAGAAAAGAACAAATTTGGATAAACAGAAGCAATGGAGTGTCTCATCTCTAAAATAGAAACCAATAAAAAAGACCATTGAAATGGTCTTTGCAAGCCCTGTTGCCCTATCTCTGTATAATCCCTTCAAAGTAGTGTAAACCTCAGCAATTATTAATATATTTTTGGTTGTTTATATGATTCTTGAGAGGGAAAGGAAGCTTCTGCCATTTTAATTCCTTTGTTAATGTCTTTATGAATTCAATTAGCACTTCATTCACGCTTCTTTGTTTCTGGATCCCATTACGGTATGGCTTATGCCAACTTGTCTCTCCCAGGAGAGGTGAGGCATCACGCAGCACTCCACTCAGCTGTTTGGCTGAGCACTGACAAACTCAATTTGCTGGAGGAGAGTGTGAGATGGCACAGTGCAGTCACCGCTGCTGTGATATGGACAAATGGCCTCTTTTGTTCCAAGCAAGACATCACCTGTCCTGACGGTGTACTCAGGTAAGTGAAAGAAAAACAAGGTTCATTTACCTGACAAGAAAGTAACCTACTGCAGGTGGCCACAAAACTTAAGTATCTAAGTATTCAGTCCCCTTCTTACTGTTGTACCATGCCCATTCAGGTACCCATTCAGTTGTTTTTCATTTCTAAGTATGAAGCTGAAGTCATCCCTCTTATAACCCCATCAGTCTCTACAGTACTAAACCAGGGAGAGATTTGACCCTTCAGTTTTTTTCCTGACTGCTCCAAATGACTTTGATGTGAGCTCAGTGACCCAAGCTCCAGCTCCCGAGGCTTCACATCTGGAAGTGTAGAATCATAGAATCATATGAAGCAAACATGAGTTGGAAGGGTCCCACAAGGATCATTGAGTCTAACTTCTGGAAGCTGGACGTTTACATTACAGGAGACTTTGGCTCACTGGGCACTGATCCTGTCCTTGGGGTCCATCAGTGTAAGTTTAAAGGAAACCCAGTGAGATGAGTGGGCTTGCAGTGGTGTAAAGTTGAAGCCAGAAGGAGCTCAAGCCTGTCTGTCTGTGAGGACAGCTCTCCAGTGCTACAGGGCCACTTACAGATGCAGGGACTGAAAGCATTAGATGCTTGAGGACTGCAAACACCTCTGGGCTGTGAGGAGCCTAGGTGTTTCTAAATATCCCACCAGATACCAATTCACACCTAAATACTTTTGGAAAAGTGGTTCAGAGCTTCTGTGAGGTGAGGAGCCAGCCCTGAATCTTTAAAATGACTACAAATATTCCATGAAATGTGAAGACTTCTCTCCCCAGAAAGTGGGATGAAGCCAGTGAAGATATAAGCTGTCCCTCCTGCCAAAAATTTCTGATGAGGCAGATGGGGAAATGCTGGTTTAGAGTGTTGTAGACCCTTTCTCCCTCTTTTTATGTTGATCCCATTCACTCTTTGCCTTTCCCAGAGCATCCTGGCATACAAAGCACATCAGCAGACATTGAAGTCCAGACACCCCCTGTGGGCTCTGGGTCCCCTCTTACACCGCCCCCACATCCCCAAGGAACCCACTGCCAGGTAAAGGGGATTGTTGTTTCCGTCGCAAGACAGAAGGGAGGGAAAAACTGTGGGCTGAAAGCCCAAGGAAAAGAGACGGGAATTCTTTATCGCTTATTAAATGTGCAATTCAAAACCTGGTGAATAGGGAGATGAAAAGCTCCTGCTGAGAAATGGAGAGAGAAATTGCATTTTGGCCTTGGGGAAACCTGTGCCTGTAATATTAAAGATGTGCAAATAAATAAATAAAGGCAATAGCTAGATTTACGTGTCTAATATCCTTGCATGCCGTGATCAATGTCGATATTTTACTTTTTTATGAGGTTCTCCAAAAATCTATGGCGCTTTCCTTTATTAATTGTTATCCTCATTGCAAAGGTCTTTCACATGTCTCCAGCAACTAGGTCTTAGCTGTCAACTCCATTAAATTCTATTATAATGTGGCATGATTGAATGCTCCAGTGGGATTGGCCAGCCAGTGTGTATTAATATATTATGGAGCATGCAGAGGCAGGCACCAGCACCTTGCTGCATTCACAAAGATGCTGTTTTGTTTACATTTTTTTCCCCTCTCTGTGCACACGTCTGCTGTTTCAGTGGAAACTGGCTTTACCATAAATTATCCCCTGCAAAAAAACAATGTAAACTGCGAGGGAGCTTTCCCTTGGACGTGGAAGCCAGCGGTCTTCCCTCAAGTGAACAGATTCTCATTCTCTGCCTGGGATGTATTTGTACGACTTTAATTAGTTTGTGTTTGTACAGTATGAAAATCTAGGAGGCCCATGGTATTTAACATTAGGGAATATTGAAGAGCAGAGGATTTCCCACACTGCCGGTTATAAGCAGGGATGTTATGCTGCTGGGAGGGAGCAGAATCAGAATTCAAATAGGCGTGATCATGGATTTTTTTTTTTAAACAAAGGAGTTTGGCAGGTCATACACAGGCATAGTTTAATACCGGTGCCTTTTGGGGACAGTGTATGTACGCTGGATAGGACGTCACTTGCAATGACACCCTTTAGACAACTTAATACCACCCTCTGTGGCTATCTGCAGCCTGAAGCGAGCAACACAACTTGGGCACCTTCTGCTTCTACTAGGAAGGCAAAAAAGCAAAGCAAGACCACAGGCTCCAACTAAAAATCAGTTTAATTCAGAACTGGGGAAAAATAAGGATGTATCCAGCTCTCAAACCATGTGAGTTCTTTGCTTGTCCAGGGGTGCTCTGAGCTGATGCATTGCATAGTTAGCAGCAGTAAGTTGGCACTTCTAGGTCTCTGGAGAGCTCTGCTGGGCCACCAGCCTCTCAGCCCATTGCAGCCACCTTCATCTGTGCTATTGTCTCCCTTTGCCTGTGTTTACATTTGCCATTTCCAAAGTCCTGTGTACTACCATGAGCAGAAACACGGTCAGGGCAGCAACAGCCCCAGCACTACAATGGGTGAGCTTTGATGAGCACGAACGTTGTGACTGCAGGCAGACAACAGAAGATGTAACCTGATTGCCTTTTGGGGGCCATGCTGAGGTCAAATCAAACACAAATTCCTGTCTGGCCAGCCAGAATATGGCTGGCAGGGAACCAGGCAGGGTGTACCTGGGTGGTGCACTGTAGGCAAACTTTGTGAAATTCTTGGATTATTGAGACGCATCTGACACAATGATGTTTGAAATGCAGCAGTATCATCCTCCTCCCCTGATTCATGAGATTCATATTCTGCCCAGTGTGGTTTTAGTTCCCATGCTCCTGACACAATAATTGCCGTGGTCAGAGATGTTGCCATGCCCAACTCAATCTGCTTTTAAAGACAAGAAATTTACCTAATTCCATAATTCATCCTTAGCATCACACTCCACTTGCTTCCAAACAGGAATCATAGACAGGTTGATTGATCTCTCACAACAAGAGCTGAAGATGGTCTAGTGTAGACAGGGAGAGAAAGATACTGCTCATACTAATAGATTGCAATTCTTTTCCTGAGGAATACCATTGCCTTTAGTCAATTCAAGAGACTAACCATCCAATTTAGAAGAATAAAAATAATCATTATGGTTACAACAGTGACCAGGGGGGATTAAAAAAAAGTAAAAATTCAAGCCTTTCAAAGAAGCAAAATGGGAAATGGGAGCTTCTCCCAAAGATGTGGTTCACTTTTGTGCCTGTGCCATGCAGAAAGAAAAACAAGCCTGCTTTGTTCCTCCTCGAGCCAAGTCAAAGGGTGGCAATGTAAAACAGAAGCACAGGCTACGTTTTCCTAGATCCGAGGAAGATGTAAATGTGTAAAATGTGATGGAAGAGCTTTGATTTTTTTTTTCCTTTCTTTCTTTCTTTCTTTTTTTTTTTATTATTTCTCTCAGGAATGGTCTGACAGCCCCAGGCTGGAGTATGTGTCTCTCCCAACTACTCTGTCACCCAGGTAACCATGGAGACCATGACGATCGATTAGATGCCATCTGATCTCAACCTCATAAAAAAAAGCCCCACGTGCACCCGCGCGCGCGCATACGCGCACGCACTCACACAAAAAACAACCCAGGCAGCAGATGGCAACCAGGCCACTAGACCTGTCTCCAGAGAGAGCGAGCCGGGGAAAGGGACTGAGAGACACAGGCAGAGGGAGATCATGAGGGAACAGGGTAAAAAAAACAAAGACAGAAAAAGTGGAGAGGAGGGAGACAAAGAAGTGAAGAGATCAGGAGAGAGAAAGGAAAGAGGGAGAGGTGAGAAGAGGGTTCGCAGTTGCTGTGATTTCTGGGGGACCTTCTTGGGTGGAGCAGCGATCATTTACACTGCCTGCAAGTCTATCTTGCTCTGAGAGTGGAGAATGAGGCTAAGGGAGATCAGGAAAGAGGAGAAAAGTATAAAAATACCAAGTCAAATCCAAGGGAAAGCCCATGGAAGTGCAGTAAATGTGCCTTTGTGCGCTTCTGCCACTAACAGCTAACCCCCCTTGCAATTGGTCAGGTCAAACAAGGTCTGTCTTCAAGAAAGTGAGAAGGGGTCCAAACAGAGATCAGAGCTCCTCACCCCTCCCAGGCCAGAGCAGATACAATCTGAGAACTCCAGCACCAGCTCTGTGCCACCAAGAGGACTGCAGCTACCCTCTGGACATCCTATAGGGATGTGAGAGACAGAGGCAGAGGAGCTGCCTCACCTGCAGCTTACCTCTGAAGACCTGTGCATTGTCTGAATATTCTCACTAGCCTGGAGATGACTGGCAGGAGTAAAACTGCCTGAAATCCTGCACGACAGGAACTCCTATGTCTCTACACCACCTACAACAACTGGGTCTCTCCAGCTGCTGAAATATCTGGAAATATCAAATAACCAAATAAATCATTAAGGGATCTTGGAATTGTAAGACAAGTGATTGGACTTAGATCCCAGCAGTGTCTCAGAAAAAAACCTGGTATTTGACCATCACTCTGTAGGGAGATACCAAAATGAGACAGGTTAGAGACTCTGAAATGTTACAGCAAAGGTCCTGGGTGTCCTTTTTTTCTGCTGCTGTCAGTTGGAGAAAACTTGGAAATTCTTTTCCAGTATGAACTGATTTGAAAATGAATAGGCTCAGTGTGGAGAAGCAAGGGTGCAACGTGCAGAATCTCAGCTGAGGGGAAAGCCTACATATGTATATGGCTTGCATGGGACTCTTCTGGAAGCTGGGATTTATGTGATCAGTGCTGAGTATTTCCATCTGCAGTCCTCAGTCTGGGCTCACCTTACCGGGGAGAAACAGGTCCTTCTGGTGGGTATTTCACCTCACTCTACCACAAACATCTCAAACAGGCAAGATGAGTCACATCATCACTGTATCTTCTTTTCTCCAGTGTAAGGTAAGTGTAAAGGGAGCCCCAGTGTAAAGTAAGTGTAAAGGGAGCCAGGAGGAACTCTCTCAGATGAAGTGGGGACATAAGAAGTTAACGGAGATAAATCCCACTCCAGGTGTGTCCATGGCATCAAGACTTCTGCTAAATAGCTCATCTTTATTCCAACCATCATTCTTTTACAGACACATATGCAATCACCTCTAAGCAAACAGGAGTTGGTCCCTAGGGATCCCTTTCCAGGATGCTGTCAAGAATGATGAGCATCATGTGGATGATACTTTCGCTGTGAGGACATTGTCAGATGAGGAAAATCGCTCATGTTCAAAACACGTCACAGGTGAGTTTGAAAATTGCTCTCAGGACCAGTGGACAACTTGAAAATTCCGCCACTGCCAGCACCCAAAGTTAACCATATCTAGTTTAAATTGTGAAATGACGATCATCCTTTCCTGAACCTGGTACCTGTCTGATGTTGGGGGAGGTGGGAGAGGACAGGGGACTGATGGTTCTCTGAAGTGGGGCTTCTTTGAAACTACCTCTCAAGAAGGTCTCTACTTTAAGGAGTGGGAAGAGAGGACCAGATCTGTATTCAAGCTCCATAGAGATTAGTTATATGCACGTTCTCCCTTTTCTGGGGCTTCCTGAAATGTTCAAAACAGGATATTGACCCCACTGATATCTAAGGTAGCTTCATAGATTGACCCTTATTCTAGTTGACAGAGCAATCCAAACTTGAGCAAAGAAAAATAACCGTGAGCATTAGCAAATTCAGAAAATTGTTCTGCAGATTCCCAGGATGGCCTACAGCCCAAATCCTTATTTTCAGCATTGTCAGATTTCCTGATTTCTTCTCTGAATAAGTCCTTTTAAAAGAAGGTTTCATATACCTGTCCTCAAGGAAGCATAGAAAGGAAGAAAATCAGAATGCCAAGAAGATGCTGGAGATGGTGAACTGCAGCTCTCAAAGCATTTTTTTCTAGATGCCTTCAAGGCAGATGAAGGCACAAAGTCATCTTCATTCTCAGCCACCCTTCTAAAAAGTCACATGGAATATTTCTGCAATGATAAAGCTACTCTTGATTTGCAATGAAGAAACTGAAAAGGCAACATAACAAGTCATCTCAAGGCAGTCTGATCAGGTCTAATGTAATCCTCCCGACCATGCTGGTTATCCCTCTGAAACTTATTCATCAGGAAAGTGTCCTGCACCTCTCTGAGTGTAAGGCAGTGACACTGGATTAGTGTCACTATCTGAGGGATGAAACTGCTCTAAGAAAGCTAAGAGTCCAGCTATCATGTGTGGAATTGTTGAAATGAATGGGAACTGGATCAGGCATGCAGAAAGAGCTGAGTTCCAGGACTGCTAGAGCAGTGTCGTATCTAAAGGCAAGTATTGTTTCAGACAACATTTGTTCTATTTACTAGATTAAAAGCAGAAAGACCCAAGGAATGTTCTATGACCTGTATTACATGGGATGAAAACCCCCCTAAACATCAGTGTTTCAGTCTACTTTTCAGTCTTACTGTTCTCTTGCAAGGGTTTGATTAGTGTTTGGTGTTTAAACAACTTTGGTACTCATGTCCAGCTCCCATGACATTTTTTTCTGGAATAATAAACCCAAGTCCTATGAGACAATTGATGGTTCTGGTTCCGTTAAGAGTCCACCTAACTTGCTAGCTCTCCACCACCTTTCCCATATTGTATCAACTGATGTATCTCAAGAGAAGTACCACGGCTTTACTGACATTGATCATACAGTAAGAGATGCTTAAGGGCCCCTCACCAGCACAAGGATAGATGTCTATCCTAGTGAGAACCATAGCATCAAGCTGGGTATAGGTTGGCAAGGTGGCAGCATGATCAAACATTTGCTGATTACTAATGCATCCATCTCCCAGCAGAACTGGGTATTCATTATCCTCAGGGCTGGAGGGCAACATTATTACTGCTGTGTTTTGTCACTGGGCCCACATCAAGAGGTGGCAGCATGTGATATGGTGTTATTAAGCAAATGATCCTAAATCTCACTTGATTTGTGAACAAATATGAATACTAGCTCAATTCCACCTCAGAGGCACCACAAGAAGAATAGAAACTGGACAGTGGGCTGAATTTGGTCTGTTGGATTGATAGGGTTTTGCTTGACAGGCAAGCTGTGTTTCTTTCTCCTGCCTGCCAAAAGATTACTGAGGTGCCCAGTTTGGAGCAAATCACCAGAGCATTACGCAGGGAATTTTCTGAAATACACAATAATGGAAATCAATATCCCATAAGGATGTAACACAAGAGTACAAGAAAACTGGCATTTTTCGTGTCTGAGAGAAATTCTGAGTAGTTGATTTCTCTGTTTTGGCTGAATTGCTGTGGATTTCATTATTATATTCTTAGGAACAAAGCACAAAACATTTTGGTTTGGGCAACCATTATAGTTAAGTTCCCAAAAATCAAGAAACACTGAAATAAATATGGCCTCATCTTCAGAGCTCCCGTACATCCGTAAATTCTCTAACCTTACCTGCTGTGGAAGATAAAGGACAATTTTATTTAGATATTAGGATCTGAGAGATTAATTTTATTCACTTAAGTATAAAAATATAAGCCACTGTTCTTGTATAGGTAATTAACAGTGCTTGCGAAGATTCCTCTTGAAATGACACCCATGATGGCCCTCATCAAACAGAGCTCACTGTTCTTGCTCTTTAGATACTGTTTTTTTACCCATTGGCTAAACTGGGAGACGTATCAGATTTCTCTCACGAGAAGGTACTTCCCTACATCCTCTTATCACCTGCCCCTACTTCCAAGAGCCCTATCAGCCAGTGGGTAAGCCATAAGGCTTCTCCTCCCTTCAGTGAAGGTAACGTACCTTCCACCTTTTTTTTCATGTTTTCTTTTTTTTTCATTTTCAGCCAAACTCAGTGTTTTCCCATAACTCTGCCTCTTCATCTTGCATCTCGTTTTCTGCACACTTAGCCTACCTACCTCAAAGGACTGTGGCCCATTCCAGCCTCTCCTATGCCAAGACCCACTGGCATATTCAGACAATTTCAAGAGTTTTTCTAAGTGTTATTTAACAAACAAGGCAAGAAAAGTATTATTGCTTTATCCTCAGGCTCTCAAACTCAAAAGCATTATCTCACCAAGCAGGACAAGGACAGAATCAATTCAAATACCTCCAATATGGCCTTTTTGCCTAGTGAGCTAATGGTAAATGCCTGATTCCCACAGACACAAGAACAAACTACAAGAAGAAACTGAAACACAGTAGAAATAACCCTAAATTTGGGCAAGAAGGTTGTATTTTGAGGAAAGAGTATGCATGGGAAGAGTAGTTAGCTTGGCTAGGCAGTAATCAATGGAGAGCACAGATGGCAATTATTCACAAGAGGAAGGAAAGTATTGTGAGGCTGCACTAAGGAGCAAAACATGAAAGTGCACAGGACAGAGCAGAAGGAAAATGTTATCTGGACCCATAAAGACAGAGGTTGCCAGCGCGCCTGTGGACAGTCAAACAGGCCTGAATCTTTACTTTATAAGCCTATGACTGGTGAAAAAAGGAGCAGATGGGACCTCATAAATCTTTTCCATCTCTATTTTTCATTAGCCCCCTTTCTATTTTGTATTACCCTATGCCTGCATGCCAGATATATAAGGAGCTCAGCAGAAGGGTGACCCTACAAATATTTGTAAAATGTCACTTACACCTGTGTCTGGTCAAAAAATTATGACACCAGTAAAAGGAATAGTATCTACTGGGGTCTCTGAGGAGATCCGAGCTCTGGGCCAGAAAAAACAGGACTCAAGAAAACCATAATGAGTAAGAGTCTTCAGTCCATATTGTCCTTCTGAAAGGGGGAGGACAACAAATGCTGGAGCCTGAGTTTTGCTTCTGGGTTTGAGTGGTTTTGTGCCTTTGTTAATGAAGCTATTCAGAGTTTTGCCAGGTCTCTGGACTTGCTCAGCCACACTCTTTTTACTACAGAGCACCTTAGGCTAAAAAGCAAGAGAGCCACTCACTCCCAGACACTCAGGATGAGCTAACTTAACTAATTTCAAGTCTTCTAGGTTTGTCTGCCCATTAACTGGCCACAACTATTGAGATCAGCCATGGAGCTTATCTTTAGAGCTTTACTTTTCAATACCACAAGTTCTATGTTTTGTTTCCATCTTAGGTCAGAAATCATGCTGAATTCCTAAGTGTGAATAATTTACATCAGGGGATGGTGTGACAGCCGCTTAGGTTAACACATTCAGATAAGTTCACCACCCTCAAGGACACTCGAAACCAAATATGACCTGATCTTACTGTTAGAAACCCTTTTTCTTTTTAATTTTTTCCCCTTTTTAAAGATAATTTCTCCTTCCTTTCTTCTTACTTCTTTCTTCTTTCCTTCCTTTTCCTACCTTTTTTTACCATTTACCTCCTTTCCTCCTTGCAGTGCAGACCCCTCTTCTTAGTACAAAGCCCTGTACAGAGCAGGATTCAGACAAGATGACTTGGAGTGGGCAGTCATGGCTACCAGGCCTATTTCAGACAGTGCTTAATCCAACAACTCTCTTACTCATGCAGCTTTTTGTCAAGGCTTGCTCTGGATTTGATTCCCCCCAGCCTTCATGACTGCATCCTGCCAGTTTGATATAGTGCAATGCCAATTATTTCAGCTGTGACATGTGAGAATAAAGTTGTGGGGGAGGAGGCTGAATAAGTCCCTGAGAAATCACAGTGGCCAGATCTTCAGGAGCTCTGAAGAAACTAATTCCCTTCAAAATCAATACTGCAATGCCATTGAGAAATCAAAGCAATGTACTTGAGTGAGAGCAGAGCTGAATATACCCGTGAACAAGTGTCCTGATCACACACACCATGGTGCCTGATCCCCTCTCCCTTGCAATATTGCAAGTCACAAAGAAATTAATTGCAGTCCACAGGGCAGTGCCATCATAAAGCATGAGTAAATGAGTGGAGAATCAGGGCCAATAAAAATACACTCCCGGTGATCGAAACACTCTTTGCCAGTCCATTTTTTTTCTCGTCCATTTTTTGTCTTTTCCTCTTCATGCTTAACTTCACTTCTCAGGCTTCCTAGCACTATGGTTATTATTATCGCTATTATTATTATCATCATTGTTGCTTTGTGGGCTGAGAGTTGCTGATCTCAAAAATAAAGCAGATGTCAGCAGCTCTGAAGGATCCTTTTCTATTACACAGCAGAACAAATGAGTATGTCAAGGAAGGGCTTTCCAATCTAACAAGAAAACAGCACAAACAGACACTAAATAAATAAATAAATAAAGCCTGCAGGGACAGGCAGACTAGTTCTGATTAGATATTATGCTAACATGATGCCTACTTTCTACGCTAACAGTGTTTTAATACATTTAAATGATACTGGGGAAATAAGTCATGAAATAGGAGAAGAAGCCTTCATGTCAGAAATGATTAAGATTATCCAAGGGAGCCAGACTGCTTCTCTCATGGAAACGTGGCTCATGGTGTGGGATTATGAATGTAGCCCAAACAGTATTTACATAGTATGCCTGACTCCATCTCATTACCTTTGCCAATGATTGCTTTTCCTGGCTGCTGGAAGAGCAGTCCAGCTGGTGAGGGGGAGCCCAGCACCAACGTCTGCACCATGGCAGAATCTTAGTCTCTGATAAGGCTCTGGGATTCCTCTGGGTTTTGCAGGGATATGCCACAGGGAAAATGCCTGAGCAGCCATAAGAGGGACTGGAGTCAGCTGCCACCTTGGTGCCCGTGCTTGATGCTTGCAGCAGGTGCGTGCCCACCTATTTTTTTTCTGCAAATGGACCATGGACCAGGCTGAGCTTTATGGAAATTCATGTTTCCAGAGCCAGACCACATGCCTTATTCTCCCCACAAACTTTCTGAGAAGGCACTAAACCAAACTTTGCCTGACTCAACCTGTAGCCTTTAATCTTCCTCTTCTCCCCAGCTGCCTCCCCATGCTCCCCCATTTCACAAAAAGGGAGATGTCTTTTCTCTCCAGGAACTTGCATAAAAAACCTGAATATACTTGTCAAGCTCCACACAGTGATGTTAATTCTGCTTGTAAAACTTCCAGCCTTAGAAGGCTCTCTATCTCCTGAGTCTTTGCAACCCTGGTAAATGGCCATTTATTAGCTGCAGTCCATAATTTTCTTCCTCCTGTGACCCATCCTGTAATTTTTCTTGAGATGACAAGCTCTGAATGAAAAGCCTCTTTATAATTCCATAGTGTATAAAATATGGATATAGTCATGAAATCTTGAATCCATCAAAAAGCAGAGACTTTTCCTTTTAGGACCTAAGGCTCTAAGGACCGAGGGCTGGGCTGGAGCCTCCATACCTGGCAAGCTGGAGCTTGCTCAGGCACAGAGCAATGATACTGATCTCAATTACCAGTAACTTGATTCACTCAAGTGCTCTGACAGATGAGCTTTGATGAGCCCCACAGTAGTAGTTTAAGAACTTCCTGGTGACCCTCCTCCCATTACTCCCTTTGCAGAATCGGCAGATGGGAATGTGCATCCTCCTGTGGCTTTGCCATGGCGGAGTCTGGTGCATTAGCTTAAAAGCACTGAGGCACCAGATGATGAACTGGAGCTGCCGAGACTTTCTGTCACAGGGGCAATAACTTGTGGCTGATGGAGGAAGCAGACAGTTGGATATGAAAGTAGCCTGAACTGCCACAAAAAGACTGGCCAGTTCATCTGTCAACCCTAAGTGAGTGGTGAATCAAACTGTATTAGCTTCTGCTCAATACTGCAGAGCAGCACTTAGCAGGAAGTTCATACCCGCTATGCACAGGGGGACAACTCACAATTTTGTCCTCATTCTAAGAGACTATGGAGAAAGTGAGCAGTGGAGAGACCTTATCTGAGAAAACCAGAAGAGGACTTCAAGACAGCCTAACATTCAACTTTATTTCTTTAAACCTGGACCCTGATTACAAGCAAACTATGATCGATAGCAAGCAAGAGACCTTTATTTTTTCTGGAGCTGAGGATTAAGAGATGCTATGCTTTGTAAATGACCCTGTGGAGACTACGGTTACCACTAGTCTGTGGAATAATTCCCTTGGGAATGTTCTCCAAACACTGGGGTCAGTGAATGACAGCATCAGCAGACCTGGGAGAATGAGTTTGTTTGGTTTAGCAGAGCATCATTAGTTACTGCTCTATCCTAAGTCACCTCATGAAGGTAGGCAGGGGACTGTTCTCATGCATAAAAACTCCTGACATCTGAGTCGTGATGTAGAAAGGTTTGAATTGGCTCATAGAATTGTAGAGTGGTTTGGGTTGGAAGGGACCTTAAAGACCACCTAGTTCCAATGCCCTCACCATGGGCAGCAACACCTTCCACTAGACGAGTTTGCTAAAGCCTCTTCTGACTTGGCCTTTAACACTTCCAGTGATGGAGTATCCACAATATCTCTGGGCAACATCTTTCAGTGCCCTGACACCCTCACAGTAAAGAATTTCTACCTAATATCTAACCTAAACATACCCTCTTTCAGTTTGACGCCATTCCCCCTTGCCCTGTCACTACACACCTTTGTAAAAAGCCCCTCTCCAGCTCCCTTGTAGTCCCCTTTAGGTACTGGAAAGTCTTATAAGGTCGCTCCAGAGCCTTCTCTTCTTCAGTCTGAACTACTCCCAGTCATGTTCCCATTTGATCATGATTCCACCTGTTTTCTACCAGATTTCTTCAGTGCCTATAACTCACCCATCCCCATTGTCCCTTTCTCCAGACCAGTGAAGCTACTCACCTTTTAAAAGCATTTTGAGATCAGTTGGTAGAAATCTTCCCTGTGAACCATTGTGTTATACTGAAGTAATTCAAAGAGAGTTTCTTGGGGTCATGGGCACAGCCCTGACAGGGATAAGAATGGCTGCTGAAATGGAGCTACACAGAGCTGAACATTTAACTACAATATGCAGAAATGGAAACATCTTCTACCCCACAGCCTTCAACATCAGGCACTCTTCACCTCCCAGAAATGCATACACTTGCTAAGCCATATGGGCTTTCAAGTGCTTTACAGCAGCCTACTACAACTCTAGTCTTATTAAAAATCTTGTTAGTAACTGTGAGTGATGAAATTGTACCCCATCAAAATGATGCAAGATTGTTCATATCTCATGGAATTTTGGCCTCAGTACATTGCCTACACATTCATACTCCTCTGCATCTAACACTCTTCAGGCATAGTTTCAAATTCATCTGAACACCATGAGGGATAGAAGCAGTTTTCTGAGGGGATGCTGTAATTTTACATAATCATGACTCCAGAAAAAATCCAGACTCCCTAACCAGAGATATGTCTTCCACTAACCCTGCAGAGATGAACACAGAGACCACAGAAGGAGTAAATTAGAATGTGAATTATAGAATGAAATTTCATAGACATGCAATTGCTTTTCTTTTTTATTCCATCTTTAATTGTAGCCCTAAAGTGGAGTTTTCTTGAGAAGACAAGCAGAAAATCTGGAGCCTGAGAGGAATCTAAAGAAGTTGCCTTATGATTGTGCCTATCTGAATTCATATGTATACATATATATAAAGAGTTACTGCCCTAGGATATTTCAGTAGAATTCCTATAAGCATCAAGCATTGTCCTAGATAGAAATAGAAATGGTCTGGGTTCATAAGGAAATCGTGAAAAGATAACAGAGGTTATTTTATCCTTCAGGGAGGCTGTGTTCTTGGCTTGGACTGAGTCCTGACCAGCCAGTCTTCTTGTTAAGACTTCTTCCCTTCAAACAAGGACCACCCAACTAGGTGGTTTGAGCATAATTTATGATGAACAGTAATAAATAACAGCATGGGGAAACAAAAGGGAAAATAGAGGATGCAGCGAGGAAAGATAACTGTGGTCAATCGACAGATTTCATATTGAGAAAGGTATGAGGAGACATGTTCAAGAAGAGGATGCAAAACCAACTCTAGAGCCCACACCAGAAGACAGAGTTCAAAATTATGGGAATAGAAGGAGAAGAACATCCAGCAGGTAGTCACCTAGCTTGCTTAAGTTCAAATAGAATCTCAAAAATCAGGAGAGCAGTGCAACTTAGCCTCAGTGGAATAGAAAAGGTGGTCAATAGAGATGACTGAAGACACAGAAAATCCAACATCACCTTCCACATGCTCAGGACCAGAGAACCAGTGGTCTGGAAATTGAGGGAGAAGCAGCTATTGGAGGATGTCAAATCCTGCACAGGGATGGAGCCTAGGATATGGGGTAAACTTCTGTGGGAAAGGAATGGCTTTTCAGATATCTGAGTGTATTCCGTTGAAACATTTTGTTAGGAAAAATAATTTGTTAGGCCTGTGTGTCTTCTTGGAATAAATCAATTTGCCTCCCTTTCCAGAAATGACCACACAACTCACAGAAGTCAGTGTAACGCCAGTTACAGCTGGCCTGAGCTACACAAGTGGAAATAATATGGTCAGTCTTGAACAGGCCACACACTGGTGAAACCCTTGGTGCTCGTTTGAGGCAATAAAGTTGTTTGAATTTACACTACACTTTTTCATTATTAATCAGTTAGTTTTAGTCCCTGTTTATAAAGGAGTGAGAACTTAGGGAGCGGAACAAGCCTGGAAGGGAAGAGCGTTAAAACTTTCATTGTACAAACAATGTTGGGGCTAACCCTAATTAACACTGGCCTTCCCTTTCCTAGCAGCACTCATCCAGGGATCTCAGACACATTCACCATGCTTCACATTGTTTCTTCTGCACTAGTTTAGGAAACTTCCCCTTTGCTGGACGCAGAGCTGAGGCACGGAGAGGTGAATTTTTTGTTTGAGACAAGTTTCTGTCTTGGTTGTGGGTCTGGGCTTAGACCTAAAAAGTCTTGGCTTCCTCTTCATCCAGTAACACCCTCAGATACTTCTGGACCTCCCATCCAGGCGTAAAACTATTGAGAATGGAGGGTGAGCAAGAGGCTGTTTTGGGAGCTGACTGTGCCAAGTGTGGAATAAAGGGTATACATGGCATAATCAAAAGCACCCTAATGTCACTGTATGAATCTATGATGTGTCCACATCTTGAACAGTACATCCTGGTCCTATCCCCACTGCAAATGACATAGCAAAACTTGTTGCAGGAAAGCAAGGGCAAGAAAGATGGACAAAAGTATGCAGCTGGTAGCATGCAAGTTATTACGTGGATAAAGTATCAAGTAACTACATAGACTTGGAGAGACTGTTGGGAAGAAACTTGTGATAGAGGTGTAGTAAAGTAGAAAGAGTGAAAAAGTTAATGCATTGAAAGAGAAGAGCAGATAATGGTTGTTCATTGTTCCTAGAGATCAAGAAGCAGGAGCAAATGAAACACAGCATGTTCAGAACAAAAAAACCAAACCAAACAAAACCAAACCAAACCAACAAAAAAAACCCCAACAAAACAAAAAATGAAGGGGGTGGGTGGACATTATTAAAAAAAAAAATTGAACAAATTAATGGAAAACAAATCCTTCAGGTATTGTTAACTCCCCCAAACCCCTTCTGACTCAGGAAATAACCAGGTCACAGTTTGCTAGAAGACACGAGATCAGGCCTGGTGATGTTAATCACCTAGTTCTTATCCTTCTCCTCTAAGACTCTGTTACAAACCAGTGTCAATATGAGGCAAGACCACCTTTTGGGATGGCACCACAGAGCCACTCAGGTGTCTTCAGGCTAGTGAGTGGCTGCTCTTCCACCAGCCTCTCTGATTAAACTGCTAAGTGCTGAAGAGCACTTAGCTGGTTGCCACAGAACATTTGCAGTATGAGATAAACCTTAAAATGACATTTATGGTTGTTGGCCATTGTGTCACATGTTCTTAACCTCTGAACTCTGTTTCGTATGGGTATATCCATTTTCACACTGCAACACTAAATATTTGCATCAACATTTTCCACAGGACTTGGTTAATTCACCTGTGAGATGCCGATACAGGCCATGGCTGGGGAAAAGACGTTGAACTGGGCAGAGCACCTGGTACCTCCAGTGAGGCCATTCTTATCCTGCATGTATCGCATGGCAGAGCTTTTCTTCCCTGGTCAACTGGCCTGTGCTGTCCAGTAATGATCACTGGGTTTTGTTTTACAAGTTCTACTTCCAAGTGAAGAAAGGAAACCTGGGGGCTGGGGTGCTTGGCATCAACAGAGAGAGAAATATCTGCTTATGGAATGTAGGTGGCTTCAAAATCTTTTTTTTTTCTTTTTTTTTCCTTTTCACAAGAAAGAGCATTCCCCATGGCTACACACACAGACATCAGATTTAAAAATAGCCAAGTTCCACCTCGACTGTGGGTGAGTGAAAGACAGAAGACAGATGCATTGGCTGCCAGCTAGACTTGACATCCACTTTTTCTTTCCTCACCCTGGCAGCCAGCAGTTGCACACATGTGCACAGGTAAGGTCCTTGGTGGCAAAGCACAAAGTGTGTGCCTCCCCCTCAATTCACTGCGTCTGGGAGCCACATAAACCCACACACCGCATTTAGTACATCAGGCATGTATAAACATCACCAAGTTTCTCCTATTTGTCCTGCTTAATTCACAAACTACTCACTAGGCATTTATGTGTGAGGATTGTTATCGAGTTCATTGCAAAGGTTAACACATCTCTGTTTCTGGCTTGTTTTATTAACTCCTTTAGTGCCTGCTGCACATGGACACTTTCCATGGCTCCAGCCTATGAAACAAATGTGTGCGCTTGTGCATGACTGGTCTTATTTTCAGATCCTGGCCCAGGTCAGTTTAAGGTGATCAATTTCAAGGAACCAGGTCTTGGTCTTGCTTCCTTCCCCCTACCCAGGCTGCAGGAGATTCCTTCTCTTTTCCCTAACTGGCTGTAATCCACCCACTGTTTATGCTTCCGACCAAATGCATTCATTGAAAACATAAGGCATAACTGCCCACATACTCAACACTACTCTTCATGTGCTCATCAGCAATAGAAGCCACAGTAATTCAGCAAACTTGACTAATTTATTTGCAAGCATCACTTTATGCATTTACCTAAATCTCATGGCTCACAGAGAAGTCCTTTCCATGGGAAATTATGGATGCTGAAAAGTCACATTAATTCAAACAGCAACTTGACAAATTCAGAAAAGGAAAATTCATCTAGTGCATTAAACTTTAATTAACTGGATTTCAGGAGAATATTTGAGGGCAGTATCACTGTAGATTTATGTTATTCTCACAGGTTTCTCTCTTTTGGTACTCCTGAAAACAAGATACCTTTGGTCTAACACACTGTGGCCATGCTTAGGTTTTTACATGTGTTTTCTGTAATTTTAGTGTGATATGATTTCTGATACACCTGGCCCTAGAGCACCCAGGCTGCATTAGGGTCTTACAGACACACTGGAAAGCACAATAAGTATTTCTTGTTCTACATTCAGAGCTTGGCATGCTAAGCATCACATTTCTGGTCTAGGATTATGGACAGAAAGAATGGGAAATATGCCATGATCAGAACCACCTTAGAAATAAAACAGACTTCGTCTTTTCTGCATAATGACAAGGAATTCAATCCTGCTCAATTTTAACAAAAAGAAGGCTGCAGAATTGATATGGCCACTACTAATGAATACTGACCTAGGAAGGACCAACAGATGTCTGGGTTTACTCAGGCATATCTTCTCTTTCTGTCTGAAATGCGTGCCCAGGTGGAATTTTCCCATTTGTCCAAAATTTCCAGGCATTTGACCAGAGCAGGAGCAATAGCTGTAGCTATGCTCTGCATGACCAGAAAGTCCAAGCTAATAACTGGTGCACACAGGCATATCAGCTGTACAGCACACATGCATACACCTGTTTACAAAATTGCTACCTAAAGTTGATAATACAATCATAGAGAACTCTTAATCCAGGGAACCAAGATATAACAAAATCCCAGGTCTGGATGCTTGAAGGTGTGCACGCTCATTTTTCACATCAGTGTTTTCAACAGTGGGGAGAAAAAGCTGATGGAGTAACTTACCAGGGTAACTCATAGGGAATCCTCCACCGCCATCAATGTTTAGACCAAGCATGGATATTATTTCTGAAAAATGTGTACTCATTCATACAGGAAGTGAAGAGGGAAGTCCTGTGGCCTTCAACCAGCAGAGGGATGCTCACAGTGGTCCCTTCTGCCTTTAAAAACTCCTCCTCATCATCTGTTTTTCAAGATATCCTACTCTCATGAGATCTGTGAATATTTACTGACATCACAAGGACAATCTTTGGAGAGGTCAAGACAATATGGCAGTGAAGGGTCATGAGCACCCTCACGAGCACAACTGCCTCTTTACAGTAGCAGCTGGAGCTCAATCTTAATGTCATGGTCCCTCTAGTCCAACAAGTAAAGGAAAAGACTAGAACTGAAATGGAAACCAAGGGACATGAGCCAAAGGCTGCAACTAGGCAAAAAGAATCAGGATTTTGTCCAAAAGCCATATATTCCAAGTGGAGACTACTGGTTTAGAAATAGCAGCAAGTCCCAAAGAAGTCACACTCATATTTGCAAGGAAGCAGGGGTCCTGCCTGTCCCACAAACACTGGCAGACCTCAGCCAGGGTGAACTCACATCCAGTCCTGGTATGTGTTCATGGTATGTCATGGTTCATGGTATGTCAGCCTTGGTATGTCTGTTCATGGGAAACTATTATTTTGACCTTGCCAGTTGCAGGCTGTTCCTGCCAGCAGCCTCAAAGCTCCTGACCTGTTATTAAAATAGCCTCAGAAAAAGTGAATATGACCAATAGAAAAACAAAAAAGATCACCCAAATGTCTAAGGAAACCATGAGCACAGGCACTGAGCTACATCCAGCACAGATTTTTCAAAAGGACAAGGATTTTCATGGCTCAGTGTTCTAATTTGTTTGACCGTTTATTTCCAAGGAACACATCCAAGAGTGACAAGCTCCATTTATTTCAATGGGCAGCATATGCCAGCAACGTGCATGGCGTATGCTATAAAAGAGAATGGATGTTCTCAAGCATCCTAGAAAGCTGTCCTTTTGACAGACAGAGGACGTGTAGGTAATGGAAGTGCAGCTCTGCTCTGACAAGTAACACCATAAAAGCAGCATTGTGGGTTCTCATGTTTGATGTTTCCCTATGGCAGACCTTCAAGATTTGCTCAAGCTGGAAGTGAAAAATGATTTTCCTAATACCCAGCCCAGCACTGGAGAGAGCAGTTGGATTTTTTCATTATTCTACTTTCCCAGGCCAGAAGGACATCTCCTTGGGACAAATGGCCATTTCAGGGTGTTAGTGCTTCACCCTTTTAGACTTTCAGGGGCTACACACCAACCCAGACTACTCTCACAAATGACATCACCTTAAAATAATCACGTGATGTGAATATGAGACGTTCACACAAGAAAGTGCCCTCTTTCCATAAAATGCCAGCACATGACGGCACTGCTTTCAGTCTTGTCTCTTCCTACTACATCTTGAAGACAATCTTCTTCTGAATCTTGCCTTTCCAAAGTCCAGTCCCCTGAAAAACCCTGATTTGTAAGTCTCTGTCACAAATCAGCACCACCTATTACTTGGTATTGTTTGGTGGCCTGTGGCACTTTGCTGTAAATCTCATAGCAGTGGGCAACTTTTATTTGCTATTGTTAATGAATTAACTAATATTAGTTCTATGTTAGGTCTTATCGAGTAAGCAGTTTGATTCATAAGGCTTTATTGGCAAGCCCTGGAAGTCAAAACAGAATTATTTTCTTCTTGCTTTTCAGTGCTTTTCAGTGAGATGGCCCCAACCAAGCTGGGATGTGGCTTTATTCATACTGCATCTTTCTCTGGACATCTTTCTTTCCCATTAAACTTCAGAGGTTGCTGGGAAGGAGCAGTCTGAGCTGCAATGCTGTCCACAGGAAACCACTCCCCTTCTCCTGTACCTCCAGGGCTGGAAGCAACATCTCAAGCCAGGTAAAGAAGAAGAGATGTTCATGACTCCCTTACATCCTTCCAGCATGGCAAAATGAGACCCCAAATTCTCCTCCAGGAGATGTATGTGCTACAAGGCTCACTACCATGGATTTAGTCTGCAGTAAGGTCACAGTCCTACAATATCCCTGGATGCCCATTGTACAGACTAGAGACCCTTGTTGTGCCTCTGTTTTTCCTATTCACTTTCTCTTCATTGGGTTCAGCTTGCAGGTTGCGGTTTCACCTTTTACAGAGAAGCCAAACCAATGCTATTCAAGAAGACCTTGAGGGAAAGCTTTAGTCATCCTTGCTTTGTCAAAGTGGAACTTTTAGTTTCCATCAATTGCACTTTTGTCCCTTAATTTCTGAATGTTTCTTGTGGTCTCCATGCCTGGGCCAGTCGACTGCATGTATGTTGAGCTCTTGAAACCAGCCTTTTCCTCCAGGTGTGAGTGGTGAGAGGCAGCAGAGCTCTCTGCTGGGAGAATTTGGCCCTGCTTCTGGGCTCTGGGGTTTTGTCTGCTCAGAGAAGAGCCAGGCTGCCAGTTCCATCATTTCTGACTGACTTTTTAAAGCTAAAGATACAGAGACTATACCCTGGGTCTTGCAGTTGATGAGAGAAGATTTTCAGTATCCCATAAGGGAGGTTCTGGTAGACACCCCAGACCTGGCATGCCCAGAGCAAAGTGGGAGCCTCTAGATTTAACACATCTGGTAGCAGAGCAGTGGGGTAATTGAATCCCAGGGGCAGTAACCAGTGCTTTATGAGGTGTCAGAAATGTCCATCATAACTGAACATCATTGAGAAGCAACTGTTTGGTCTTTTCCTGAAAATTAAAACTAAAAAGCAAGCCATATGATGACAGCATCTGTAGCAGAGAGCAGAGTGGCTTGCATGAATTAGCAGCTTCCTGGCTGTTATCTATGGCAGCCTCAGCCAGCTACTTATTCCATCACCTGCAGCTTCTGTGGGCTGAGGCCTCAGACTTACACCTTGGGGAGCACTGCATGCCAAAGCCCCCAGCACTGAGCCACAGTCAAATAAGAGCTGGAGAAGGTCTCCTCCACAGCTTTCTCATTGATGTGCAGGATGGTGGTAATTTGTTGTAATGGGACCTTGGGTCTTGGAATGTGGAGCACAGTGACCTTGAACTGCTTCAGATCCTGATCTCCAAAGAGCACCTGTGAAGAGCACCAGAAAGCTGAACTGAATGGGAATGTGCCACAACCTCAGTGTTCTGCATCTGAATCTTCCTGACATGTCCCATTGCAGACAAGAATAACTTAGCCAAGCATCTTCAGAAGCCCTGCTGGGGTCATGTTGGATATCCATGGAACCAGCGCCAGTATGTGGGGTCAGAGCACCTACACAAGTGACAGCCTCCTGCTGCCTTGGGGACTTGTTATGGGCAGGGGAAGGGAGATAAATTTCCAAATTTCCCTGGTAGAAATGTTCATGGGGATCATCTTTCAGGCATTTCTTTTCCTAGTGGGCCAGATGATGTACATGCAGGGAGATGATATTCTTTTCTAGAGTATCTACTATTTTGAAAAAAATATACAAACCCCAAAATTATGCAGGCATGCTACTCTTTCTTGTCAAGGTCCTCTAAATCATATCAAGTGCGTAATTTCTCCCCATTCAGAGATCTCCCAGCATGTTGCATATGGGTGACCGTCAGGGATCCCTGCAAGTGTCTTCCTGCCAACTCTTCCCCACCCATCCTGCTGATGGGACCCAGAACCACATAGTGAGCTACTGGTGAGCAGCAGAATCAGTTCTGCTCTGTCTCACCCACCCCTCTCACTGTGCCTTTTTGGGGCCTCCAAAGGGAGCCTAGCAGTACAAGCTCCTGGCACAGAAAAGTCCCCATGGAAGAAGACTATTACATCACGAAAAGTGGCTATGGCCCCTAATTGAATGGATCTGCAGGGAGGGTAATGGGGATCAGAGCAGAGAAGGGGCTGTCATCTGGGAGGGGCTGGAGCAAAGTGTCAGCCAGAGGAGTCACTTTGGTCACAAGCATCCCCTGAGTGTGGCACGAAGAGGCCTGGCTCTATCCAGTCTCTTTTGAGCAGAAAAGCCACGGACTCATGGCTGACTCCCTCACCTCATTGTCTGTGCACTGGAGCAGGGAGGACAGGAGGCAAAGGAAGTGGGGGAGTCTTTCTGCCCCCCTGGCTCTGACAGGTCCATGCCTGCCACGCACTGGGATTGGGGGTGGGTGGGAGACAGGGCATGGGGGCCGCCAAAATAAATGAACTAAAAAACCAGTCTGATGATTCTCCACAAGCTTGGTATACATGATGCAAATTGATGCTTAAAGCTTATTTATTAGCTTACATGCGAAATGCCAGCGGTGTTTTTCTAGATCAGTGGGTATCCAATATTTGGGCGGGGGGAGACGATGGCAGTGGGAGCGAGCATGGCTAGAGACTGTATATCCAGAGGCTAGGGTTTATATCATGGGCTGCTCTCGACTGTTATAATTTGTGGCACAGATTCAGTGAGAATCTGATCTGCTGAAAATATTTGGGCTGTGAAAACTCCCACACTGTGACAGATGTCAAGTCCAATTAAGTGACTCGTGTCCAGGTTTCTGTCCAATAGGCTTTCCCATTAAATATCAATTTAAGAGGGAAAAAATGCCGCCCCCTTTTCTCCAAGCCTTTATCTCTTCCGACCGTCTCTAGACGAGACCCTTTGGTACCAGAAGTGGATTCACACGCATCTCCGCTCTGTCTGTCTATCTGTCTCGCCCCTGCCACCTTCCGCACCCCTCCTTGGCTTCTTTGCCGCTCCGGGAGGGGTGGGAGGAGGAACTGCACTTTCTTTTTGTGCATATGAGCGTACCTTTTCCTGCACCGCCGTTATCTCTCACAGCCGCTCCGAACTCGCGCTGAGATTTTCGTTTATTTTGTTTTGTTTTTCTTTTTCAGCGTTCGCATATTTTCCTTTATTTTTCACTCGAAAGATGCAGGAGGAGTTAGGAAGCTCAGGGACGGATGGGGGTTTCGTTTATCCTTTTTTTTTCTCCCCTCGCCAGTTCTTGAAGGACCAGAAGAAAAACTAAACCAAACATTCATTTTCCGACGGCGTCTCCCCTCCTCCTGCCCCTCTCTGCCAGACCGGTGAATTAGCAAAACCGCACGTTACACCCACTCCCACCCCAAAAAAAAAGAATAGAGAAGAAAGGAGGGAGCGACGCATTGTTACCCCGACCCGTGGCGTGCCTGTGCGCCGGGCCGCGGCGGAACAAAGCCGGCAGCGCCGCGCCGGGCTCCGCGCCCCGGGTTCCCGGCTTAGTGCCCCGGGCCCCGCCACCGGCCCGACCCGGGAGCGGCGGGGCCGCCGCGGGGAAGGAGACGCCAAGAGGACAGGAGAGAGGGAATAACCCCGGCCGGTGCCGGAGCTGTTGCCGCATCCCTTTTGTTATTTATCGCGGTCGCAGAAGAGGAGGAAGAAAAGCGGGGAAGACGGCACTTTCCCCTTCTTAAAGCGAGTGGCCGAAGCCGCCGGTGCGCTGCAGCCGCTGCCCCGGACAAACGCGCGGAGGAGGACTTTGATGGGGGAAACGCTTTTTCTCCCCTAATGCATCGTAAGTAACTTAAGTTGTTATTTATACTCTGCAAACACGACGATATAACATCTCCCATCTCTGGAGTGCTGGAGGCCGCGGCGAGGGATGAGATCTGCCTTTCCACATCCGAGCAGGACACTTTTTCGCTCGTAATTCATTTGATTTGATTTTGACTTTTTAATTTTTCCATGCACCGCTCCCGGAGGGTCATTTGAACTGTAAAGGTATCGCCGAGGGGGCGAGGGGACCGGGAGAGAGAGGCTGTCCAAACGACTCCACCGAGGTAAGCAGCCTTAACAATATCTTTCCCTATTGCAGGTAGCACAGGGCATGGGTTTACTGTAATAATAATAATAATAATTTTAAAAAGAGAGAGGGGGGAAGAAAAAGCTTCTTTTCGGATCAAGTCTCCGTACAGATAAAACCAAAGCAAAGCGAAAAATTCAACACACACCGTAGAGAAACCTCTAAGCAACTTTCTTCAGGAACCACCTCTTTAATTGCCCGTTTACGTAGAACTGCCCTGCAAATCCTCCCTCTCTAATGTGCTTTCACATAAGCCCCCTCACTTGGAAGCCAGTTGAAAGGTGATTTTAAACCTTTCCTATTTATCCTTTTGCCCACAAGATCACTGATACCTGGCCTGCGCGCTAACTGGGTTTTTTCTCTACCCCTGCCTTGTGGGCCTGATTAACGCTCCTTATTAAAAATCGAAGAGGACGCGTTTCCGACGGCCCTTGCAAGAGGCAGCCCTTTCCCAGGGAAGGAAGTGCTCTGCTCTCCCCCTCCGCAGGTCCTGGCTCCCTGCGCACCCCGGGAAGTGCTGATCCTCGGCCCCCGGCGGACCCCCGCTGCCCTGCCACACGTGCCCCGCATCTCACCCCGTGGTGGGAGGCTTGGCTCTAGTCCTGTCTGGGAAGAATTCCTCCTGCCCGTGGTGGTATTATTATTATTATTATTATTAGCAGTAATAATTATTATTATTTATTTTTCCCAGCCGAGTCTGAGGCCCGAGTGGGACTTTCCCTGGAAACTTTATGTGGAAATACTTGGCAATCTGAATTCAGGGGAAGGGAGGATGCGATGTTCCCTCCTCCATCGGGCTTGCTCCCCACCTCGCTCAACACCCCAGCCACACGCACACACACACACACCCCCACACATTTGTGTCCAAGGTTATTCACTAGTTGCCTGATGTATTGTTTTATTACATGCCGGCATGTCCACGGACGCGCTCGGATTTGTATTGCTGTCTACATGACAGATGGTGCTCTGTGAGGCCGCAAGAAGATACGATTCAATTTTCTTTTGAAAGGCACGTCCTCATTTATTTATTTATTTATTTAGCCTCCCTCTCTTTTCGCGCAGGGAGGGGAGAGGAGGGAAAATTTAAAGGGATGGAAAAGTTTGGCCACTGCTTTTGGGTTTTGTTTCTTTTTCAATCCCATGCTTAGAAAACGGAAACTCTCCAAACATCCCCATTTGATCGCTAGCAAATCTCTATCTGCACAATTAGCAGCAGGAAAGAAAAAAAGAAGGAGCACAGAGAAAGGAGTCGAGAGGAGAGCCTAGCAGATATATCGGATCCCGTAGGGATTGGGGAAATAAATCTCCCCACTGGCCTTGTTATGTATGTGGAGCCTTGAGCTGTGTATCTAAAAGCATCATGTCTGTAGCTTGGATCCCATAGAGCGTTACCGAAAGAGAAACGGTTAAGAAGAAATTGGCAGGCCAGAAAGGACAATATTAAAATTGGGGGCGGAAGGGTGGTGGGGGGAATCGACATAATATTGAGACACTGGATATTAGCTTATTTGAGGAAAAAATTATTCTTTTATTACTCTCCGGGCCTGTTCCTACACCCAAGCAAGCGCGAGGAATAACAGCAGGGAGTATATTCTGCTGAAGCTGCCGTCAGACAGAAAGGAGATGGTTAAATGACGGGGCATCGTTTATCCCCGATATTGGTCTCATTAGTACTCCCTGAAGGGCCACGACTCGTCCACCTGCTGCCGGCCAGGCTCTCCCTCCGCCCGGTCGGGCGGTACCGGCGGCGCCGGGAGCAGTGCGTGGAGACCGGCATGTTCCTCGTTTCCCTGCCCGTGTACCTGCTCCCCGCCTTGTCCCTGTATCCCGGGGCCGAGGCGCTGACCCGCTCTCTCTGCTTCTCTGTCTCGGGAAGGCTCCTCCGCCCCCTCCAAGATGATGCTTAGCCCGGACCAAGCTGCCGACTCCGACCACCCCTCCTCGGCGCCCTCCGACCCGGAGTCCCTGGGCGGCGCGGACGCCCAGGCGCTCAGCTGCTGCGTCTCCGACCCGGAGCCCGCCGAGGGCGGCGGCGGCGAGGGCCGGGGCGGCGGCGGCGGC